>CM032233.1:97975000-98292500 GCA_019009955.1 Riptortus pedestris
TGAAAGTTAAAGATATGAGACATTTTGTTGATTAATTAATTAATTACAATTATCTACATTAATTAAACATTAATATTTTGTGTGATTTAAAATACACAGAATTGTTCAACAAAGGACCTGATAAGAGTTTGAACATTAGCTGTTTAGAGTGAGCAATCGTAATATTCCTAGAAAATGATTTACTTCAGATAAGCGTGGGTTAAGGTTGCCATGCCACTTTTCAACAATTTTATAACAGCTTGGTAATTTACATCGTAAGCCTAAGTGATTTTTCACCTTCAATAGGACAGAGTCAAAAAGCAGGAACAGATATTGATACCTTTGAATCAAATATAATGGAACTTCTGAATTGAAAAGGAAAAAGAATCATCACTGGTAAATTTTGGGATATTTATCTGTGGTAATGAGTGGAGACTGAGTAATATTAACACTCTCAGCTCTGAAGTGAATTAGTAGAAAATGAAGCCCGTATCGAGAGTGTTAATTAGCAAAATATAGGCATACCTAATAAAATAAGTAAGAGGTATAGAGGTATTGAACTATCAGATATAAAAACTTCTAATATTAAAAGTCATTACATTAACTGAAGGAATTTAGGCCAAAATTTCTCTTAATATACGTTTCGAAAATTTCTGAGATTAAAATATTAATTAGATAGGTTTGAAGTTTATTCTCAAATTTTATTAAATTCAGTTTTGAATTATTAGGGTACTCATAATGCAATTTTTTATTTCTTAAACTGTCTTTCATGATATTTCCTTATATTTTCATCAATAACCTTAAGTTCTAAATGTAGTAACAAAAATAAAATAAATAAATAAATGATGTCTAGTTCATTGGGCCTCTTAATGAATTGAAAAACATTTTCAAATATATTTCTGAAGTTTATCGCTTTATCGTCATTGGAAGGTTTGAATTTCAATTTTTCACTTTTATGAAAATAAGAATGATAGTTTGTTTCATTGATGTAATATTCTACTAGTTACTTTCATAAACAGCAATAAATCTATTATTAATTTTAGAAGTAGGAAGAAGTTGCCTATATTCTAGAGAATTTGAGTTAGTTAGAATTCCAAATGAAATTATTTCTTGGGCTAATGTTGCTTTAAATTATTTTATGATAGGTGTTTACTGAGTTCTCCGTAAAACATTGGATGGTATCACAACAATAAAACAGACTGCTTCATTAAAATATTTAGCATTGGGTATACTGGTTCAAGTTAGGTGACTAGATGACTATTTTGAGAAGGCTGAAATATAATGTTCATGGGGTTATTCTTCTTCTCAAAGTTAAGCTCTTACTAAAAAGCAATAATGAAGTGATTCATCTAGAATAGTTGTTACAAGAAATTTGTGCATGCCTTTCTCCAAAATCTGAAGATCTTTATTCTTTAGTACCGAAATTTCATTATTCTGAATTATTCCATTTTGGGCTCAAATTCCATTTTAGGCTTTACCATATTTTCTTTTCAGTCTGAACTTATTCTAACTACTTAGTTCTATAGGCAGTAAATAAGGATTTTCTTTATAGGTCTCTAAATTTCCATGTTACTAATTACAGACTTCTTTGAATTAATTTCATTTATTTTTTGCACCATTAAATGCATATTTTAAATGGATCTTTATTATTGCAATCTTATTAAAAATATAGATATAATTATATAAAAGTATAGGTTTAACATATCTGTAGTAAATTAATATATTTGACTGATTTGTTCTGTGAGTATCATTAAATGTTATGTTAACCTTTAATATTAAAGAGTGAAGTATAATACAATATTCTATTCTTTCTTTTGGTTTTTAATATAATTACATTTTATAGAACACTGCTCATCCAGTCAATGGAACATATCAGCCTCTTGAAATACCTGAAGCATCTCAGGGCCAGTCAATTGATGGTAAGGTTTCTATAAATTTTTCATTAAGTCGTTGATTTTCATAGAAGTATTACATTTATGAGTTATTTATAATGAAGGAATTCATATATAATAATTCATAAAATAATATACCACCAGCTGTTATCTCTGTTTTTTTTTTTTTTTTTTAATTTTTATTTATTTCTTACCATTTCTTTAATGAACCTAAACTGATTATAAGTTAACAATCTAAATGTGTTTACTCCTTGTTGATGATATATAAGCTGTTTTGTAAGCATCTGGGAGTTATATGAGCCTAGGAATTTGTTGTTAAGTTTCAGGGACAGTGGCTTTCTCTACCAAATCCTACCCTTCGGACTAAACTAGATAAAACCATGAAAAAACCCCGAGTGTTTTAATTTTTCTGGGAGTTTCTTAGAAAAATTTTAATGATAATAACAAAAGAAGGTTGACATTAAAGCTGATATGTAATAATTGCAGGGATGAGGTAATTCTATGCCTTGCCAAAAGCTTACTGATTTATTAACTACTGAAAATAGTTATTGATACACCAAATATTGAAATCTCTTACAATGTAAAACAGTAGTACACTTGAAAAATATGAAGCCATTAAGGAGCAGAATTTATGACACATCAGGAGCAACACTGAACTAATGGAATTGTACTGCATAACTGACATCATCTTTGCTCTTAAAATGGGCAGACTGTGGTGACTAGATGTTGAAAGAATGGGCACCATCAGACTTCCCAATAAGATGCATTTGATACCATGAGGAAGAAGGAAGAGGCGTACATCCTGGCAGTGGTGGCTTAATGGCCTGGAGGAGGACTTCCATGCAGAAAAGCCTGGTTGGGAAACATAGCTAAGGCCCAGGTCCTTCAAGGGCTGTAGTACTATGTATGTAAGTCTCCCTTTATTCTGAGGGTCCTTCATAATATGGGCATAAAATCCCTTAGATAGCACTTGCACAAGAGTTTTCCCGGGCATTTAATTATTTGAATGCTCAGTGATGTGAATCTCCTCCATAAAATTCTATTAAGGAAAGACTGCCTGATGCCTTCCAGATAGTAGTGCTATAGTGATTCCTTATGAAAGCGCTAAGAAAATTGGAGCTCAGGAGAAGACAGAAAATGAAGTGCTTTCTTCATTAATCAGATCTTTCAAAAACATGACAATTATCCATGCCAATAGGAAAGTTTGAATCAGGTTGAGCCAAAGCAGTCTTCATTTGATGTTGTATTTACCTGTATCAAACTTTCTGTGTAAGTTGTGTTAATATTAATTAATAGTGTTTGATATTATTGGAACAATTCTGAAAGCTGTTTTATTACTTTCAATGAGATTTATTTGTAATGTAGCTGTAACTGCAAATCACAATCAATCATCTCATGAAAATAATTTATTAATAAATGTTATAGGGGGAACTCATAGCATACATGTAATTTATTTTACAGCTATAGCAACTTGTTCTGGATTACCTCCTCCTTCATTAATTGTGCCTGAAACCTCCTACTCAAGTTCTGAAGAAGAAGACTTTTATGACGCACATGATAGTAGTGACCCTCCTAGCCCTGCAAATTTGCCTCATGGATTTCCTCCAAAATTGAAGTAAGTTAACTTTGTTTTATTGTTACTTTTGTATTTTTACATAAAAGTTTTAGTTCAACTTTTGTAATAAGATTTATGTGATATCTGATGAACATTTCAGAAGTTTTAGAACAATAATCTAAAAAAATTTCAAAAATTAATGACCTGCAATATAGGTTAGTAATGAACTTCAACCTCCATTACATTGAATTTTTATTTTCAAAGCACATTATGGATGAATATATTCAGAATCATGTTAAATTAGATAAATATGCTCTTTGTTACTTTGTGGTTTGTCTAACATAATAACTGAGAAAAGTTTAGATTTTATTTATTGATTTATTTTTTCTTATATGAAAATTCTAGGCGTCTTTTTTGAAGTTTCTAAATACATAATATCAAAATTGTTATAACTATTTCCTTGAATGAACCACAACTACTGCCCAAAACCTAAATTGCTCCCTTTTTATGTATATAACCAATTAGTTAGTAGTTTAGGTTTCTAAAAGCATCTATATATATATGTATGTGTTTCTGTGTGTGTGTGATTATATATATATATATATATATATATATATATATATATATATATATATAAAAGTGTTTCACATAAAGAAGTTGAGGTTCAGTGTTTTAGCAGCTGTCTTAATCTGCAACTGTGATTGAGTCTGCTTGGAGGACTAGTAAATGACAGTGAAGTATGATTGGGACGTATACGAATTGTGGTGTTATTAAAAAATGTGTTTGGTGAATATTTATATATAATAATTTATTTGGTTTCAAATTCGATTTAAATTTGACAGGTTATACATTTTTTTCACATTTCAATTAATTTCAGAGAAAATTGAAAATCTTATCTGTCTGTTCGTCCTTGTCGGTTACTTGAAAATGGCTAGTGAACTATCCCAAGGTACAACCTAGGATGTATGAGAATTTGATATGGAGAAGTCAAAAGAAATATTCATCAATATCTTTGTTACCATACGTTTTATCAGAGAACAAATTGGGTTTAAGTTTTACAGAATGTTATCATATGGTTCCACTAATATTGAGGTGATGTCATTGTTATATTTTGGTGGAAAATGATGTTTATCAGGCAATATAAATTCATTGATTTTCCTCTTATAGCCATTCTTTGCTCCACATAAAAACAAGATAATATAGGAAGAATATTTTGTGATAAAAAGGAATGGATTATTTGTACTTAGTCTTAGCTAGGCTTTATATTTTGACGGGAAGTACTTTTATTTTAACCCATCGTTCATGGGTAAGAACTATTCTTAACCTTAATAAATTAACATTCCTCTGACCACATTTTACTTCTTGGGTATAACAAATGAATGACTGAACACAAAGGACTTTTATGTTATATTATTAAAATGAAGGGATTATTTAGTGCATAGGTTATATTGCCATGGGAATCCATTTTTATTTTAACCCGTTAATGATTTCATGTATATATATATATATATATATATATATATATATATATATATATATATATATATATATAAAATAATTTATATATGTATAAATAAAATGTAGATTCCATAGTTTGTGGAATAAAGGGATGAAACTAGAAGGGCCATTGTTATAAATTGTGATCTATCTTTTATTCAAATTACTTTCTCCATAGACTTCTCCTGCAAGTCTAACTTTGGAATTTCCAATGGAATGGTATATTTTTGATGACAGATTCTTACAGGAAATCTAATTATGGGACTACTCCAATTGAATAATTGCTTCTTCAAAGCATACATTGTAGAAAATACAAAAAAATCAAGTATATTAAATTATGCTTAAAATGAGATCAAGTAAAATATTTCTTATAATTTTTGATTTGAATGTTGCCAAGGCTAATGTTCCCAGTAGTTATGGTATCTGCCTGTGGGTTCCATAGTTTTAGAGTAAGGGCATAAATGTCCAATGATCATACATCATGAATGTAATTCTCCTTTGCATTGCCAGGTCCATTTATTGATTATTTCTATTGAAGTACCTACTACCATCACACATAACTCATCTCTTCTTATCCACTTTTCCATCACTCCTTTCTGTATTGACTGCAGAAAAACAAACCTTCAAGCATCAACTGCAAAATGCAAATACCATTCACCATTTACAACATCTTCTTTGATAAAGAAAGGTCTAATCAGCTGGCTGATGTTCAGAGACCGGAGTATAATCCGAAAACTATGGATTCTACTCGGGTTGATCAATGTCTGATGGGAAATCGTGTGCATGCGTGTGTAGGCAAATGCATTTGCGTGTGTGTCATACACACATACGTATACATAAAAAATATATTCATAAAATTTAAATATGAATACATAAAATACATTTAAAATTAAATGGAAATTTTGTTTCTGGAGGGGGGGGGTCAATAAAAAGTAATTCATTAAATAGAAAATGATTTTATTTATCAAATTATCATGAAGGGCAAATGGCTATTAGAAAAAGGAACAATGTTTAATTGGAAAAGCTTCAAAGACTAGTAGAATACCTTCTTTGGAAAGGGAAGAAATTGTAATAAGAAAAGTGCTGAAGCACTAGGTATTGGAGAGTGATAAGTTTTACAATGTTGTCTGTTGCTTGAGATAGTGATGCCTTTAAAGGACTGAGTGTTGTGTGAATCAACAGTGAGAGATAAAGTCAAGTGTTGGTAAAGTTCAGTACTTTGGGTATATAATGAGTGGCCAAGAATCCTTCCTCTGCATTAATTAATTTATCAATGATAAACGAGGAAGCTGAGTTATCCAATGAAGTCGTCCTTTGATCTCATTGCTGAAAAAATATGAACCCCCCCCCTCCACAATAAAAAGTAACAAGCCTCTTGGTCTGTTGAAATGTTTTGGAGATGACATCAGGAAAGAGATTTCTGTATGATTTTGGATATATGTATAAATGAAAATATGCTATCAGAATGAAGTGTGACAATCATTGTCCCCATATGTAAAAGATCTATCCCACTCAAGAAGATTTCTCTCACAAGATAGTGTGATACACTAATGAACAAATATTACATGATTTCTCTATTTCTCCTTTGGTAATGGCTCTACATAACCAAGACACTTAAGCTGACAATAACATACATTTAATGATTTATTAGCTTTCTATGAAAATTACATTATTTGCAGAGGGGGTTTCAGAAGGCTGGAAATGAAAAAAAATACAGATAACTCTGTCAGTTTTAGAAAATTGTATAGAAGAAAAATTTGATTAAATAACTTGATTAACCGTCCAAAAACTCAATGAGGTTTCTGATCTCCCCATGCTTGTTTTTCTAATAAAATTGTTTTAAAACAATTTTTTTCCTCGAATATTCATCCTCCAGGCATCTGTTTTGCTTGGAGCAGAATACTTATTATTAAAACAAGAATGAATTTCCTATGACGATTTGTTCTTCAACAAATATGTTTTGGGTCCCTCTAGCCCCATTTGCTATTTTGTAATGACCCCATTGGTGGTAGTATTCGTAATATCTCGAAAGAGGAGGGTGGATGAAGTATTTATTATTCCAGAATTGATTTCACCCTATAATACAAATCCTCCTTGGTGACTCAGTTCGTTCATTGATCTTAGTTTGTACCGTGTCAATCTATACTAACAACATAATTCTCTGCTTCAGCATTTCTTAACGAGCAAATGATAGAAGGGGAGTTGTGCCTGTGGTTATTAATATAAGGTTATTGGAGATGGTTAAAAGGATATTGAAAGATTACAAGATTCGGTTTCTAGACTATGAACCTCAGATCATGTCTTCTTTATTGTGGGGATATTGAAGGCATTAAAATGCTATCAGATTGATTGAGGATGACTCCCATTTGTCTTGCTAGAAGATCAAAACCAAAGATTGCATCTCTCTGGTAGATTTGTGTCCTTAGGACTTGGAGACACATTATTACCTCATCTTGTCCTAGTATTAGAAATAAAAATAAGTCCATCACGCAGGGGCTGCGTAAACTAAGCAGATTTCCCAAGAGAAGGTTTACAATAAATAAATATACATACTGGTAACACCACCGCAAATATTAAGTGAATAAATACAAACGGTAATGAGAAATCTTTGAGTTACAAATTAATAACCCTAGAACGGAAAACATCTGAATTGTAAACAAACAGGCCAGCCAACCTGAATTTTAGACCGGAAAGAAAAACCATTAATGAAATATATCTGAATATTATTGAAACTATTCATTATAGCTAATGCTGTAATTTGTAATGAATCAGAATAATTTTAGTCTCAATTACTTAAATTTTAGTAATCCAAGAACAAAAGAAGGGGGAGAGGATCATCAGAATGTATTTGCATATACCCAACAAAGTAAAACCTGATCCTGATTTAACCTTTTAATGAAGTGGTTCATGATATAACAGCTTATCTATATATATATAAAATTGTAACCTCTGTCTGTACATTGATTTTTTTTGCGAAATTTCACGATAACTTTTCGTTTCACATGTCATAGACACCATAACTGCATTTTGTTTCTTTCGTGTATGTTTGTTTGTTTGTTTGTTTGTTTGTTTGTTTGTTTGTTTGTTTGTTTGTTTGTTACCTTTTCACGCATAAACGGCTGAACCGAATTTCATGAAACTTGGTATGTATATTACTACTATCCCAACTTAGACTTTAGGCTATATTAATTTTCTCTGAGACGAACAGGAGTGGGGGTTATAAGGGAAGCCCGAAATTAAAAATAGCGATATTTCGTTTTATATTGGTTTTTCGGCAAATATGCACATAACAAAAGTTGTTTATTTTGTTATTTAGAGTAACTTTTGTTATATACACTTTTGTCGTATACCAAAGTTTAAATGCGTTATACGCTAAAAATTATAGCGGGAGTCAACAATATTATTTGCCAAAAAAGACTCTACCGAACTAAATAAAACTCGGTATGTGTATTAGCAGTGAGGCCTTCATTATAATAAGCCATACCAACATTTCTATGGACGGGCAGAAGTGGGGGTTATAAGGGAAGCCTGAAATTAAAAATAGCGATATTTCGTTTCCTATTGGTTTTTCCGCAAATATAAACATAACAAAAGTTGTTTATTTTGTTATTTGGAGTAACTTTTGTTATATACACTTTTGTCGTATACCTAAGTATAAATGAGTTATACGTTAAAACTTTAGCGGGCACTAACGGCTGAACCGAACTTAACAAAACTCGGTATGTCAATTAGCATTAATTCTTCCATGATTATAAGTTATATTAAAATTTTTAGGTTCGAACGGGAGGGGGTTATAAGGGAGGCCTGAAATAAAAATTCACCATATTTACATGTATAAGAGACGGGAAATATAAAAATATCGAAGACTGTGAAGAATTATCGAACAAATAATTCTATTATTAGCAAATCACCGGCAACGACGGGTATCAATCCTAAACTCTGGGACGGGTAAATGTTAAAATATTGTGCAATGTAAAGCCTGCTAAAAAATACCATCACCATTCAGCCTCAAATGAATTCCCGGGCGAAGCCGGGTATCTGAGCTAGTTATTAATATAACATGAGTAGGAATGGGGGTTTACTGAAAGCAGAAAACTGTAAAATCCAAATATCTCGGTTAATATTCTTGATATAAAAAATATGCATAGAACAATATTTATAGATCATTTAATTTGCAATTAGATTGGCTCTATACAATTTTTCGATCAGATGTATAGTAACGGAAATATTTTGAATTTTTAAAATTCCCCCTCTAAACCCCCCCTCCCACTGGTCCGATTTCAGCCATTAACGAACCTGACCTTTATTTTGGCAAAAAATGAGTAAATATTGAGTTTGGTAACGATTAAACAAAAATTGCGACTGCTAAAGCGTTAATAGACATATATATATATATATATATATATATATATATATATATTTATTTATTTATTTATTTTAGACCTCATTTTCGTCATCTTCTGGATAGGATCAATGGAAATTTTTCAAAAATCATGTCATGAGTACGACCTCAATTTCCCTAGAGGGGAATCTGCTAAAAAAAATAAAACCCACAAACCTTGGTACATATACGAAAGGCACTCCTTTTTAGCAGCCTTTCCTTTAAGGGGGAATTGAGGACACACTCATAAAGAGATTTTTGAAAAATATCTTCAAATGTCTATCGATCCTAACCAGAAGATGATGAAAATGAGGTCCGTTCGAAATTATATATATATTTGTCTATTAACACTCTAGCGGGCACAATTTTTGTTTGATCATTACCAAATTCGATATTTAATCGTTTTATGTTAAAAGGAAGGTCAAGTTTGTTAATGGCTGAAATCGGACCAGTGGGAGGGGGATTTTCGAAAATTTAAAATGTTTTTCTTACTGTACATTGGATCGAAAAATTGTATAGAACCAATCTTATTGAAAATGAAATGTACTATAAATATTTTTAAATACATTTATTCTCCATTTTGATTAGTAACTGAGATAGTTGCATTTTTTCAGTTTTCAGCCTTTAGCAAACCTCCACTTCTATTCATGTGACATAAACAATACTATATTATACAATAAGCCACTTTATTTGAAGTTTAAATTCTAAATATTGTTTTCAAGAGGCCTTTATTATATGAGATAGATATATGTTCTGTTGATCTCCCCCCCCCCCCCCCCCCGTCTTAAGTTCTTGGACTACTAAAATTTGAGTGATTGAGATAAAAATTATTCTGATTCATTATAAAATACAGTACTAAATACAGTAAATAGTTTTCAATAAAATTAATGTTATATTCAGATATATTGCAGTAATTGTTTTTCTTTCTGTTGAAGAATTTTTCTATCTATCTCTTCAGCTCTGAGAGGTTGGCAGACCTGATTGTTTACAATTCAGACGCTTTTCGTTGGGACATTATTAAAATTGACTGAAAGATTTCTCATTACTGTTTATATTTCTTTGCTTGATATTCACAGTGGTGTTTAGTGTTACCTGTATGTAGATTTATTTATTGTAAAACTTCACGAGGGAAATCTGCTTAGTTTACGCAGCCCCTGCATGACGGATTTTTGTATTGTGTCTTAGGTTGAAATATCACAGCATTGTCTGCTATGATATAAGAATCTCTAGTCAGACCAGGATGACTTCTGAAGTATAGTAACTGAGAGTATTATTGCAGAGCAGATATAATGATCAGAATGGTTTCATAGACCAATTGATATCCTTAAGTAACATTTAATGATAAAATAATATAACAAATAATAATGACCTTGAAATATAGTAACTTTAATCTAAAATACTATAATGTATACTTTTGTTTCTCCAACAATCGGAACTATCATTTTTAAGATACAAAGATCTATTAAACTAGTAACTGCAATCCATGTTGTATAATATCTTTTTTCTGTAATCGTTGAATAATGGTAACATTACTAAACTGAAATGAGTGAAGAAAGTGAAACATTTTGCAATAGAGTGAAGAAAGTGAATTGCCTTCTTAATTAGTAATAAGTATAAATTAAAAATAATTTGAAGTTGGAAATTAAATGCTTTTAAATGTTTCTTAACATTGTAAGAATTTATTTTTTCAAAATAAATTGAAATGTGAATGAATTATTGGTGGAAATAATCAATATATTTTAAAATTTAAATATAATAATAATTACCTTCCTTGTTTATAATCTGCACTTGTTTATAACTGCACTACTTCACAATCATCACTAGTTGTTTTATAACTATGCTTATAACCTTTCACAACCATGCTTATAACCTACCAACAACATACCATAATCTTCACAACATCCAAATTTTGTTCATATTCTGGTTAGATCTGATCATGTATTACACAATTACAGAAAAAAATTAATATTACACTCGTGACGAAAGTAGAATTTACAACTCTCGTGAAATTACCACACTCGCTTCGCTCGTGTGGGTAAACGTTTCACTCGAGTTGTAAAATGATCTACTTTTGTCACTTGTATAATAAATAACTATATATGCCCTCATTATTTTAGAGGTTATCATCACAAACAGTAAATCAATTCTGATTATGACCTAACCTGACCTCTTTGAAGGGGTGTATAATATTAAGAAAAAAAATATTGGAATGACTAAATAAATTGACATTGCCCGGTTGTTTGTATTAAGGAATATAAAAATAAAAATAAAAAATTCTTACCTCAACACTTGTACCTATAAGGAATAAAGCCAAAAAAGCCAGGTGTTGGATTGCTCCTTAATAAAAAGTAGATTGGCCAAACTAGTTAAAAGGAAGGCTGAAGGAAAATACTACATTTTTGGAAAGGTCCTTAGGGGAAATATTGGTTGTGTAGGTCGGAATTTTACTGTTATTTTTGAGCAGTTGGAGTAAAAAAAAAAGTTGTACAGGTAGTCTTTGTTCAGCAGAAAAGAGAATCTTATTCATTTATAATTTCATTTTAGTTGAACAATTACAGAAAACAAGAATGAATTGTTTTCCACTTTGAAAAGATAAACACAGAAGTGAACCTTAGCCAATATTAGGAATGATGTGAAAGGAATCACTGAATAATAAAAGAAAAAGCTACATTATTTATATTCTTATTAATGTCCACTTTATACCACTGTTAGATTGGTCCATTGACTAAGTAGATTTCCCACGTTCAGGCGATATACTATTGATCTCTTCTCACCACACATTTTCTATTCCTTAGTAAAAAACAGATGAGTACAAGAGGGGGTTTACTGAAGTCTGAAAACAAGAAAGTATGAATAACACTTAATATTTGATCTTCAGAAAAATGTATAATACAACATTTTTAGAGGATCAATAGTTTAACAAGATTGGCTGTATACAATTTGTCAATACAACTCATAATAACAGATATTTTGTGAATTTTCTAATTCCCCTTTAAAGCCCCCCCCCCCTATTTCTGGTCCGATTTCAGGTATTAACGACTATGTAATTAAGTGTTGAATGAAATGGCTAAATATCGAGTATAGTATAGATCAAATAAAAATTTTCTATGTAAGAACGTAAAATCTTAATTGATGATATCATCACACAAAGATTGATTGCAAAGAACTTTTTGAAACAACATATAATAAAAAAGATATTGAGCATTTTCAAAATCCCATCCTTTCTAAACATCCCCTACCTACTAGTCCGATTACAGCCATTACCAAACTTGATTTTTAGTTTTATATCAAATGTTTAAATATGGCGTTTTGTAACAATCTAACAAAAAAGACTACATTAGTTTCCTCCTGAAAAATTTTAGGGTATGAAATTTAAGGAGGTAGCTTCACCTTTTTTCAGAAATTATATAAGGCTTTGATCAGTGACCTCTGTGGGTTCGGGTTAGAATGCACTCAAAGTATGCTCTAAATGTCATTGAAGGCAATCAAGGATGGTAGGACCAGATGCAGTAGTAATGGTCAAAATTATAGTCCCTGGAAGAGCCTACTTGCATAAGAGGGGGGAGGAGGATCCCAATCAAACTGAAAACTGACAAGTACATATAATTCCATTTACATTTGGGTTAGAGAAAAGTTTGAACAAAAAAAAAATAATGGAATATTATATTTTCAACAAGATTGGTTCTGTGACATTTTTGATTAGACATAGAATAACAGAGATATTTTGAATATATAATATTTTACCCAATCTTTAAACCTCACTCCTCCAGGTCTAATTACAGCTATTACGGGACTTGATCTAAAGACATTTAAAGTCTGAGATTGGTAACGATAAAACAAGAATTATGACTGCTAAATCAATAACAAAGAAATGAATACCATTAACGTGATATGATTTTTTATTCAGTTCATAAATTGGGGTAGAAAGTTTGGGTGATCGAAAAAAAAAAAAAATTAATAAATAAAAGAAAATGGAGGAGTACATAAATGTGATTCTGGAGCTCTGGGAAACTCATTATTTTTAAAGGTGCAAATATTCAGAAATTTAAAAATTATTTGGTTCCTCTCTTTGAAACTGAAGGATTCATTTTTAATAAATAAAAAGTTAAAATTGCATGATAATTGGGTTTCATTTGGTAGAAAAATGGTTTCATTTTCTGGAGAAAAAAATTTCAGGTATGATTTTTTTTTTTTTATTTACGTCCACTTTATGCTACTTTGCCTAATCGGGACGGGTTATTTACAGGGAACCACCCGTTTCCAGGGTGGGACCAAGGAATTTATTTAATGACACCGTCACCAAATAAATTTCTACTGCCCAGGGCGGGAATCGAACCCGCCACTCTAGATTGAGACCAACGCCATAACTAAAACAGACAACATGAGCTACTTCTGATATGATGTGTTAAGTTAGTTAGTTCTGTAAAAATTTTCACATGGGAAAATGTTTGTGTAAGAATGTATTTAGTCATGTGCTGACAGAAGTCGTGTGTGGTCGGTTATTAAGCTATTAGCAGATTTCCCTCAAGGGAAATCAGCTATTGAGTATTTATTTATGTCGTGATTTTAGACAAATGTCCTCAAATGTCCAACGACCTGGAGATGACGAAAATGAGGTCTGTTCAGAATTCTATATACTGTGGGCGTGCGGATTTAGGCGTGAGTACACCTAGCTCTCCCTACCCTCGTTAAGCTGAAGGAAAAATAGGTGCAGGTTCGATCCTCGCAAATGAAGAACATTAGTTCGCTACCAGAGCGTGCTAATGTTGTGACACTTGTGGATTAGTGGGAGCCTAGCGAATATATACTTTTGACAGCCCCTCGGGATGACTAACGATTACAGGTCACGGATGAACTGACCACTGACCTCCCCAAAATATATTGAGTCCCGTCAGTTTACCGGAGACAACTCATTCTAGGTTCTCCTGGGTTAATGGGGATTGTACGTCGAGTTGCTCACTCTCCACGTAAAACTCTGTTGACGAGTCCTTAGAGCCTCGTTTGAGGTGGCTAATGACATCTAAGGGCTGTAATGCCAACGGAATACACACACACACACACACACACACACACACACATATATATATATATATATATATATATATATATATATATATATATATACGGTCGTAATGTTGTCCGATCGTTACCAAACTCGATATTTGAACATTTTATGTAAAACTAAAGATAAAATGCCTTAACGTCTGAAATAGGACCAATGGGGAAGGGTAATTTTTATTTATAAATAGAGAATGTATGTTGAGATGAGATGAGATCAGTAGTGTGTCATAACAGCACGTGAGCAATTTGGTTAATTTCGCAACTCTTGCAGACGGACTTTAGTATTATTAGACTATATAAAAAAATCGGCCAGATAGATTAGGTGATCAAAAAAAAAAAGTATCAGTATACCAAAGCGAAAGTTCATCATTTTCAAATTCAAAGGTGCAAATATTTAGGAAAAATTAAAAATTTTTTATTATTTCTATGAAAAAAAAAAAATACGTTTGATAGAAAAACAAAGTCCGTCACGCAGGGGCTGCTTAAACTAAGCAGATTTCCTATGTGAAGTTTAACATTAGAGAAATCTGCATACTGGTAACACAACACCACCATAAGTAAATACAAACGGTAATGAGAAATCTTTCAGTTAATTTTAATAAACTCCCAACTGAAACGGCTTCTGAATTGTAAAAATAATTTATATTTTAATAACTCAAATTTTAGTAGTCCAAGAACTAAAGAAGGGGGGGGGCGAATGAACAGAACGTATTTGCATAAATCTCACAAAGTAAGGAAGGTTAGGTAAGGTTAGAAACTACAGGTTAGGTTAGAAGCTTCCGCCAGAGCCGACTTACGAAAACGGCCGAACTAACCCGAACAACACCCGACCACAGACTTCATAAAGATGTCTCGGTTAATTTTCAAGATAGAGAATAAGTGTATATAACAATATTTATAGTAAATTTAATTTGCAATAAGATTGGTTCTATACAATTTTTCGATCCGATGCATAATAACGGAGATATTTCGAATTTTCGAAAATCCTCCCTCTAAATCCCCCCCCCCTTCCTCTGGTACGATTTCAGCCATTAACGAACTTGATCTGTCTTTTTACATAAAACGGTTAAATATAGAGTTTCGTAACGATCAAACAAAAATTGCGACCGCTAGAGCATTAACAGACAAATATATATATATATATATATATATATATATATATATATATATAATTTTGAACGGACCTCATTTTCGTCATCTCCTGGGTAGGATCGATGGACATTTGAAGAAATTTTTCGAAACTCGCGTCATGAGTACGACCTCAATAGCTGATTTCCCTTAAGGGAAATCTGCTAAAAACATTCATTAGGTTGAACAAAAAATTTCATTTGGTTTCATATATATATATATATTTACACACACGTAATAATTTTAACAGGCCTCACTTTTGTAGTATCCTGGGTAGGATCGATTTTTCTTGGAAGTCAGTTTTAAAAATTATTGTCATGAGTTGAGCCTTAGCTGAAATAATAATGAAGAGTTTATCCTTGGTTCCAAGTTTATACTTGGACCATATATAGACAAGAAACCACTTTTATTTCAATCTATCAGGGTTACACAGCTAGTTTGTAAATAATCGTCCCAGAGCAAGTCCTATGTTGTTTTGTATCCTAACAAGGTATAGTAAGAGACTAGTCTCCTCAAGACAAGTGTGCTAGAGAAAGTGAGAGATGAGACTGAACTCTCGTTAGGATGAGTGATGAAGTGTGAGGGAGGGATGGAGGGGAGCCAGTGGGGGGATCGATCCCCGATCTGAGGCGGGGGAGTGGGGGTGGGGTTGTTGTGTCACGTGACCTTACTCCTTCAGAAGGGGGCTAGAAGCCACGGCGCTCTCATGCCCAAATCGCCATCTCGGTTCGCTACGCTCTCAACCGCAATGGATACTCCCCTCCATTCACCTTCGCTACCGCCCTTTATCACAACTGCCTATACTATATAACAAAAGATGCTTCGTATACTATCCTCCAAGTGGACGAGCTTTACTCGTCGCGAGTCTAGCAGGTATCAATCAATCCATTTCCTACATGTTTATTTCTGAAGAGGGAGTCAGTGATTTTCCTGTTGCAGATGCTGTTATCATTTATAGCCAAAAGTAAATTTCTTTTTGCCATTTGTTTTATCTTTCTGTAACGTTATTCAGGCCTACTAGCTTCAATGAATAAATTTGAATTTATTTTTTAATGAATTTATAAAATTACTAGATAAAATAGAGTCGTTTGTGTGTGTGTATATGAGTGAATTTTTCATTTTGTAAATTATAAAATGTTCTATGATTCTTATTTAAACGATTTTGATTCTTTTATGATGTATTGATTTATTTAGTTCTGTGCTTTTGCTCACTGCTTACTATTTTTTACTATTTCTAGCATGGCATTGTTTTGCTTTCTTATATTCTTCTTCAGTTTTCATCTCATATTTCTCTTGTCACTTTCAAAGTTGTTTGCCTGCTATGGAGTTTTGCGAAATTTGATGTTTTAAGTAATACATTTTTGCTATTTCTTTTATTACATTCGAAAATATTTCCGTTTAGGCTATTTATTTTAAGGCTAATTGTTGCTTAATGAGAAGAGGAATAACTGAAATAAATCAATTTTTATGTTTACTTTTATAGTGTCAGTATTTATTTCTTATTTCAATAAAAATAATAAATTAATTACCACTTATATCTAACGTTTTAGATTGATTCTTAGTTTGAAACTAAGTTTTTTAACGTTTAGCTCAATGTTGCGCACGTTCATTTCCACTTATCACTAATTATGCTTTGTTCTATTTACATTTGTGAATTTTTTCACAGTAATTTCTTTTTATAAGAGTAAATACGCTGTTGTATTTCTAGTTACAGTAAACTGCCTGACTAGGCTTTCCATTATCTGTTTCTTCATGGTAGGCTGCATTGCGTTATAGTATTACATTATGCAGTTTTTTTCTGTGAAATGTTCGCTTGCTTTAGGGAGAGAAGTCTCGAATTATATCTGGAGTGTGTGCCTGGAATAAATGATCTCCATTGTGGGGTTAAGGTATAAGACTGCATTTATGGCTTTATTTTTATTGTTTTATGATCTCTCATTATTAAGATGAGACTCTCCCTGTGTTTAACTCTTGAATGAAATATTTCTTCTTTATTCTTGTTTCTTTTTTTAAATTTATTAGCAGATTTCCCTTAAGGGGATTCAGCTATTGAGGTTTTTTGTTTAGAATTTGACCTGATGTGACCTACACTACTTAAATCCTCTAATATCGTTTTGATATTTGTTCACGTTTAAAATCAATCTTTTGTATACTAATTCCAGTTGTAAAAATGAACTCTACATTTTTTGTCATCTTTTACAGTTTCATGGGGCTCAGATAACATTAAAATCAGATATTGTCTATATTTCTCATATTTACTTTAAGGTTTCTAAATATTTATCTCAGGACTATTTCAAAGTAATTATTATTAAATTTTACAATAGTCTCTGAATTCTATTTTTCTTCGCAGTAATCCGCTCGCCTGTCATTCTTCTGGATTTTTGCAATCCAGCGATTTTTGGGCTGATTGCATTGCAATATACAGCTGTTATGCAAAGTATTCTACAATTTTATCACGAGGGATAATTTTAATATATTGGAGAACACATTTTGGTCGATTTACTTAAATTAAATAAGTTGCCAATTAAAGAAGAAATGTTTTAAAGTGTTAATTACTAAACCTATATATATATATATATATATATATATATATATATATATATATATATGTATATAACTTTTGTTTCCTAATTGTAGTTATTGTTACTTATATATTTTGTATTTACTTATACATTCTTTAGTTTGTCCTTTGGAAACATTTAATTTCTGTTTAGTTTTTTCCATCGTTTTCATGTTATTTACAATTAGTATTGATATTTATATTACTGTTGCTTGCAGTTTGAATTTTCTATATTATTTTATTGGCCGTTGGCTACATTGTTTTGTGGTGTAGTTATTTTATATTAGTAGTAATTACAATACGAAGAAGTATAATTATACAAAAACAAAAAGTTTATGTGAGTACCAAATTTCATTGCAATATTCCAATCGCATCACAATGGAATTGAATATTTCTTATTTTACTGTAATTTCTATTGAGTGTACCACAAATCCACACAGTTTGAAGGCTGACTGGTGCAACTATTGTTTGTTTTTGTTATAACGTCCTGATCATTAAAAATCACAACTTTTATATACAATTCCTATATCAATTTTAGTGAAATTCCCCTTCATTTCCTATTAGAATAGGGTATTCCCTTAGGCAGCGTGGAATGACCTAGGCCCAAGGCCAAGGTAAGCCTTTTATTTTGGTAGGAGCACCTCCAAGGGGATATCATCATTTGTTCACTTTTGCGGGGGCGCGAGTATGCCTATAACATGATAACGTCTACTGAATGGTCGTTAACCTTGAAATTCAGCATATAAATGTTTCATTTTTAAAAATGAATTTCTATGTTCGATAACCATCAATATCGATGTTAGGGGGGGGGGGCAGTAGAAAATAACAAATTTCTCCTTAACTGTTAGAGATTCGAACACTTTTTATAGTGATATAATCACTTTTTGCTTCTTATTCTTACTGAGACCAAAAAACCATTTAAGGAAATAAAAAAGATCTTCAGGTCTCACCTGAATATTATTAGCAGATTTATCTTAAGGGAAATCAGCTATTGAGGTGGTACTCATGATGCGATTTTGAAATGTTTCTTCAAATATCTATTGATCCTACCTATATATATATATATATATATATATATATATATATATATATATATATATATATATATATATATTGATCCTTACCAAACTCGATATTTAATCGTTTTATGTAAAAAGAAAGATCAAGTTCATTAATGGCTAAAATCGGACCAGGTCCGTTCAAAATTATATATACGACTCAAAAATGAATAGGGATATTGGTTATTTTTTCTTATCCTATTAATTTTAATTAAATCGATCTTAATTAAATTTCTTTTTTATGGGGGAAAAAGGACAATAATTTCTAATAAATATTAATGATATTTATAATAAAAAAAAATAAAAAATATGCTAGGCCCTAAATACCACAAAACAGCCAATATCCCTATTCATTTTTGAGCAGTTTATATATATATATATATATATATATATATATATATATATATATATATATATATATATATATTGTCTGTTGCCAAACTCGATATATAAGCATTTTATGAAATCGGACCTGGAGAAAGGAGGGCTTAGGGGGCGAATTTGGAAAATTTGAAATATCTTCGTTATTATGCGTTGGATCGAAAAATTGTATTGAATCAATTTTATTGCAAATGTAATGTTCTGTAAATGTTGGTATTTACGTTTTCCCCTATATTGAATATTATCCGATATGTTTCCATATTTTGGTTTTCGATCATCAATAAACCCCCACTCCTACTCATGCACATTAACAATGAGCTTTTATGTAAATGAACCACTTTATTTGAAACCTAAATACTAAATATTGTTCTCAATAAACTTTTACGTTTTGAGGTAAGTGCAAATACGTGGCGAAAGTGGGAAATCTGCCTAGTTAACGCAGCCCCTGCGTGACGGACTTTTCGGCATTCACAAAGATTTTAAGGAATTTTAGAGTAATTATGTCCTGTGACCAACCTCTATGATAAACTGCCAAAATCCCCCTATTTCCATAGTAGATAGTCGTATGACAATAACATGTAGCAAATTCAACTAATTGGCTGATTCTAACCGTTTAAAAAATCGGCCTTTCTTTTCCGATTAAATGTTTAAATGTATTTTTAGGTTTCAATATCTCAAAATATGTGGTTGCTAGAGATCGAACAGACAATCAATCTATATTCAAATATATCTAATTTTTAATTTCAATCTGCTCTTACTTTTGGCACTCATTTATTATTGTTGTCGAAGTTTTGAAGGAATGTTAGTGACGTTTTGTCATCTGACCAAACTCATTAGCTATGTTTTCTAAAGAACAACTGCTGGAAGAGTTATCCATTCAAACCATGATCGTTACTCATTTAGTTACTGTATCATTTTCTCTGATTTCCCTTAACTCATGTCAAATTAAATATGAGCAGATATATTCTGGACCCCCTTCCCCGAATGGGGGAATTCGATTATTCAAAATATCTCCGTTATAATGTGGAGTCGAATCGAAAAATGTTATAGAACCAAACTTGTTAAAACATTTTATTTTGTTTATTTGTTTAGTATTATTTACGTGCAGTTATGCTACTATAGCTAATCGGGACGGGTTATCTACAGGTTACCACCCGCCACTCTAGGTCTACCACGCGAGATTAAGACCAACGCCTTAACTCGCACGGCCAATCTGAGCCCCTATTTAAAATATTGGTACACTACAATTGTTGTTCTATACTTTTTTTCGTAACTTAAATATTAAGCGAGTAAGTCGTACGTTTTGGTTTGCAGTCAGCGTATGTGGTTAGATGATCACTAGTGTGTCACACCAGCAAATTGGAAATCTGCTTAGTTTACGCAGCTTACGGACTTTTTTTTTGTCAGCGTGAGATAAAACAATTTTTGAACGTCCGTTTGATTGTGAATAATTTGATGATTGGGAATAATGAAGTGATGCTTTGATTCATGAATGCTGCGTATTTTAAATTTAGAAGTTTTGGTAATAAATTTAACGTAGTTTTTCCTCAAACAACTTTCAAATGTCATTAGCTTGGATAACTGTAATTGGGAAACCACATCTGTCCACCTTGTGTAGTTATAACTAGGTTATATTTGTTACTTTCAGATGTTCTTGGAAATAGGCCAAGGGGGGGGGCGGGGGAGATTGCCACCTGCTAGAATAGAAATTCCGCTTAAGTCAACTTAAAATCTGCTTTTAACTGGTACAGGCGTTTTTTAGCAGGAACCGCTTAAGGAAAATCAGCTATGGAGGTGTTACGCATGACGCGATTTTCGAAACTTTTCCTCAAATGTCCATCGATCCTACCTTGTAGATGTAAAAAATGAAGTCCGTTCAAAGTTATATATATATATATATATATATATATATATATATATATATATATGTCTGTTATCGGTCTAGTGGTTGCAATTTTTGTTTGATCTATACTATACTCGATATTTAACCTTTCCTGCGAACACTAAACATCATATTTATTAGTGGCTGAAATCGGACCTCAAATAGTGGCGGGTTTAAAGGGCGACGGGATTCGAAAATTCAAAATATACCCGTTATTCGGAGTCGGATCATAAAATGTCATAGAACCAATCTTGTTAAACTATTGATGATCTACAATTGTACTTCTATGCATTTTTTCGTAACTGAAATACTAATCGAGCTATTAGCACTTCCATGTTTTCAGCCCTCAATAACATAAGTATTCACTTGTAAGATCAATGAAGCAGATTAACTTAACATAATCTAAATAAATGTAAAGCTTAAGTTAATTTTAATCTGTAATTACTTAATGTTTTTAACTGAAATATTGCTTTGTAAATGGGAATTAGCTGATTTGCGGTACGATTTTTTTATTTGTTGGTTTTTTTCTGCTTTTATAGTATTGGGTTGTAACACAAGTGTCCGATTTTTTAAACCCTAATCTTTATAAAGGATTAAAACGTTGTGTGTTGATTCCAAGCAAAATATTTACCATCTATAATAAACATTTGTTAATCCTCTAGTCGCAAGCTATGTTTGTTTTTGTCCCAAGTAGGCTTACATATTTTAGTTTAATATCAATCGGGAACATGGAAACACGCGATTTCCGGATAATTTTCTTTTACGAGTATAAACTTGGTCATTCCGCGGCCCAGTCAGCAAGGAATATTAATCATGCGTTTGGCGAAGGAAGTGCTAATGAAAGAACTATTCGTCGTTGGTTTTCAAAATTTTCTTCAGGAGATACGACTTTAGAAAATCAGCCCCGTGGACGACCTCACTCATCAGTGGAGGACGAAGATCTTAAAAAAGCTGTTGAAGAAGACCCTCATAAAACAGTCAGAGAACTTGCGTCAGAGCTAGGCACAAGTCATATGACGGTCTCCAGGCATGTAAAACCGATTGGAAAGGTGAAAAAGCTCGATTCCTGGGTCTCGCACGAGCTCAACGAACGTCAGCAGTTAAAACGCCAAGAGACGTGTGTTTCTTTGCTTGCTCGTCAAAGAACCACCGACCACATGTTTCAATACAGACAGTGAACAAATTAAAGGAGTTGGGCTATGAAGTCCTACCACACCCCCCATATTCCCCTGATCTATCTCCTACAGACTACCACTTTTTTTCGGAGTTTGGACAACTTTTTTCGAGGAAAATTTTTTACAGATGATTTAGACATTAAAAATGCATTTTCTGAATTTCTTTCAACACGTGACACAAACTTTTTCAAAAGTGGGATAGAAAACTTGGTAAGTCGTTGGCAGAAGTGTATTGAACATGATGGTAAATACTTTGAATGAATAATATTTCAGATTCGATCTCAATTTTTCATTTTTTTCTAATTCTACAAACGGTCATTTCATATGTTACAACCCAATAATATTCTTGTGTAAACTTCTATAATTTGTGGTATTTATTGGTATCATCATTTAATAACTTATCTTTGTGGTATAATTATTGTCGGTATACTATAGCTGATGACATTCGGATCTTGTTTTAGCCAAATGTTCAATAAATTGTAGTTTTACAAGTTGGTGTTTAATTTGGGCATCCCATCTATACTGAGTATCCAGGATAAGAGAGATGTAGTTTTCCTTTACTAAATTTCAATTTTTAACTACCGGTTTCACCACATTAGTGGCATCTTCAGGTGTTTATTTAAAAAAAGAAAACCATAAAACATAAGAATATCAATAGAAAACTAGTAATAAGGTAGCTATCACAGTACTGTCAAGCTGCAAATAGTAGATTGACAGGGCATTGAAAGCTACTTTTTTACCTATTACCCATTCTCTAGCGAGTTTCTTATAGTTTTTGGTTTCCTTTTTCTTTTTTAAATATAGACCTGAATATGCCACTGATGCACTGAAACTGGTAGTAAAAAATATAATTTTAATGGAGGACATCATTTATATCCTGAAGTGCTGTATCCTGAAACATCGATCACTCAATATTATATACAGAATACTATTTGATGGATGCTGGTCTAATAAATAGATTCTATACTGTACTGATGATACTGCTAAATTTGGATTCGCAGATTGCATTCCGGACTTATTTTCATTTACTACCAGGGCATTGTCTTTGGAATATCTCTCGAATACTGAGTTTAATTGCCATGCCGGCTAATGCGATCCGTAATCTTCACTATTTAATAACATTTCGTTGTTTTTGTCATCAATACTCTGGCCTGAAGCACCATTATCTTTAAACAACCAGTAACGGCTAATAATTAATTCTCCCCCTAGCAATCCTTAATTTACCCGAATTTATGAAGATTTTAGTGACCTTACCTTTATTTGTGCTGTAAAATAGTCATTCAGTGATTTAGTTATAGGAAATCAATTACTTTTAATATCTGAAATTTCTTTTTCAAAATTTAAGTATTATATTACAAATTCTTGACAGTCCTCTAAGGGACAAGAATATTCCCATTACCTTAGAATGAAAACGAAATATAAGAAAGCGTCAGTAATAATTAGTGCTTCTAACCATCAACCAGTCTTTGGGGAGTCTTCGAAGGTGACTTTGTTTTTCAAGTATATTGGCGAAGTTGCAGATTTTTCCCCAAAAATAAAATAGAGATATTTCTTTCTAAATTAGCAATTTTATGTATATGTCGCCAGTTTTAGAGTTTCTGTGATATATCATCATCTGACAACGAAACCTTAAAATCTGCCTCTAGGCAATCTATATTATGCTATCTAATAATGTTCACTTAATACTACTACATAGGAACGGATTATCTACAGGTTACCACCCGTACGATTTAGGAGTTTATTTAGTGAGCTGAAAATTTCTAGTCAGTGTAAAATTGGTTTAAATTGACAATATACGTTCGATTTAAGATTGACTAGAGCTACCAACATTCGAAGCTGATGGTGTGCCTTAGCAACACTGGAACTGTTAGTATGTAATTAAACTGCCCAACACAGGTCAGATTGATTTGCTTAAAGCTAACACTTGGAGCTGTTTCTGTGAGGAGTGTGCTTCTAATTAACTGTACTGGCTAATACATATGATTAGTCAGCTTATTGCCTCTAGCGGACTTGTAATGATTCTTGTCAATTATCGTTGTTTAGTACCACTGTAGGCGGTGTGGAATCACAGCTGCCCTTTTCTTCCTCTTCCCTTGTATGTTTCCGTAGAAAATCCGAGACTTTTATTTTTCTTAATTTCCCTTTTGGATAGGCTATTAATCCAAAAAGCCATTCCATTATCCGTTCTTTCTTGGGTATTAGAGATAATATGATTAAGGTTTTTAGTCATTGTACATTTTTTTCATGTTTAGGTTAAAATATTCGTTCAGCCTGTTTGGGCCCATGGACTTACATGTTTCATAATTTTACCTTAACTGGGTTTAAAAACATTTAAAAACGAAATATCTCCGTTATTATACGTCGAATCAAAAAAATGTATTCAACCAATTTTAATGCAAATTTAATTATCTACATTGTTGTTATACATGTTTTGTTATTGAGTATTTTGATTATTAACCGAAATTTGCCTTTTTTAGATTTCAGGCGTCAAGTAAATCCCCCCCCCCCCCCCTCATGACATATCATAGATAAATAGTTATATGTAGAACCGCGTTATTCTGAGCTTAAATACCAAATATGGTTTCCATTGAACTTTTACTTTGTGAGATAATGTGCAAATACTTTATGTGTTGACGTTATTAATTAAGATTTTTCGATTTTTACTCGAAAATGTTTATTTGATCTATGCCATACTCGATATTTAACCCGTGAGTAAACAGTGAAGATCGGGGTTTATAGGGTGACGAGCTTCGAAATATACCTGTTATTAGGAGTCGAAAAATGTTATAGAACCAATTTTGTTAAACTATTGATTTTTGTTTTATTGCATTTTTTCGTAAGTCAAGTATTAAACAAGTTATTCGTACTTTCTGCCTTCAGCACCCTTCTACTCATCGGTTTATTTTTTTTACATATAAGTAGAGAATATGTGGTGAGATGAAATCACAAGAGTGTTATACCATCACGCAGGAAATTGATTAATTTACAGAGCCCCAGCGTGACTGACGTTTCTATATACTGTGATATAAAACGACCGTACCTTCAAGATGAGAGAACAATCTATTACTGTATAGAAGGTTTCTTCGTAATTGATGTTATACAGTTAGAAACACTTTAGTGACGACCACTTTGTTTCGCCATCACTTTACCTTCAGTAACACCCATCTCCCCCAGTTCATTTATCTTTTACTTTAACAATTTTGTTACCAAAGAATCAATTAACAAATAATAAAATATTGTAACAGAAGAATTACTTTAAAGATGCCATGTTATGAATAACATTAGACCTTGAATTTATAGGAAATCATCAGCCAAAGCAATACTACACTCCTTAGGGGAAATTAGCTATTGAACTTGTACTTGGGTAACGGTGTTTAACAATGGAAAGTTGATTTTAATATATAAAATACGCAAGGGGGCACAGGTTAGCCATGTGAGTTAAAGCGTTGCCTTTAATCTCACTTGGTAAACCTAGAGTGGCGAGTTCGATTCTTGCCTGGGCAAAGGAAATTATTTAGTGATGAAATTCATTAAATAACATCCTAAAATCCCACCCTGGCTAGAAAAGGGTGGTAACCTGTAGATAACCCGTTCCAATTAGCCTGAGTTGCAAAAAGTGGACGTTAATGAATAATAATAATAACTGTTAACAAAACTACTCGCAGCAAAGCTCCTTATACATACTATGTAAGTATGAGATTGTTTTATTATTATTATTAAATTCAAATTGTGTCAAGGAACTTGTTACAGTTTATGTATCGTCTTCCGTGATTACTTTCTTTTATTTTGGGAATAATAAGTTAGTTTTTATAGCAGATTTCCCTTAAGGATATATATATATATATATATATATATATATATATATATATATATATATATTTGTCTGTTAACGCTCTAGCGGTCGCAATTTTTGTTTGATCGTTACTAAACTCGAAATTTAATCGTTTTATGTAAAAAGGAAGATCAAGTTCGTTAATGGCTGAAATCGGACCAGTTGGAGGGGGGGATTTTTGAAAATTCAAAATATCTCCGTTATTATGCGTCGGATCGAAAACTTGTATAGAATAAATCGTATTGCAAATTCAATTTACTATAAATATTGTTCTATACATTTATTCTGTATCTTGAATATTAACCGAGATATTTGCATTTGTATTCTGCGTTTGGTCTCCAGTAGGCTATGTTCGGACTTTCCGCCGAGAACTCTGGCGGCCGTTTCCATAACTATTCTTCCCTCGTGAATAGGTTTAGAGGTTGGGTTAACTGTTTTTTGGGGCTAGAAACTACTGGGTTATTACGCCCTAAATAATGTTTTAGGTTTAGAGGTTTCTTACTACTACAGTTGTTATTAGGCAGATTTCTCTATTGTAAAACTTCACGTGGGAAATCTGCTTAGTTTACGTAGCCCCTGCGTGACGGACTTTTTTTTTTGTTTTACAGAATATTCTTAGTGAATTTATATAGATAAGAGGCATTATGTTAACTATGAGCTTCTTTTCCAATTTAAATATTCAGCTATATTCCTTTGGGATTCTCCTGAGGATAATATAATCTTGGATGAACATTATTAATTCATATAAATACTCCTTCCGGAAATAACATTCACACACTCTAATAAGTCTGAAGATTTTGAGCTCTTCCTTAACAAATGTCGAAAATCAGTATTTTCCCTCTGTAGTCTTTAATATTCTTTATTCTTGTGGAATAGTATAAGATCTCGATTGATCATTTAAAACCATCACTTCTGCGAGAGCCGTAGTTGCTGAAATCGATGGTTCTAGTTATTGACTTGTTTCCAGCAATCTGACATTGCATTCACGGCAACAAGGCCAGAATGTTATATTAGGCCTATATATATTCTTTTTATTTTTAAAATCCTCTCGCTAGGGGGAACAATTTTTTATACCTTCGTGTTGGCGAGAGTGTGTACTATGCATATTTAAAGAACTATGGTTTGCCTAATATTTGTAGCCCAAAGCAACTCATAGAAACTAGACAACGGACGCTTTTAGACAATTTTCTATAAGGGAAATTTGCTAATGAGGTTGTGATACGACTCATCATACGATTTTCAACCATTGTACATTTCTTCAAATGTCCTACGAGCCTACCTAGGAGACGACGAAAATGATCTCTCTCTCTCTCTATATATATATATATATATCTATATATATATATATATATATATATATATATATATATATATGCATACATACATACTTATTCGCAATTTTCATTATATATTTACGCCAAACTCCATATTTAAGAGTTACATGTAAAAAGAATGGTCAAGTTCGTTAACGGTTGAACTCGGAACATTGGGAGGAAGTTTAGAAGGAGAAAAAAAAAAAAAAATCGAAACAGCTCTGTTATTACCAGCCTGTAACAATGTTCCAAATTTAACTTCCTTTACTTTTGTTCTGTGCATTTTTTCTCTAACTATAGTGTTAACCCTGATATTTACGTTTATCCATATTGATAGATTGTGAAGGCACGTTATACGATCCACAACTAATGAATAAAAAAAAAAGTCCGTCACGCAGGGGCTGCGTAAACTAAGCAGATTTCCCACGTGAAGTTTTACAATAGAGAAATTTCACGTGAGTCGAGCAGTTAAGGAAACGGCCGAACTAGCTTTTGGCGGGAAAATCACCCGTTCGTTAGCCGCCCAGATTTAATAAAAATCCAAATATCTCGGTTAATATTCAAGATAGAGAATAAATGTATATAACAATATTTATAGTACATTTAATTTGCAATAAGATTAAATCTGTACAATTTTTCGATCCGACGTATAGTAACGGAGATATTTTGAATTTTCGAAAATCCTCCCCTCTAAACCACCCCTCCCACTGGTCCGAATCAGCCGTTAACGAACTTGATCTTTCTTTTTACATAAAACGTTTAAATATCGAGTTTGGTAACGATCAAATGAAAATTACGACCGCTAGAGCGTTAACAGACAAATCATCAGCCAAAGCAATAGCACTCCTTAGGGGAAATTAGCTATTGAACTTGTACTCATGATGGAATTTTTGATAACAATCTTCAAATGTACATCGATCCTACCTAGGAGATGACGAAAATGAGGTCCGTTCAAAACTATATATATATATATATATATATATATATATATATATATATATATATATATATATATATATATATATATATATATATCTGTTATCGCTCTAGCGGTAATAATTTTTGTCTGACAGCTAATATCCGACCAACGGGAGGGGAAAATGTAATTTTCTATAAATGTTGTTATGTGCGTTTTTTCGTTATCTTAATTATTAACCGATATATTTTCATTTTTTAGTTTTGGGCCATCAGTAAACCACCACTCCTATTCATGCCATATTAACAAAAAGCTGTTATATTATGAAGCTCTTCATTTGATGCCTAAATGCCAAATATTGTTCTCATTGAACTTTTACGTTTTGAGATAAATGCAAATACGTGACGCACGTAAGGAAATCTGCTTAGTTAAATCGTGGCGGAATTTTTTTTACCCTCTGCTTAATGAGGGGAGTGGAAGATGAATCCTCGCCTTAACCCACAAAATTTATTTAGTGACGGACTCATTAAATAAACTCCTTAGGCCCCACCTTAACTAGAAAAGGGTTAGATCGCCTGTAAATAACCCCTCCCGATTAAGCATATTTGCATAAAGTGAACGTAAACAATAATAAACATACCAAAACAATGTAATTTTTATACTAATTTAATATACTACATAGTGATTGTCACAATAATGAGCCATATATACGTTGAATATTCTCTGTAAACCTCTTGGTTCATATTTTCTTTTCGGATAAAACATGTATGAATTAAAACCGCCTAGGAAACATTACATTCCAGTGCATTTATGGTTGGCAACGTCTAATTGGAGAACCGCAGTTATTCTCTGATGTCATCCATTTAATGAGTCTAATACAGTAGACTACTGGCTCGACTCATAACTCTTTATCAAGCAGAAAGTTCGTTAATTAAAACGGCGTTAATAACTTAATCTATAGAAGCAGATTCTCTCTAAGAAGTAATGCTGCTTGAAATATACTTTAGTTACAAACAATAAAGTAATTGGTTTTATTTGTACAAAGGCTATATTTTGCAATAAATCAATGATGGGGTGGTTTGAGCTTGCGCCGAACCGGGAGGAGAGATTTCACAGAATACCGCTAATCTGTGTAGGTTCACATTTATTTTAGTCTGTGGCTATTTAATTATCTTCTCTTTCCCTCCTCTGTTAAGAATTTAGCAGATTTCCCTTAAGAATAATTAGTCATGAGGTTGTACTCGTGATGCGACTTTCAGAAAATGTTTTCATATGCCCATCGATTCAACCTAGGAGGTGAGGAAGATGGGGTCCGTGTATTTATGATTTTCATTGGAAATCTGATCAGGAGGAGGGAGGTTTATAAAATACGTAATATATGGGTTATTATGAGTCGGATCCAAAAATCGACTTACGCATGGCTATCTTATGACAAAAGATCAACCCCCGATTTGTGAGAAATGTAACACAGAACTGACTATATATCACATATTAATGGAATGCCATAAGTATACAGATATTAGAAACAAATACAATATTTCCAATAGTATAGAAGTGGCCCTTGGAGATGACCCGAAAGAACTCCATAAATTGTTTAATTTTGTAAAAAACACGAGTTTATACAAAGAAATTTAAAGTGCAATTGTTTGTATCCTCGTTTATATTGTTAAAATGGCGATATGGATAAGGATACCAAAATGTGAATTATAAATATTACAGGACGATGATAACCTGGTAGTTTTTCGCCCTTAAACCCTATACAACAACAACAACGGGTCCAAAAATGCTATACAACCAATCTTATCGCAAATTAATTTCATACATTTTTTTTTCTTTCCATTTTTTCTCTAATTCTAATACTACTCTAGAAATGTATTTGGTGAATTAAATAAATTCCTTAATTCCACCCTGGCTAGAAAAAGGTGGTAACCTGTAGATAACCCGTCCTAGTTAGCCATAGTAGCATAAAGTGGACGTAAATAAATAAATAAAACAAAAATACTACCCGTGATATATGCATTTGCATTTTTAATTTTCATTCTTTTGTAAACCCCTACTCCTACTCATTAAAAATAAACCTATTTATCACAAAAAATCTTATTTCCACCTTAAATGAGGTGCATTGTTTTCATCAGGCCCCTCCTAGTCTGAAAGTGTTCCTAAAAGGGGTAAATCAAACTTTTGAAATAACTCCGTTATTATGAAAAGTGTTACGTAACCAATCTTGTTGCAATAGTAACGTACTATAATTGCTCTCTTTACATTTTTCCAGAGATATGTTTATTTTTTAACTTTTAGATCTCCCACAATTTAAAAATATTTCATTTAATTCGTACAAGGTAGTAAAAAATCCGTCACGCAGGGGCTGCGTTAACTAAGCAGATTTCCCACTTGCGTCCCGTATTTGCATTTATCTCATGACTTAAAAGTTCAATGAGAACAATATTTGTTATTTAGGCTTCAAATAAAGTGCTTCATAATATAACAGCTTATTGTTGATATGACATGAGTAGGAGTGGGGGTTTACTGAAACCCGAAAAATAAAAAACCCAAATATCTCGGCTAATATTAAAGATAATGAAAACAAGCACTTTACAACATTTATAGATTTGGTAATTTGCAATAAGATTGGTTCTATACAAGTTTTCGATCCGACGAATAGCAACGGAGATATTTCGAAGTGTCGAAAATCCTCCCCTCTAAACCCCCCTCCCCCTGGTCTGATTTCAGTCGTTAACGAACTTGATCTTTCTTTTTACATAAAACGACTAAATATCGAGTTTGGCAACGTAATTATTGTTTAAATTGCGACCGCTAGAGCGGAAATAGACATATATATATATATATATATATAAAATTGTATCCTCTGTCTGTACATTGATTTTTTTCGCGAAATTTCACGATAACTTTTCGTTTCACATGTCATAGACACCATAACTACATTTTGTTTCTTTCGTGTCTGTTTGTTTGTTTGTTACCTTTTCACGCATAAACGGCTGAACCGAATTTTATGAAACTTGGTATGTATATTACTACTAGCCCAACTTAGACTTTAGGCTATATTAATATTCTCTAAGACGAACAGGAGTGGGGGTTATAAGGGAGGCCTGAAATTAAAAATAGCGATATTTCGTTTCCTATTGCTTTCTCAGCAAATATGCACATAACATACGTTGTTTATTTTGTAATTTAGAGTAACATTTATTATATGCACTTTTGCCGTATACGGAAGTATAAATGAGTTATACTCTAAAAACTATAGCGGGAGTCCACAATTTTATTTGGCACAAAAGACTCAACCGAACTAAACCAAACTCGCTATGTGAATTAATACTAACGATTTCCTTATAATAAGCCATACTAACATTTCTAGGGACGGGCAGGAGTGGGGGTTATAAGGAAGGCCTGAAATTAATAATAGTGATATTTCGTTTCCTATTGCATTTTCGGCAAATATGTACATAACAAAAGTTGTTTATTTTGTTATTTAGAGATACTTTTTTTTATATACACTTTCATCGTATACCGAACTATAAAGGCGTTATATGCTAAAAATTATAGCGGGAGACAACAATTTTATTTGGCACAAAAGACTGAACCAAACTAAATAAAACACTCAGTATGTGTATTACCACTTACGACTTCCTTATAATAAGCCATACTAACATTTCCAGGGACGGGCAGGAGTGGGGGTTATAAGGGAGGCCTATGAAATTAATTATAATGATTTCCTATTGTGATTTCGGCAAATATGCACATACAAAAGTTGTTTATTTTGTTTTTTAGAGAAATTTGCTCAACACTTCTTTTCAATATCAACTACCAGGTACCTCACCTGAAAAAATTACTACAAATGTATGTCAATATTTTCTCCTTAATAATTCAATATTATGCATATTGCACAGGAGACTGGAAATATGTCAATATGCAGGACAGGGAAGTCTTACATAAAAAAATAATATTATTATTAATAAATGGCAACAACGGGTATTAACCCTAAACACTGGAACGGGTAAATGTCGAAATATTGTGCAAAGTAAAGCCTTGCCAAAAATATACCATCACCATTCAGCCTCAAATGAATTACCGAGCGAAGCCGGGTATCTGAGCTAGTATATATATATATATATATATATATATATATATATATACAGTTTTGAACGGACCTCATTTTTGCCATCTCCTAGTTAGGATCGATGGACATTTGAATAAAAATTTCGAAAATCTCGTCATGAGTACTTAAGGGAAATCTGCTAAAACAGTAAACTTGGTTAAAATTCCTTTGTTGAATTACATGTGTAAAGGATTAATTTTTTTAAAAGATTCAGATGAAACACCCATTTCTCGTCGACGGCTTGGGCGTGATATTGACCAGGTAATCATCACATGTCTAAAGCATACCAGACAAAATTTATTTCAGCAGTTGTTTTCAGTAGGTGGTCGTATTATCCAGAAAACTCAGTTTTTTCAGAGCTATTATTTCTAACCAAATGTTTTAAGAACGAGCTATTCTTAAATCGAATCTCAACAAATTAAATTAAACTACATGAATACCTGAACCTTTGGGGTAGGTCGGGGACATTCTAAGTTTAAAATTCCTTTTTACTATACATGACGAATTTATATGACACACTAATACTTAAAATCATTAAAAATGTTATTTATAATTATGGATAAACAAATTATATGTTCGTTATAATTATTATAATTTCGTTTTTGGAAATCAATTTCGCCTACTCTCGCTGATGAAAGTTTTCTTAATCTACAATTCTTTGTTGTGCTCCTAATTTGTTTAACAGTAATATAAAGAAAGAAAGTAATCTTTACTAAACATAAATATCAATTGATAAAAAGTGATTATTTTAGTCGCTTTGAGGAGGAGCCTAACATGATTTTGTCGGAACACTTCTATGTAAATACCAACATGTAAATAAACTATTTTCAAGTAGCTTATTTTTGAATCATGGTAAAGTTAACATACGGAGCTCAGGTTGGCCGTGCCGGTTAGGGCGTTGGTCTTAATCTCCCGTGGTAGACCTAGAGTGGCGGGTTCGATTCCCGCCCTGGGCAGTAGAAATTTATTTAGTGACGGACTCATTAAATAAACTCCTAAGTCGCACCCTGGCTAGAAAAGGGTGGTAACCTGTAGATAACCCGTCCCGATTAGCCTAATAGCATAAAGTGGACGTAAATAATAATAAACAAAAAGTTAATATACATCATCATGATCTATAGGCTACGCCGTGTAGTAACCATTGTGTTCTATCAGAAGTTACTATTAGCAGATTTCCTTTAGGGGAAATCAGCTATTGAGGTTATACTCATGACGCGATTTTCGAAATTTTTCTTCAAATGTCCATCGATCCTACCCAGGAGATGACGAAAATGAGGTCCGTTCAAAACTGTATATATATATATATATATATATATATATATATATATATATATATATATATATATATATATATTTGTGTGTTACCGCTCTAGCGGTCGCTATTATTGTTTTATCGTTAAGAAAATTGATATAGTCGTTTTTTGTAAAAAGAAAGATCAAGTTCGTTAACGGCTGAAATCAAGCAAGGGGGAGGGGGGGTTTAGAGGGGAGGACCTTCGAAAATTCGAAATATCTCCGTTACCATAGGTTGAATCGAAAACTTGTATAGAACCAATCCTAATACAAATTAAATTTACTATAAATATTATTATATACATTTCTTCAATATCTTGAATATTAAGAGAGATATTTGCATTTTTCAGTTTTCAGCCATCAGCAAACCGCCATTTCTACTCATGTTAAATTAACAATACTGTGCTACATAATAAATCACATTATTAGAAGTTTAAATACCAAAAAGTGTATTCAAGAGACCTTTATTATAGGAGATACATGCAAATATGTACCGGTGACCCCCACCCCCACTCATAAGGTTTTCGACTACTAAAATTTGATTGATGGAGATAACAATTATTCTGACTTATTAATAATTATAGTACTATATAAAGTAAATAGTTCTCAATAAAATTAATATTTTATATTCTGAAATATTTCAGTAATTGTTTTCCTTTCCGGTGTGAGGGGGGCAGACCCGTTTGTTACATTTCTAACCTAACGCTTCCTGTAGGCAGGTTATTGAAATTGGATGAAACATTTCTTATTACCGTTTGTATTTATTCTCGGTGGTGTTGTGTTACCAGTATGTAGATTTATCTATTACTAAACTTCACGAGGGAAATCTGCTTAGTTTACGCAGCCCCTGCGTGACGGCCTTTTTTCATATACCCTCCGAAATCCAGAAGATGTGTGATGTTTTCAAAATCGGATTTTCTAGGCCTCCCTTTTCTCCTATGCCCCTTACCTTCAAATATATTTGTGATGAAATCGTTTTGCCTTGTGATATGTCCAAGAAGTTTCACCCTCCTTTTTTTAGCAGATTTGCCTTAAGGGAAATCAGCTATTGAGGTTGTACTCATGACGGAATATTCGAAATTTTTCTTCAAATGTCCATCGATCCTACCTAGTAGATGACGAAAATAAGGTTCGTTCAAAACTGTATATATATATATATATATATATATATATTTATATATTTGTCTGTTACCGCTCTAGTGGTCGCAAATTTTGTTTAATTGTTACCATACTCGATATTTAGTCGTTTTATGTAAAAAGAAAGATCAAGTTCGTTAACGGCTGAAATCGGACCAGTGGGAGGTGGGGTTTAGAGGGGAGGATTTACGAAAATTCGAAATATCTCCGTTACTATACGTCGGAACGAAAACCTTTACAGAATCAATCTTATTGGAAATTAAATAAACTATAAATGGTGTTATATACATTTTTCCTCTATCTTGAATATTAACCGAGATATTTGCATTTTTATTAAATCTCGCCGCCTAATGGACGAGAGTTACTTTCCCGCCAACAGCTAGTTCGGCCGTTTCCCTGACTGGCTCGGCTCTCTTGAAATTTCTCTATTGTAAAACTTCACATAGGAAATCTGCTGAGTTTACGCAGCCCCTGCGTGACGGACTTTCTATGGCTTTGATAAGACCTCATTGGTCCAACTTTTTCTGGTGATCCTACGCGAAATCCACATTTCCATTGCTTCAAATCTATTATAATCCCTTTTGTGGACAGTCCAAATTTCTCGCCCGTTAATCAGTTTACTCCATACGAAAATCTTTGAATACATTTTTTGGATATTCATGCTTATAAGCTTATTAGTCAAAATACCCTCTTTAAGCCTTCTTAGAAGGCTTGTATATCAAGTGCAGATCTATTCTTCTGTCGACTTAGGTCTACTATCACTGTTTGCAAGTTGATATACCTATATGTAAATTCATACACTCGTTTTGTAATAAATTCAACCATAAACCCACGGGCAGATGTATAATAATTACAGTTTTTATTTATTTAATTTTATAATGATCTAAATGTGAAAACATTTACCCTTTAAACCGGGAAGTTGAAAAACAAATGTAGAGATGGTGTTCATATGTATATAATTTTATTTTAAAAGATCTGTCGTCATCTCCTAGATAGGATCGACGGACATTTGAATACATTTTTTGGAAATCTCATTCATGAGTTCAGCCTCAAATAGCTATTTTCCCTTAAATGGAATTTACTAAAAGGACTGTTGTGAAGCACTGTAAAAATACATGTCGACACGGGAATAGATCAGACAAGTATACCTCATCAAGAATTCCGATTCAAATCAGTATACTTCTCGTCTTTCATGATTCATGGCTATTGAATTTTGAACTAGCAATGTATAATTTTCTCTCCATTGTGTCCGTCATTGACGGGATGAAGTCTATATATCGCGATTCCATGTAAATCATCCTACATCTGTACCCCTGTTTCATATTAATGTTATCTGCAAATACCTTTTTTCCCGTATATATGAAGTCTTAAGTTTGAATGGCATAGAGTTATTTTAACGCGGAAAAAGTTATACTCCAAATAAAGACATTGTGGCGGAGATGAGCCCTATTAATAGTAATAACTTGTGTCTCGTTACGCTCTCGAGGTAACCGCAAGATAACCTACCAAGAGTGATGTACTAGGAACAAAAAAAGTCCGTCACGCAGGGGCTGCGTAAACTAAGCAGATTTCCCTCGTGATGTTTAACAACAGATACATCTACATACTGGTAACACAATAGCACCGTCAACATCAAATGAATAAATACAAACGATAATAAGAAACCTCCAGACGGGAAGCACCTGAATCGTAAACAAACCGGTGTGCCAATTTCTCACAGTAAAGAAAAACAATTACTGAAAAATATAAGAATATAACATATTACTTTTATTGAAAACTATTTACTATATCTAGTACTGTAATTTATAATGGATCAGAATAATTTTTATCTTAATCAATAAAATTTTATTAGTCCAAGAACTTAAGAAGGAGGGTGGGGGGTCACCATAACATATTTGCATTTATCTTGTATAATAAAGGTCTCTTGAAAACAATTTATGGTATTTAAGCTGCGAATAATGTGGTTTATTGCATAACAGAGTATTATTTATGTAACATGAGTAGAAGTGGGGGTTTGCTGAAGGCTGAAAACTAAAAAATGCAAATATCTTGGTTAAATTCCAAGATAGAGAATAAATGTATATGACATTATTTATAGTACATTTAATTTGCAATAAGATTCGTCCTATATCATTTCTTGATCCGACGTATAGTAACGGAGATATTTCGAAAATCCCCCTCCCACTGGTTCGATTTCAGTCATTAACGAACTTAATCTGTCTTTTTGCATAAAACGTTTAAATATCGAGTTTGGTAACGATGAAACAAAAATTGCGACCGCTACTTAAGGGAAATCCGCTAACAATTTTTTAGTTTACCATGGAAACATATAGGTTATTCAATGGCGGAGACCAGTGTGTAAATATGTGGGTTATGTTACCTTGCTTGTGTTATAGTCAAAGTTGTGTTTGATTAATAAAATAAAATGTGTTTCAAACGTTTATTTTCTTATTTAACGAAGAACGTTAAAACATAAATTTAATTTATATTGATTTGACCTAGCGTGTGACAGGAAGTATGCTCTTGCATTATCAATCGCATAAGAGTGATGCCTTAGCATGTAGGAGTTAGACCATGCAATATTCCCTAATTAAGCCCAATTCTATCCCACGAAAATGCCTGAATATCATTGAAGGGAAATTAAAAATAAACTCTAATGTATTTCGACTTTTTAAAATTTATGGAATATTTTCCACATAAGAACTACTACAGGTATATTAAGTTAAAGTTTACTTCGGACAGTACCTATTATATTGATGGCACAGCGTTGTCACTGGCTTTCGATGTGGAAATACCATCTTCAAGACCATTGACACTCGAGTCGAATTGAAACTTCTGGTTATTGTGTCACGTACAAACATTTCAGGTTAACCATATTACAGCTACTGATTGCCCTTAAGACTTCCGTAGCCCACTACAATATACGCTGTAGTTTATAGTTTTTATTAGAATTTTCAAGGAATTTAAAAACGTTTTCGTTTTGAAAAATAAAAATGTATTCATTATCATTGAATCCTTTTAAATTCCGGAATCGCGAATAATATTTAGTTTCCAAATCACGACTGATCTGAAATAAATAATAATTTAAGTTATCTCCTTTTCTTTCTAAGGGAATTCCGAGGATTCAAAATTTATAGTCGTTCGACTGATGTATGCCCAAATCTGTTCGAAAATCAGCCAGTCATGACACCCCACAAACAGTTATGACAACGCTATTCCAGTCCCCAAAGAAATTTCCTAATCACACTTTGGACACGTAATGTGCCTTATAGTTTTCGTTCTTGTTTAACTCTTAACAAAATCGCCCATAAGCAGTATTGATATTACTCAATAACCTGAAACTTTCACATTGCCGTTTCAGCGTTTTTTCTTCCTCTCTCCATTAAATACACCATTAATTTGTTTAGCCTGTCTGCTCTTTCCCATTTCCTAATTAGAAATTTGAGGTTGCACGCAGGACGTGAATTTGAAAATAATTTTCCATTGTCCATCTTGGACTACCTAGGTGATGACGAGAATAAGGTTCGCTCAAATTTACTTGTGTGTGTGTGTGTATATATATATATATATATATATATATATATATATATATATATATATATATACCTATAATAACGGTCGCAATTTTTGTTTGATCGTTACTAACACCATATTTAATGTTTCACTGTCATAGAAAAATTCAGTTCGTTTACAGCTAAAATAGTACCAGGGGAGGGGTCCCGTTATTATGAGTCGGGACTAAAACAGCTATAGAACCAGTCTTATTGCAAATTTAATTGACTACTATCGTTGTTCTATGCATGTTCCTCTTAAAGTTTTTCTTATTCTGATATTCATCTAGACATTTTCAGTTTTAGCAGACTTCCCTTAAGGGAAATCAGCTATTGAGGTTGTACTCATGACGGACTTTTCGAAGTTTTTCTTCAAATGTCCATCAATCCTACCAAGGAGATGACGAAAATGAGTTCCGTTCAAAAGTGTATATATATATATATATATATATATATATATATATATATATATATATTTGTCTGTTACCGCTCTAGCGGTCGCAATTTTTGTTTGATCGTTACCAAACTCGATATTTAGTCGTTTTATGTAAAAAGAAAGATCAAGTTCGTTAACGGCTGAAATCGGACCAGTGGGAGGGGGGGGGTTTAGAGGGGAGGATTTTTGAAAATTCGAAATATTTCCGTTACTATATGTCGGATTGAAAAATTGTATAGAGTCAATCTTATTGCAAATTGAATTTACTATAAATATTGTTCTATATATTTATTCTCTATCTTGAATATTAACCGAGATATTTGCATTTTATTAAATCTGGGCGGATAACGAATGAGAGTAACTTTCCCGCCAAAACCTAGGTCGGCCGTTTCCTTCCTTAACTCTTCGACTCTAGTGAAATTTCTCTATTGTAACAGTTCACTTGGGAAATCTGCTTAGTTTATGCAGCCCCTGCGTGACGGACTTTTTAGCTATCAATAAACCCCTACTTTTACAATTCTTAGGTCATATGTCTTGAATTGCATTATTTTATCTCTAAATACGACGTATTAATTTCGTCAGACAAGGAGGAGGGGGGGGGGTTAGAAAAGAGCCAAAATCAAAAATTCTAAATATCTCCGTTATTATGATTTCTATCGAAAAATGTATTATGAATGAAAATGGAAATGTAATGTGCTACAATTTTTTTTTCTAGATTATTTCTCTAACTCAGTTTATTATTTTTAGTTACATTCCGTCTTTTTTTTACATGCTGTTCTATTCTTCCCTACGGATTGACCTTGTTCTTCCTCTATCTAATTAAAATTACTATTTCAAAGCACAATTGATTGCTATTGCAAGATTAACGTATTCACTAAAAATTAAGACATCGTTCTCGAGCACCATTCGTGCATCAGATAATAGATAATAGATAAATGTTTCTCGCCTCTACCTTAATGCTACTTGAAATATACCACCCCTCTCCTCTTCTTTTTAGCAGATTTTCCTTAAGGGAAATCAGCTATTGAGGTCGTACTCATGACGCGACTTTCGAAAAATTTCTTCAAATGTCCATCGATCCTACTCAGGAGATGACGAAAATGAGGTCCGCTCAAAATTATATATATATATTTGTCTGTTAACGCTCTAGCGGTCGCAATTTTTGTTTGATCGTTACGAGACTCGATATTTAACCGTTTTATGTAAAAAGACAGATCAAGTTCGTTAATGGCTGAAATCGTACCAGAGGGAGGGGGGGGGGTTTAGAGGGGGGATTTTCGAAAATTCGAAATATCTTGATTTCTCATTACCGTTTGTATTTACTTATGGTGGTGTTGTGTTACCAGTATGCAGATTTCTCTATTGCTAAACTTCACATAGGAAATCTGCTTAGTTTACGCAGCCCCTGCGTGACGGTTATTTTTTATTATGGTGGAATTGATAGAGAACTTATTACTCAGGATTAGAAACATAGTATGGATATCTTACGTTTCTGAGTCCACACTCACCAAACTATTCTAAATTTCTTTTATCACTACATAATCCAAGGAAACATAAAGAATTGAACATTTATATTTTCGGCTTTGAAGTTGATTTTCACTTCATTCTAAAAGGCTGGATATGGTGTAGTGCCTGAAAAATCCAATGTTAATTTAATTAATCTTAAAAGCAAAAAAAAATGTCTCCAAGGCAAAAAAAAAACATTTCCATGGTCTTCGTTTAATGAAAAAAAGAAAAAGAAAAGAAAGAACCCCTTAGGGTTATAGTTACAGAGCTGTGTATATTTAAATATATTCTTAGACCGAATATACTTTAAGTTCCTGCAATAAAACCTTTTGTTGGAGTAGTTGGGGCAGGATAAATTTAGATGCCTAAGTTCTAAAGTAGGGCAGTTCCCCAGCCTCCCATATATATAAAATATCTGTCCTCTCCTTTATAGAAAAGAATAAGTAGAGTTTATTATGCAGAATGAAATAAAAATAGTCAATTTTAAATAATGAAAATATCCGTTCCTTTCACATTTCAACGTGAGAATTTTCTCCTTTATCATTTCCATCCAACAATTACAAAACACGTATTGGCTAAAGCCTTGCAAATCAGGACACGATTTTTAACCATTCATGTGTTTTTGGTATGTGTTTTTAATATGCGCCGCCCACGGCCCAAAAGTATTTGGGCCATACCTGCAACACAATTGTATCATAAAACAAGTTAACTTCAATTCAAGACATTTGGTATTCAAGAGTTTGTAACTCCTCATAAATGACCATTGTCATTTCAGCAAAATTGCTCCTCCTCTATTTTGGCATCTAACCGTCAAGGGGCTCGGAAATTACTTGTCCGTAGTCCTCTTACTGTATTACATCGTTAAAAAGCTCTTGCTGAATTTACTTCAAAAATACCATCAATTGAATTATAAAAAAAAGCCCGTCACGCAGGGGCTGCGTAAACTACGTGAAACTTCCCACGTGAAGTTATACAATAGAGAAATCTTCATACGAGTGCCGAACAGTTACGGAAACGGCCGAAACAGCTTTCGCCGTACACGAATAGAAGCGACCACAGCTCGTCCGTTACACTTAAAAAACGCAAATATCTCGGTTAATATTCAAGATAGAGAATATATATATATATATATATATATATAGCAATATTTATAGTAAATTTAATTTGCAATAAGATTGGTTCTATACAATTTTTCGATCCGACGTATAGTAACGGAGATAATTCGAATTTTCGAAATTCCCCCCTTTAAACCCCCTGATCTGATTTCAGTCGTTAAAGAACTTGATCTTCCTTTTTACATAAAACGAGTAAATACCGAGGTTGGTGACGAGTAAACAAAATATGCGACCGCTAGAGTGGTAACAGACACACACATATATATATATATATATATATATATATATATATATATATATATAGAGAGAGAGAGAGAGAGAGAGAGAGAGAAAGATAGTTTTGAACGGATAGTAACGGTCAGACAAAAATAGCGACCGATAGAGCTCTAACAGACAAATATATATACAGTTTTGAACGAACCTCATTTTCGTCATCTCCTGGGTAGGAATTTCTCTTAAGGGAAATTCCAAAATGACGAATATATAAACGTTTTATAAAATGTTTGAAAACAGCAGCAAAATAGTTTCATTAGTATATTCGTTCAAAATTATTTTGGTTTCTTTCATTAGCTTTGTTATTCTTTGCAAACAGAACCATTTGAAAATGGCCTTGAATTTGCCCGTGTTTTGGGGATGTATAATTTTTTATTTAAGATAATTTGACTGTAAATTAATTATCAAAGAAACCTAATACCTTTTTGTTTAAATTCTAAAATTTTAGAAAGGGGAAGCATTTTTATTGAATTTGAGAGATTAAGTTTCGAAACAAGTATTAGGGACTACCCATCGAGGTGAGTCTCAACTTCCTTCCTCCCAGTTTTTAATCTTTAATTCGTTGAATTAACGTTTGTAAACTTTGTATATTAGCAGACTTCCCTTAAGGGAAATCAGCTATTGAGGTCGTACTCATGACGCGATTTTCGGAAGTTTTCTTCAAATGTCCATCGATCCTACACAGGAGATGACGAAAATGAGGTCCGTTCAAAATTATATATATATATATATATATATATATATATATATATATATATATATATATGTGTGTGTGTGTGTGTGTGTGTGTGTGTGTGTGTGTGTGTGTTAACGCTCTAGCGGTCGCAATTTTTGTTTGATCGTTACCAAACTCGATATTTAAACTTTTTATGCAAAAAGACAGATCAAGTTCGTTAATGGCTGAAATCGGACCAGTGGGAGAGGGGGGATTTTCGAAAATTCGAAATATCTCCGTTACCATACGTCGGATCAAAAAATTGTATAGAACCAATCTTATTGTAAATTAAATTTACTATAAATATTGTTCTATATATTTCTTCTCTATCTTGAATATTAATCGAGATATTTGCATTTTTATTAAATTTGGGCCGTAACGGACGACTGATTTTCCCGCCAAAAGCTAGTTCGGCCCTTTGCCGTAACTGTTCGGATCTCGTATGGAGATTTCTCTATTGTATAACTTCATGTGGGAAATCTGCTTAGTTTACGCAGCCCCTGCGTGACGGACTTTTTTAATTACAAACATTGTCTCTGCCGGTGAACCTCATTGCTCTATAGTGAGTTACTCACATCGTAATTGATATAGCCATTTGTAGCGTTTCTCTGTTATGAAGGCTACCATTCAAAGCTTAGCTATTGTCTTTCAGCTCTCATTCTTTAAACTCTCAGGTCAACAGTCATTATGTTCTCATATATAGTTTCTTATCAGTGCAGTTTATAAAATAACAGTAAATTAAATTTGAAAATATTCGTATTTCGTACAACTTTAGATGAGGAATATATTTTTCATTCAGTTACGAAGTTGTGAATAAAACACGCTTCTAAGGGTTATTGGCATGCAGAGATAAGTGACGTTTCATTTTTCCTACCTCTCTCCTAGCGATGCACCCTGATAAATAATGTCTGAAGTTTCTATTTTATACCTGCCGATTTTGATAGCACAGTAAAATATTTAAGATTGCCATCGAAGCATATTTTTAATACGACGCCCGTTTTATTTCTTTACATTATTACTAGCTCAGATACCCGGCTTCGCCCGGGAATTGATTTGAGGCTGAATGGTGATGGTATTTTTTTGGCAAAGTTTTATTTTGCACACTATTTTTACATTTACCTATCCCAGTGTTTAAGGTGTATACCCGTTGTTGGCATTTGTTATAATAAAATTAATTTTTGATGTATGACTTCACTGTCCTCCATATTGTCATATTTCCCGTCTCCTGTGCATTATGCATAGATTTCAGTTATTAAGGACAAAATATTAAAGTAGATTTGAATTAATTTTTCCTGGTGAGGAACCTGATAGTTAAAATGGGAATGAATTGTTGAGCATATCAATATTTCTACGAAAATTACTTGCTCCACACATCGTTCCTGGAGAAATGTATAAAACAAAAGTTACTCTAAATAATAAAGTAAACAACTTTTGTTATGTGCACGTTTGTCGAGAAACAAATAGACAATGAAATATCGCGAATTTTTATTTCAGGCCTTCCTTATAACCCCCACTCCCGTTCTAACCTAAAAATTTTAATATAGCTTATAATTATGGAAGAATTAATGCTAATTGACATACCGAGTTTTGTTAAGTTCGGTTCAATCGTTAGCGCCCAATAAAATAGTTTGCTCCCGCTAAAGATTTAGTGTATATCTCGTTTATACTTCGGTATACGACGAAAGAGTATATAACAAAAGTTACTCTAAATAATAAAATAAATAACTTTTGGTATCTGCATATTTGCCGAAAACCCAATAGAAAACGAAATAACGCTATTTTTTATTTCAGACCTCCCTTACAACCCCCACTCCTGCTAGTCTTTAGAAATGTTGGCTTGTTAAAATCAAGGCGTTAGTCCTAATACACGTACCGAGTTTTATTTAGTTCGGTTGATTCTTTTGTGCCAAATAAAATTGTTGACTCCCGCTATAGGTTTTAGCGCATACCTCGTTTATAATTCAATATACGAAAAAAGTTTATATAAAAAAAGTTACTCTAAATAACAAAATAAACAACTTTTGTTATGTTCATATTTGCCGAAAAACCAATAGGAAACGAAATATCGCTATTTTTAATTTCAGGCCTCCCTTATAACCCCTACTCCTGTTCGTCTCAGAGAATATTATTATAGCCTAAAGTCTAAGTTGGGCTAGTAGTAATATACATGCCAAGTTTCATTATATTCGGTTCAGCCGTTTATGCGTGAAAAGGTAACAAACAAACATACACGAAAGAAACAAAATGCAGTTATGGAGTTTATGACATGTGAAACGAAAAGTTATCGTGAAATTTCTCGAAAAAATTCAATGTACAGACAGAGGTTACAATTTTATATATATATATATATATATATATATATATATATATATATATATATATGTATGTATATATAAGTTCCTAGCTTTTTGAAATGTTGGAATAAAGGGTCATAAATCTTAAATTTATTTTCACTAATGCTTGGACGATATTGTATTTAGTATTTTAACATTCAAAATTAAAGGAAATCACCTTTTTGAAGTATTAGCACAGCGGACCTACAATCCCTTGTGCATCATTCGTCCTCAATATTTCCCAGATTATTATAAGAGAACCAATGCTCTCAGGACGCCATTTTCGAAAGATTTCTTCAAATGTTCATCCACCCTACTTAGTTGATGACAAAAGTCGATCACATAGGAAAATGTCATATGAAAATTCTAATATCTTTTCCTAGTTTAGTATTTAATAATATCCGTTTGTATACAAGATCTGAAAAAATAAGATGAATACGAGATGTTAAGTATTATAATAGCCTAAAAAGAAAATTGTATGAGTAAGATTGGGGACTTAGTGAAAAAAAATACAAACAATCCATTCATTACCGAGTTTTAAAAGAATGTGTAAAATAACAATAAGGGTAAATTACTTTATCAACTACGTTGGTTGTGTAACAGTTTTCCAACCTCATAACACCTATCTATACCCCCACTCCAACAGGTTAGATTTTGGCCAATAACTAACTTAATGATAACTTAAATATTGAGTTTGGTATTGGAATAATATAAATTTGGGCTCTTGGAGTATTAAAAGATTACATATATTTAAATATAATTTATAAATGTGAACGGACCTCATTTTTAGTAGATTTCCTTTTTTTGGAAATCAGCTATTGAGGACGTACTCATGACGCGATTTTCGAAAAATTTCCGTCAATGTCCATCGATCCTACCTAAGAGATGACGAAAATGAGGTTCGTTCAAAACTGTATATATATATATTTGTCTGTTAGCGCTCTATCGGTCGCTATTTTTTGTCTGACCGTTACTAAACTCGATATTTAAACATTTTGTGTAAAAATGAAGATCAAGTTCCTTAACGGCTAAAATCGGTCCAGTGGAGGGGTTTAGAGGGGGAGAATTTTGAAAATTTGAAATATCTCCGTTGTTAGCGTCGGATCGAAAAATTTTATAGAATCAATCTTGTTCTATAAATGTTGTTATAGACATGTTTTGTCTAAATTGAATATTAACCGAGATATTGCCATATTTTAGTTTTTGTCCACCAGTAAACCACCACTCTTACTCATGTCATGTTAAAAAAAGCTGTTATATTATGAAACACTTTATTTGAAGCCTAGATACCAAATATTGTTCTCATTGAACTTTTACGTTTTGAGATAAATGCAAATATGTGACGCACTTGGGAAATCTGCTTAGTTAACGCAGCCCCTGCGTGAAAGACGTTTAGCAGATTTCCCTTAAGGGAAATCAGCTATTGAGGTTGTACTCATGATGGAATTTTCGATATTTTTCTTCAAATGTCCATCGATCCTACCTAGTAGATGACGAAAATGAGGTCCGTTCAAAACGGTGTATATATATATATATATATATATATATATTATATATATATATATACACAGTTTTGAACGGACCTCATTTGATAATTTTGAACGGACCTCATTTTCGTCATCTCCTGGGTAGGATCGATGGACAATTGAAGAAATTTTTCGAAAATCGCGTCATGAGTACGACCTCAACGACTAAATATCGAGTTTGGTAACGATCAAACAAAAATTGCGACCGCTAGAGCGGGGGTAACAGACAAATATATATATATATATATATATATATATATATATATATATATTTATATATATATAAATATTATATATATATATATATATATATATTATAATGAAAGGTTAATTATAATTATTCTTATTTCAATTTAATCTATTTACCGGCTACTTCTCAGGGTCGTATATTGCACGGCAAGCATTCCCGTTTCCACCATCTCTGCTATAAGAGCTAATTTATCTATTTAATCAGAGATATAGCACAATTAGGCTAGATAATTAAAGAAAGACTTACTCTGTTTGCATCGTGGGAGTCGACTGCCTGTTCCTGTCCTTAGATGTCTAAGGGAGATTGACCTTTGGATTCACCGGGATCTCTGTCCGTCCCTTGACAGGTGCTGCTACCTCGTTTAAAAGCCTAGTACTAATCACTCTGATCTCATAGATATAGAGAGACAGCGGAGAACCACAGGCTCGACCGTTACAATATATGTATATATATATATATATTTGTCTGTTAACGCTCTAGCGGTCGCAAATTTTGTTTGATCGTTACCAAACTCGATTTTTAAACGTTTTATATAAAAAGACAGATCAAGTTCGTTAACGGTTGAAATCGGACCAGTGGGGGGGGGGGGTTCGAAAATTCGAAATATCTTCGTTACTATACGTCGGATCGAAAAATTGTATAGAAACAATCTTATTGCAAATTAAATTTACTATAAATATTGCAATATACATTTTTTCTCTAACTTGAATATTAACCGAGATATTTGCATTTTTATTAAGTGTAACGGACAAGCTAAGGTCGCTTTTATTCGTTTCCGCCGAAATCTAGTTCGGGCGTTTTCGTAACTGTTCGGCACTCGTATGAAGCCTTTTCTATTGTATAACTTTGCGTGGATTACGCTGCCCATGCGTGGCCGGACCTTTACTTTCTAGTATTAATTAAAGGAAGTGTTATAATAAAAAAAAAAATTGGTTTTTAGATTTCAATAGAATTATCCATTTTGATCATCTCTAAACCCATTTTGATTAGTTTCAAAAGGATGTATGTACATTGCTGTATAACTCAGAATGACATGTCTTAGAATATTTAAATTTCATATTTTTGACAGATTCATAGATATGATAGAATCGATCAGGAGGGGGTTTAGAGGTGGCCAAAAATAAAAAATTACTAATTTCTTCAAACCTATTAGAGATAAAGAAGATTTATATAAGATCTTTTTAGTTTATCATAAAAAAAAAAACACAAAAAACTATAAATTATGTTCTATAATTTTTTTTTGATCCGATGAATTTGAATGGATTTATCACCTTCAAAAGAAATCATAAATGAAGTTTATTAAATTTATTAGGTGTACAAGGAAGTCATGTGGTATCAGTTTTCATCCATATGCAAAATAAAAAGAGTATTTCTACCGGCAAAATATTTGAATTCCAGATTAGAAAATTTCCTGTTTGTACTAGTTCTGGCTTGACTTCTGTACGTATACTATCTTGGATAACTCAAAAATGACTTGCTTTTAGAATGTTGAAATTTCTTATTGGGTATTGTTGTAACTTCTATTTGTACACCTCCCATTTTAATCAAAATCTGGGGGGAGAGGAGAGTTTTAGTGTTTTGTTTTTTTTTAAAGTAAAAAAATCCAAAAATTCATTTCTCCATACGTATTAGAGATACACTGTACTTGTGATTCATTTTGGTTTACTATGAAAAGATCTATAAATTATAGTGTACTGGATTGTCATGTTGGCTACTCGGTAAGCCACAAACACGGCTGGTTGGTACACAGATATAAAATATATTTATATATTTTTATATATTTATAAAATAAACACATAAAGGCTAACTTATATACTGCCCTATATCCACATTATATATGCATATGCCTATTCTACGTCTTTCAACATAAACTAAGACTAATGCTAATTACTTTAAAACACACATACCACTGGGGGCCAAGGCAACAGGCAGAGTAGCACCTTCATATTCGAATTCTGTTAACACTCAGAAGACTTGCATTACAATGGCCTCTTTTTCAGTAGTGCTTTTGTCAGCAGTCCGATTTGCCTTTTCCCCACCTTCGCTCTTATTACAGCACTGTTCTATATCTAAATACAAGTCACTACACCACATGGATCGAAAAACAAAAAAAAACTTTCAAATGAAATAATTTTAAATTAAATGCAACCAAAAGTTTTATTTTTTTAATTTAATAGGAATACAGAGAAGTCATGCAAGGAAATATATTTTACTCCAAATCAACCATTCTAATACTTATTCAAACCTTTAATCAGGTTATATCCTACCATCCCTTCTTTAGTTCCACTCATGCTCTCATTCATTAAATTGAGCAACATCTAATGCTAACATTTCTACTTGTGATGAATAAATTATAAGTGCATACAGTGAGAGTTTATTATATATGGGTTCACCAGGATTTATCATTATTTTTACATTGGCACTTCCTGCGAGAGGTGAAACAACACAGATGAATACTAATAGGTCTGTGGTAAATACACGAGTTGGTGGTATATTACTGCTACACTGACTTCGGTCTTAGCCTGTCTAAAATGCCATTTACATTTCAAGCCTGGCAACACTGTTATTAGCTTCCCTCAAGTCAATTAAAATATGATACAGCTCAACTCTCACCTGTTAGTTGTTCTTGCTTATTAACAGAATTATTTCTCTTTTGTGTATTTCAGCCTTCAGTAAACCCTCACGCCTACTCATATGATTTCCATGTTGTTATTAGGTCACTAAATATCTCATGATCAGCTTTAATTTAAAGCTTTGTTTATTTATGTTTCCCCCTATAGAAGCTATAGAGAACCGTTTTTATGCCATTAATAAAATTCCTACAATTGTGATTCTATACATTTTGCTGCAACTTAAATATTAATGTTGAATTATTTGTATTTTTCGTTTTTAGACTTCTATCTTCCTACTCATGCGATGTTAACATTAACCTATATCACCCAATATATTTTTTCAGCTTTTATTTTTATATTGGGGCCTTACAAAGGTTGTAAAATTGTGAATATCTCAGTAACTTTGTGGCATATCGAAAAATGTTGCAGGTTCAAACTTGTTCATTTAGTTATTTTCTACAATTGTTGTCACATTTTTTCGTAACTCATATAACACTGAGGTATTTGTATATTTTTAGTTTTCACTTACTAAGGGAGAAACACGGAATCATAGGGCGCGACAGATAGCCCACTGATGTCGTATGTGTGTCATCTTTCAACGGAACTGGATTTTGAATTGCGCCCAGCATTTAAGTGTTATTTTTATCTCCTTAAAAATTATATCCTGCACTCATGATATACAGCTTAAAATGAATGAAGAATGTCTCTTGTAAAACTGCATGTGGGAAAGCTGCTGAGTTTATGTTGCTCCTATGTGATGGGCATTTAAGGTCCCATAAACCATCTTTCTGTTCATCTCTGTCCTGTCTTCATTAGGAGCATGGAAGATGGAATTAATGAAAACAATTTCTTATTCTGATTTTGCATGTCTTTTATCTATTAGCTTCATATCCAGTTAGGTCATTCCTAAACCATTTCCATAAGTAGAATTAGTGCAACTTAAGGTGTACTATCCTTTCTTCTGAGTTCCACACAGGGCTACAATGTTAGCTTCATAATGGTCCAGTTCAATTTGATTTGGTCTCTCCAGGTTGCAACAGGCTTCTAACATTCCAAGTTCTAACAATGAAGCCATCTTCATTCTGTCTCTTTTGATTGTTTCAGTTCTAATTACCTGGCCCTGGTTTTCAATCCCCTCTTCTACCCTATCCAGTTGAGTTGCTCAGGAAGTAGTATTATTAACCTTTGCTATTAGATTACAACCTCTCTTATTTGCATCTTCCTGACCCTTTTCCCATTTTCTGGATGTGGCTAAACCAAGTATACATTTCAACTCTCCATTTTACCCAGGCTTGGTACTGGTTGCAAGTGTTTTTCATCATTCCAGTAACATTGTAGTGGTTAGTTACAACTCTGATTAGCTATAAACACAATCCAAAACATGCATATTTCCTTTACAATAATGTTTTTTAAAATAATATATTGTCTTATAACCCCTATCATAACAACTGTTTTGGCAGTCATTGTCAATTAAGTGTGAACATTTATCAAATTAATCAGTGTAAATTATAAAACAAGCATATATTTTTATTTATTTGATTTTCATAAAAAGTATGTATTCATATATTTTCACTTTTTTTCTTGTTTTATTATTTGTTTGCTAACTTTGAAAACAACAATCTATAACTGAGTACAGTTACATAAGTACATTTTATAAATGAAAAATGAAAGTAATTAATGAAAATTGCCAAGATAAATAAATCTGTAGTTGAAAGTGTTTTGTAAAAACCCTGAATTACAATCTTAACTGTATGTTGATTTTATATATATGAATTAATTTAACTTAACCTTAGGTAACCAAAATAAATATATAAAGCTAATTTAGTATATCTCATCACTCCAGGTCATTATGAACTATATTTCTATAGGTCATGTAGCCAGCAAAAGGGAAAGGGCGGTGGTGGCCCAGTAGAAGTGGCAATTTTATACTCCAGGGTCACAGTCTAGATTTTATTTAGCTCACTGAGCTTTGAGGTTAGACTTCTATGATTAAAGAAGTAGTCTTGGTCTCTAATGCCACAACAATACGGCAGAGAATGCTTGAAGGTGACCACTTGACCTCCCACCAAAGCCATATGGCAGGCCTAGGGCATTCATCAGCTGTTCAGAAAAATATTTTTATTTGAGTGAGATGGAATGCAGGGGGTGGGGGATATTTTACTTTTTTGGTTGAGGGAAGAGTTTCTGCTCTATATTATGTTGTAGTAAGAGATATTCTTTTCATTAATTCTATAGTATAAAAGATATAATGGATTTTTGAACCATTTTCAATGATGATTTACTAATTTTTACTCTGAGGTATGGCATAATAGGTATGCATGTATATTTTATATAATTAGTGGAAATGGTAATACAATTTTTATTATTAATGTTGGGTTCAATTATTTATATTTTTTAAAAAAGAATCACTATTTAATTGCAGACACTGACTAATTGAATTTACTTTTATTTGTAGTGAAAGTTTTGATGCTGTTGATGAAGCCGAACAAGAAGATGAAGGGAGAGTAGAAAAAGTTGCTACCCCAGCATCACCTCCTACTTATTTGAAACCTGATGGAAGTCTTGATTACGATGGTAATTCCCACTAGAAGTTCTTAACACTTTCGCTGCGGTTGTCATTTTTTGATAATACCTCGAAATCGGGTGCATTATTTGTTTGAATTTTTTTAATATAAACATACTTTTAATCATATTTGATGATTTTAATAGAAATGCGACAAAAAAAAATTAACCGGAAATGCATTTCCGGAAGTGTCCTTCCAGAGGGACAACCCGTAAGCGAGGAATTCCACCCGCCTTGCGGTTTAGTATCAGTAGACGCCTTTAGTCATTTTATGCTAAACCCACTACTCATTATACCTAATGTTTATTTATTTTAAAGAAAACTCAATTATTTTTATTAGAATAGCAAATAACAATTACTAATCATTTACAATAACTAATTATCGATTCAATTTTTTTTTGTTGGACATTTTTAATTATTTTAACAGCGTATTTTTGTTCGCCATTTACAAATATAAGATCAATTATCCCAACTTTTTTGCAGGATTATTTGCGTGGAAAAAGCAAATTAACTTATTAGAATGACAGCTCAAGTGAAAATAACTTTTACCTTTGGTTGAACTTACTTATACATACATTCTACACTGATAAAGTTCCTGAAAGTTAATTTCTTATCGTTAACTGTAGTTTTTTTTCCAACAAAAATCATAAAAAAAAATAAATCACAGTTGTTATTATTAACTTACGAATAAAAAATGTCTATAAAATCTAAATTTCACATCTAGGAACATTATATTTTAGTTTAGGCTTATTATTCAGCAAAAATGTGTTTTTCACCCTTTCAGGTATAAGACTGTTTTCAATTTAGTTAATAGTATTCAAATATATTAAATCATGAAATAAATAGAAATTATATAATAAATTTTACTTACTTAGAATCAATTTTTAGAGAACAAAGTTTAAAAATCGATAAAAAATCTTTAAGTTGGCCGATTTGAAAACGGTAAAAACCATTGGAAAGCCCAAACAATACTGAAGGCAACTGTCTTTACCGGGAGTTGAAAGAGTGAATCCCCTCCATTTACCAGCCTTTTGAGTCTAATGGAAAAAGTAATAGAGGGGTGTCCTTCCGAAGGGACAACCGTAAGCGGGTAGGGTCACAGGTGTCCTTCCGTAAGGACACCCGCAGGAAAGTGTTAATAGCCCCAACTTTCCTAACCACTATAAATAATTTACTAGAAAATAACTTAGTCTTATTGTTCACATTATTTTGTTTTCATAATAAAAGAGGTTAAGATTGTAATCGTGGACCCCAATTTCATTCCTTATTAAGGAATGTTGCTAGTGTGGTGCAGTTTTCTGAGTTATTTATTTCATGCAGTGCTTGAACACTTGGAAGTAGTTACATGTGCTTCTATTTCACCAGAACTGCTTATGCATGCCCTATTGAGTTAAGGATTTTTTGTGTGTCTTCAATAGTGTTTAAACCTGTCAAAAGCATTACAACTAACTACTTGGCTTAGAAGAAATTTCTTAGAAGTGTGTTGAATTGGGTATTAATCTTTATTTAGTGTTCTGGAATAATTAATTATCTTTATATGAAATTGATAACTATGATTTCACTCTTTCTGTTACTGACACTAGGGCAGTGATTTCTGCTGGTCATGGGGCTCTGCTACCATATTAATCTATTCACCATGGTCTACTGGTAGTTTCCTTTAATTATGATTTCCCAGCATCTGCAGATTATCCTACCTCAGCTCCTCAGTTATTCTTCTGTTTCTTTCATTATCCCCCCGTGTCAATTATGCATTTGTTTTGGTAGATTTCCTTGGTTTATTAATTTTTTTTTACATATCCTTGGCACTCTTCAATTGTTCATAACAATATACGTACCAATTTAGTCTTTGCTGTAAATTTTTAACCTTCTTGATAAAATAGGTTTATTATACAAATCTGTCAGCTTGGCTTTGGTGGTTATTTTCTTCTATCTGAGGTGCTTTTTAACTGTTTCACAAATGTTTTGTGGTGTATTTCTCTTTCAGACCAGTAGTGCCCTCTTGTTTTAGGGGATTTCCCTTAACCGAAATAAGCTATTAGCTTAGTGAGGTATTTAGTTTAATAATTAGACTGCTTATTTAAGTGATTATACTAATTATTAATCTACTGTAATGGGCACTTGACCTAAGTTACATAACTTTACCATAGTAAAAATATTACTTTTTGCATCAAGATTTGATTGACCTCTAATTTAGTTGCTTTCGATACTTCCTTAAATTTACGGCATATTTATTCATAGATTATGCTATTACTACCAACTAGTCGAGGACATGCCTAAATCACCCAAAAATCTGTTTCACACTGAAATGAACAGAACAATGTTTATGTCGCTTAATTTTCTTACTATTTGAAGTCTGTAGGGAATAGAATTAATATTTTCATATTTCATATTTTTAAGTATCTAACATTCTGTGTAGTTTTGATGACCACTATTCAAGGGTGCCTTCTATTCCAACAAATAAGTTTCTTCTGAAAGTTTGTGTATTCAAACTTTTACTCAAGTTTTTTTTTCCCTTTTTTTTTCTGTCTGATGGTTTATAATGGTTTCTCAGTCTAGCAAATATTAATTCCTGATTTTTAAAACTGTATTTGTATTTACCCAGTGAAGGCTAGTTACTTTTAAATTCAAATGTTTTATTATTATTATTAATATATATATATATATATATATATATATATATATATATATATATAATCCATTTTAACTATATTTTTTTTTGTTCACAGCCTTGTATGAAGATACTGAGGAAACTAACAGTAAGTAAATAATTATTACGGAATGATTTTTAGATATATTGAGCCACTTTTGTACTGATTATAAATTATTTTGTGTTTTAAAATCTGCCAAAGTCTGGAAATATTTTATTGATATATATATATATTGAGAATTTTCCTACTTTGTTGAGTATGAGTATATATTTTAATTACCTCTTTAAAAACTCATAGCGCAACTACTTTTCAAGGACCAGGGCACTCCAAATAGTGCTTTTTGGTCAGTTATGCAGTTAGTATCCTGCTCTGCAGCACTGTGTTTATATTTAATTTATATAACCAAAGTGTGCTACTTATTTATTTAAGAAGTTCCTCAATTGTATCACAATTTAATTTGGATGAATGAGCTGACACTAGTTAATATGGGTAATTGACCAGTCTATCATTCACTAAATAACCAATCTCAGTAATTTTATACTGTGTTGTGTCACAACCTATACCTAACATTTTGGTCCAACATTCTCTGCTTAAAAAGCAATCTTACATATTACTTTGTAATCTTTGAGTGCCACCTAAACTGTAAAATTGAAATTTTTCAACTGAAAAGAAGGGAAGCTTGTTACTTTTTACAAAGCTGACACAGCATATTCCTAAAGGTTTGGGATAGATGTGTGTGTGTGTGTGTGTGTGTGTGTGTGTGTGTGTGTGTTGTGTGTTATTCAAAAATCTTGTTTTGCCGTTCTGCTTCAGTGGCTTGGATAACAAGAGTATAAACATGATATTGTTGGGAATTGACTGATGGAAGCCAGTACAGGATAATAGGAATGCTGGTACAGGTGTTAAGAAGGAATGTTTTGACTACATATTGTTATATTCTAACTAATATTTAACATACTGAAACCTTTTATTTTTTTTTTATACTAATGGACCGAATACATTGAGTATGTACTACTATTGTAGTCAAAACATTTTTAATTAAACTCAGTTTCAGCAAATCTACAGGTATTTCTATTAACTAATTCCCAACAATAGCCTTTTTATTATTAATGAACACTGTTAAATATTCTCACTCACGATAAAAATATATATTAACAGAACAATTTATTTTTGTGAGAATTATTATTGTTATTAATGTTGATAATAATAATTAAGAAAGAGATAATATTTTATATTGTATATTATTTACTGAATTTCAGTATCAATGGAAAGCCAAGGCTCTGTTGTTACACATCTATTATCCCAAGTTAAAATTGGAATGGACCTTACAAAAGTTGCATTGCCAACCTTTATACTCGAGCGACGCTCTTTACTCGAGATGTATGCGGATTATTTTGCTCATCCTGACATGTTTGTAACGTAAGATTAACCTTGTATTTTTTTTATTATTATGTAGTTTGAGAATAAAAAGTATTAGTCAGTAAGAAATTTGTTGTTACAAAAATAAATTATTTGGAAATATCACTCATATGCTGTTGAATTGAAACACACCTGAGCTAAATGTTAAAAATTTTTTTAGACACTCATTAAACTGACTGGATTATATATGAACTTGTATATTTATAAAATTTACTTTCCTGGTGCTACAGGCCTTGAAGGGCCTGAATCACTCTCACCATTACTGTTGACCATTTCTCCGGCCAGGCTTTCCAATTATGAGCACTTAATCTCTACAACTCCTACTTCAGATTAATATGTAACCTTTGCTTGAGCTCACCTCTTTTTATGCTTCCTCTTTGTGTACCTGAATGGGTCTCTTTGTCTTAGACGTCTTGTAAACTCAAAGATGTCTGGGATGCCCACACTAGTTTTGAATTTACAGCTAGTTAGCAGTGTTTTTCTTCTTTATCTGATAAACTTAGGAATACCCAGAGCCCGCAAAGCCTTTAGAAACTTACCATGCCTTCATTCTCACTAGCTCATTGAAAGTCAACAAATAGGTGATGCTAACCATCATCATATTCATGTGCTTCTTATAAAATATGGGTAGTAGTAGTGAAGATATGATTTGTTGCAGAGCATCCTGGAGCAAAAAACACTGTGCTCCTTTTATCCTTCTTTCAACCTCCAAAAAATTACCAAAGGCTGTCTTGTATTGTGGAGCCCATCATCAATGGGTAATCATCGATTAGAGCTGACAAGTGCTTTTCGATGTGAGAGTATTATCTTTAGTTTTGAAATGTGTCAATTTGAGTTTCTCCTTGTGAGCAAGGATCCGTATCACCCCTATATATAGCAAGCTCTACAGTTCAAAACCCATTGTTATTGGTTGACTCAAATTTGTTATGTTGCCCAAAAGTAGGTCTATTGATATATATATATATCTGCATCAATCTGAGAATTAAAATCGCCTTGCTCTAGTTGGGCATTGGCTTTTGGTATTTCATTGTAAGCATTGGCTAGACAAGCTTTGGAGTATTCCTTATCTCTTCGCTCTACATCTTCATGGTGAGCAACAAAATGGTTTAATGATGTAATGCATAATGTTTCCTTCAAAATTTTGTAGATTTTATCATCATTATAGCTACATCCTAGCAGTCAAGGCCACCATTTTTTTTTCCCATTGGGATGGGGATACCATCCCTCCATATCCAAATGGGTCCCTCTGAGGGCTATATTTTTAATCATCTCTATTCTTTTATAGATTTCTAGTAAAGAATGCTTGGTTTGTATAGGTGTGAAGATGCCTGCTCCTCAACTCTCCTCTTTTATACGGACTTAGGACTGACATAGAATCTAGAAGGGGGCCAATGTCTTCAATTTTATCAATATGGATATCAAACAAATTTACCTACTAAATTCCTGCTATTCTACGAGCACCGTAAAACAATTGCCCTCTGGTCTTGAACTGCTGAACTGAATTTGTTTCTTTGTGTTGCTATCCTCACCCCCTTTCATTTGCTGTGGGTACTAGTATATTCACCCGAATGATGACACATATGACCATCAGAGCCCCCAATACAAATAAAGTGTATGTAAAGTAAAATTGATAGTACACATCACAATTGATAGTAGTATTGATAAAAAAAAAATCGGATGTGGGCACCACATAACTTCCTTGTACTCCTTGCTTTTCATTTGAAAGTCATATATGATATCTACATTCCAATGCATCGGATTGAAAAATGTCAGATAACATCATTTCTAAATCTTTTCATGATAAACACGAACTGCCCTATACAAATTTGTTGTATTTCTAATATTTACAGAGATTTTTTTGATTTTTTCTATTTTTGTCCTTCTCTAAACCTCCCCTTCTCCTTAGTTGATTTCATTCAAAATGGAGCATGCACACCAAGAGGTTACAGCAGTTCTAAATATGAAATTTAAGCATTCTAAGACTAGCCTTAAGGACTTTACTTACTTAACTGTAATCATCACTTGGTTCAGCTACAAAATAAATATACTATTTTAAAGAACTAATCATTTCACAGTATGATATTTAATATCTAGGGAAATGAATTTAAAATTTCTTTGTTGTGTTTTTATTCAACCTGCAATTATTTGATCAAGATTTCTATTATCAGTGACTTTCGGGTTTGGAATGTCCCATTGGAGTGCTTCTTTCAAAACTTGTTACCATATTTCATTAGAGAAATAGTCAGTCCTTCGCTTTGGATAAGGTTTAATCACCCATGATTATGCTGGTCTGAAAAAAAATAAAAAAATCTGCTGATCCTTATGTAAAATTACCTCCTGAATCCAAATATGACCCCCGTTTTTCTCCATCACCTAACTTTTCAGGGAGGCTCCTCTACTTATGTATGTTTGTCATTTTCTGATCATTTGGAGGGTTGAAAAGGATTATTTTAGCCTTTGAATTTCCTCTGAGGGGTTGTAGAGGTGAAATAGTCTAAAATACGTGTGTGTATATATATATGTCACAAGGAGGACGATTTTGGGGGAATTTGGGGGGGGGGGGTTGGCCCCTTTAAATTGAACAAAATCATTAAAAGTGATCTAATTTTTTTCACTTCTTTTCCACACATTCCAGCTTTCAGTCCCTAATGCCCCTCTTCACCCTCCTCCAAACACCACCAAATATTAATAATATATAGTAAAAATAATATCAACAATAACAAAATATATAACCACAGTTTGGAAAATGATTATTTGTACTACACTGGTGCTCTTATTACCTCACTAGAATAGGTTTGTACAGGCATTTTCATGTTTTGACAAGTTTTAACTTGGATAGCTCTTGTGACCATTGGCTTTGGATGGTAACCGATATCTTTCATTAGTACTTTTCTGTGATCATAAAGTTAACTTGTCTAAAAAATACAAAAAAAAAAAAAATAGTAAAATTCCAGAAAAACCAATCATTTTTAATTTAATTTTAATTTTTTACAATTTAAGGGTGCAAATATTCCGTCTTGATGCACATATTCATATTTTAGAGTTTTCTCCTCTCTAAACCCTTGGAAGAAATATGAAGGCGAAAATAATCCTTTTCAACCCTCCAAATGATCAAAAAACAATAAAAATAGGAGGGGGGGGGGACTTCCCAAAAACAGTGAGTGATGAGGGAAATTGGGGGTTATATTTGGATTCAGGGGGCCATTTTACATAAGAATCAGCAGGAATAGTGTCAGGGCCGATTTTCATGCAAACCAGTGTTATTAGTTTTTAATAGTGCATAGTTTCTTAAATTTAAGTGCATTATATAGAACAAATTAATGGTAATAATACTATTTGATCTGACACATAATAGATAATACTATTTGATGTAAGTTCGTGGCCCTGGTCTTGGATTCCAATGAAATTTTAAATATTTTCATTTATTTTTTTAATGAATAGATTATATTAAATATGAAAAGCTAAAAAGGAAAACCTGGAAAGTGACATTTATGGATATAGGGTCAAATTTTTTTAAAGTTTATTTTTTTTCATGCAAGTATATGTAGGGGTTGAAGAAGTTGAGTTTTATTATATATCAAGATGATTTTTATCTTAGCTCAGAATCTTTTTGGGAGATATTAAAGAACATTTTCAGCTCTATATGTGATCTTATTCATAGTAACTACTGCAAACTATTTTTCACATTTATTCTTTTAGAATTCCAGATTTACCCACTGAAAAAGAAAGAATGGTCCAAGTTGTACGGTGGTATTTGTGTTCTTACCATGCCGGAAGAAAGAGTACTGTTGCTAAAAAGCCATACAACCCAATTCTAGGAGAAATTTTCCAATGCTTTTGGGATATTCCTGGATTAGAACCTTCACCAGAGCCACTAGATCCCGTTAATGATGGTCCTGTCCCATGGTGCAATCCTGATCAACTTACATTTGTAGCTGAACAAGTTTCTCATCATCCTCCAAGTAAGACCCATATTTTTAAATAATGCATTATTTAATTTTTAAATAAACAGATTTGCAGTAAATAAGACTATAGTATAGATGTCTTCCATATGAATAGGGATAGGTTAGAGCTACATATCAATAATTATTTTGGTGCATCAAAATATGTTTATGTACTTAAGTTTCAAGATTTAACATTCTATGAACAACCTAACATTATTTGCACAATAACTTTATACCTTCGTAAGACTCTAATATATCCTGTCACTGTAATGCCTTTTATTGTGAAAAAAAGTTTCCTTGTGAGCACTCATAATTTGTTATCTACTGGTGTAATTATTTTCATACATTTTTGACATTTAAATTCCCACCCTGCTTAACATTAATGGATGTTTCCTTCTCCCTTTCGATGGAGTTTTCTAAATAAAAATAGCCAAAGATAGATTTAACACCAGCTCGAAAGCAGGATACAACAATATGACAAGGAACATGTCAAATTGATTAGTTGGGCCTCCCACCTATGTCTAGTGTGGCAAGGCCTTGGCTCTTCTTAGCATGGGCTGTTGAACCTAAGATTTTAATTGTTAATTATTTAGCTGTAAATTTATTATCTCAGATCTTTATTCATTCCATTTATCCTGACCAATGCATATTATTAGGCATTACATTTGTACATATTAAAATTGTAAAGACCAGGTACTCAGGAGGATCCAAGCTCAGTTGAGTGAGAAGGTATATAAGAGACCCACTACATAATGGAAATTAGATTTTGTTGTCCTAGCATTTGCTTTAACTGATGTACCACGGAATTTAGTTTATAATTGATTAACATAGGTATACAATTGTTAATTCCATTTTTGATACATTTTGCGGTGTTGGTCTACTAAAAAGAATACTCTGAACACTATAGATCCTTTTCTTTTTCAGTTTCAGCCTTTTATGCTGAGCATTACAATAAAAAAATAAGCTTTACTGCATATGTCTGGACAAAATCAAAGTTCTTAGGTTTATCTATTGGAGTTCACAACATAGGTTGTGGTATAATAAATGTAATTGAACGTGATGAGCAGTATGTTGTGACATTTCCAAATGGATACGGAAGGTAAGCCTTGTATTATTTTGTTTTAGTAAAAAATGATTATTTGACATTAATCACATTCTAGTTTTATAATTAATAAAAGTTTTGTAAAGCACATACTGGTGGTATTCAAACTTGTATACAGATTCTTTAGCAGCTCAAAGGGTCATGCGTTTTGACTAAAAATGACCTTAAATTTGTTATCTGTACTTTATTGATAACTTTTTGCCGATCACCTCCTGAGAGATTTGCACTTTTGTTTGCTGTGGTTGCTCAGAATTCAATCTTCAATGTTGGGGTTTTTGAAATCATTGTTTGTTCCTAGGTGTGAGTTTTTATCTTTCTACTTTCTTCTCCATATTTCTTTTATAAGTAGTCAAAAGTTTAGTTATCATGTCTTCCAAATTTCTGTTAATATATCCATTTTTTAAAATAAAGAGAGATTGTAGTAGGAGCTGACCAGCTAGATTAATGAGTGGTCATTTGTTCACTAACTAGCCTGTATATACTACTTTCTTTACCAAGCTTCACATTATCCCTTCTTTTCTGCCTGGCAAAGCTTTATTCTGTCGCATGTGTGTGAACTAATTACTTGTTACTTTTATTTCTTTATATTTACTACAGAGGCTTCTTCCTGTGTATATCAGAGGTATGTTGGACATGGTTCATCATGCTGACTGATATACAGACCCCTATCTATTCATGGCAGGTATTTTTCTATTGTATAACTGGGGTAAAAATAATTTCAAGGTAACGACAGGTTTACTAAGGACCATAATGCTGACTGTACATCGAAATTTGTACCACTCTGTACATGTCAGGTGTTCTTGAACATTATACCACCAGTTGCAAAATCTCATAGTTGTTTTGAAAGTAAAATAATTAGAAGTTAAAATAATTGAATTAAGTTGAACCCATCAGCAGTTCAGAGTTCGCTTAATAATCACTTTATCCTGAAAATGTGTAATTTCAAATGTAAAGAATAACATCACTCGTCATGACATATCAGATGTGGGACCCATTTTTTCATTGACCTTGGATACAATATTAGTTATAATGTTGATGTGCAGTGATTGATGAATACTTTATAAACAGAAAACCATCTTTGAAACATTAACAGAATTGTACACTGTGTACATCAAGTTGTATATACTTTCTCTCTTAAAAGCATATAAAGAATGTTAATGAAATAAATCAATGTTTAACTTTTTAATGTTTAATATTGTATCAATAGAGGTTGAGGGGAGTAGCTACCAAAAGTGACTTGCACATTAAAAAATCCTTTTTAAATATTCATTTCGTTATTTTTTTGTCTCGGGTGTTTCCTCTCTCGAGACGTTTTTTGAGCCTTTCAAATTATAGTTATGTATGAAATGTTTTGAACAGAAAATCTCTTTGAAATGTTTAAATCCATTATACTGATTAAAGCAGTGAAACTAACTGACACGTGCATTAAGTTTAGTTGTTATTTATATTCAATTCATGTATTTTATTCAACCTTGTATTAATTGAATTAATTTATTAGGTCTATTTTGACTGTTCCTTGGATTGAACTTGGTGGCACAGTGAACATTTCATGTGAAAAGACTGGGTACAAGGCGACAATTGAATTCCTGACGAAACCATTTTATGGTGGTAAAAAGCACCGTATAAATGGTGAAGTTTTTGCACCAAATGAGAAGAAACCTTTCCTATCAATAACGGGTGAATGGAATGGTGTCATGGATGCTAAGTGGTCTGATGGTGTATGTTACTTCTTTTTATTTTTATTGATGTGCTGCATGCTCTTAATCATTAATGTAGTCTATGCTATGGAGACTTATTTCCAACTTCATATTATTTATTTGACTAAGTTATGGTAATTTGTATAATGCTGAGAAAATTTTGTTTCTTATTTAAGTTTAAGGCTATATTTGAATAGCCTTATTTTTATCAAAGTTATTATTTAATTCTAAACATGTTTAATGTTTTTAATGTCTTGCATTTGCATTCTTCTAAGTTGTTAGTCACAAAGCCTTTTCCTTGTTTGTCATTTCTGCCTGGCTCTATTCTTCTTGTTACTTTAATTTGGATGCACTCGTGATAAGGCTGTCTGTCTGTCAATTGCCTCAGTTCAGTTGGTAGGATGCCCCAAAAGGCGGCCAATTACACTTTCCAATTTTAGCAGATTTCCCAGAGGAAATTAAGGCTTTTGAGGTTCGTACTCATGATGCGATTTTCAAAAAATTTCCTCAAATGTCCATCGATCCTACCCAGGAGATTACAAAAATGAGGTTCGTTCAATATATATATATATATATATATATATATATATATATATATATATATATATATATATATATATTGTTGCGAAAATTAAATACATGAAAAATTAAACAGAGATAGTCACGTATTTGGGAAGTACGAAGGAGATGAAAGGAGCCGACCGAAGGACTATTGGCGCCTGAAGTAGATCAAAGGGGCCGACAGATGTTCTCGGCAAGACCCGACATTTCTGGACAAGTCTCGAACTTCTCCTTTGATGTTTTTCCGCCAATCTATATAAGGGACCCTGGCCGACCCGAGTCAGTTAGTTTGTTCTCAGCTGTCTTCAAGTGATCATCAGTGCTTTCAGTGCTACAGTGCGACTTAGTGCAGTGCGGTAAAATGTTTTTATGTGAAGAACAGTGTTGTGCGGTGACTCTGTAAGTAACAGTTTAGTGCCGTGTTTAACCTTTTCATTGCACAAAGCCACTATAGTGGCTTGAAGCAAGCCAAAATAGTGGCTTCGCGCAATGAAAGGGTTAAGACAGTGCAGTGCCGTTAACTTCGTGAATTAAAGGACAGTGCAGTGCCGTGTTTTGGTGAACTCCCGTGATCGTGAGTGAATTGTTGGACTGTGAAATCTGAAGAACGGTGATGCTATCAGTGCATATTGTGAGTAGTAATTAAGAATATTTAACCAAGTGTGTAGTGCATTGTTAAATAAATTGTGCAGTGATAAAAACTATAAAGCTTGTGTAAGTTTAATTTTGTAATCCAAAAAAACTAATAAACAACGTTTAGTACTGATTTTGTATTAAACGTAACAATATATATTTGTCTGTTAATGCTCTAGTGGTCACAATTTTTGTTTGATGGTTACCAAACTTGATATTTAAACATTGTATGTAAAAATGAAGATCAAGTTTGTTAACGGCTTAAATCAGACCAGTGCGAGGGGGGTTTAGAGGGGAAGAATTTCAAAAATTCTTAATATATCTGTTATTATGTGTCAGATCAAACAATTGCATAGAAACAATCTTATTGCAAATTTAATGTTCTATAAATGTTGTTATGTAAGTTTTTTCACTATCTTGGTTATTAACCAAGATATTTGCGTATTTTAGTTTTTGTCTTCAGTAAACCCCCATTCCTACTCATGTCATATTCACAATAAGCTGGTATGTTATGAAGCACTTTATTTGGAGCCTAAATACCAAACATTGTTGTCATTGATCATTGAGATAAATGCAAATACATGACATGATGGACCTTTATCTTCCAGATTCCTTAAATAAGACTCCCTCTCTTCTATGAGAACCTCCCCTTCTCCCTTCCTCCGTGGATCTCCAACTGTGATTATAGGACTGTAGGGTGGTCAGCAGTTAGTGCTGAGTAACATTGGGGTAGTGGGAAAGGTGCCCGCATCTAATCATTTTCCTGCGAACCGTGTTCTTTCCTGAAAGAAGAATCTTATTTTATTTGTGTACTAAGTTAAGAGATATTGAGAATGTGAGAAGAGAGCAGGTTGGGCAACATCTACGGAAAGAGTAGTCCCTTTCTAGAGGAGTGCTCAGGACCATGCAAATGTTTTCAATGATACAGATGTGCATGGTATGAAATTCTCTTGTCATTATAGTAAAAAAGAAAAAAAAAAGACAAAATACAAGATAGCTGTAGATTAGGACTCTGAGTGACAAAAGAGCAAGAACAGGCTTTATTTTCTCAGTTCTATCAGGCAAATTCCTCTTGGTGCTTGTCAGACAAAATGAGTGATATGTTAAAATTTCCTATTTGTATTAAAACATAACTAACTGGAATAAAACGGGGTTCTATTTAGAGTCCTCTTTATTTGATTTTATTTACTTTTTATGATTATGCCTGAAGTGAAAAGCCAAATGAGGTTTTTTCTTCTTTTTAGCAGATTTCCCCTAAGGGAAATCAGCTATTGAGGTCGTACTCATGACGCGAATTTCGAAAAATTTCTTCAAATGTCCACCCAGGAGATGACGAAAATGAGGTCCGTTCAAAATTATATATATATATATATATATCATATGGTCCAAGATGGAGGACAGTGTAGAGTTACTAGAAAATGTGATCAAACTTTTATTGCCTATTGGTGAATTTCCAGTGACTTATACAACGGAATAGAGATACTACAAGGATTACAGAGAAGTCTACGTGAAAAAAATGAAAATTGCATTGCTAATATTCAAGAAACAGTCACAAGACAGGTTAGTGAACAGAAAACATATGCACATGTATTGAAGAACAAAATAAAACCAAACAACACCCACAAACTTATCATAAAAAATACAAATTTAAATGCTAATCCAGACGAAACTAAAAAGGACTTTAAGAAAATTATTAAACCAAACCAATTAAAAGTTGGCATTAAGCAACTTAAAACTACCCATAAAGGTTTCTTAATTGTAGAGACTGAATCAAAAACTGATGTTGATAAAATTCATGAAACCATTTTAACTTCAAACTCTAATTTACAGTCTGATTATATTAAGAAATTTAGACCAAGAATCATTATAAAAAATATTCCTGAAGAGATAAACGATGAAAATCTAATTGAAACAATTTTATTACAAAACGAAGAGCTTGGTCTAACTAACCAAGATATTGTCAGTTATTTTGTAATAAAATCGAAGTTCAAACAAGAAAGAAGACACGCAGTATTACAAGTTTCACCATTTGCAAGAAATCTTTTTGTGAAACGAAATACTAAAATTAAATTATTCTACACAATTTGCTCAGCCGATGACTTCCTGTCTGTTCGCCGCTGTAGGAATTGCCAGCGTTTGAACCACTCGGGAAGATGCACCGGGAAACTTACCTGCCCCCACTGTTCAGAAGAACATGAAGCCAAGGACTATCCGAAGAAAGAGAAGCCTGAAGATCATGCCTGCATTAACTGTATCAGCTTTAATAAGTATTGCAAACCCCAATTAAAGGTATCAACAGCACATTCTGCATTAAGCAAAACTTGCCCTTCTTATATTAATGCCTTCAATAGATTAATTAATAATACAGACTATCAATGAATATATATACGAACACTGAATTAACAATCCTTTATTATATAATAGCATACATCATTATCACCTTTAATATATCACACATTTACAAAAAACACAAGTCACTCTCACTGGTTGTTATGCATAATACTCGTTACTATGGAATCAACATAACCTATAGGATGATATATATTAACTGTTTACCAACTATTTGGAGAAAAACATGTGTTTTAACTAATTCATTTAGAGCCATAACCTAAATATTATCATGTTTACGTTGCTATGGCAATGAATAGGAAAGTAACAGATGCTCACTCTAATATTAATTTTCTACAACTTAACCTCAAACATAAAATTAATTCTACGATTCTCTTATATGAACATTTACAAGAAAAAAATATCGATATTGCATTGATACAAGAACCCTATGTAGGTTCTAAAATAAATTCCTCCAAATATAAAATTTATACCACTGACAAAAGTAAATCACGTTCACAAATAGTTATTAATAACCCCCATATTGATGCTAATTTATTAATTAATTATAGTGATCCAGACACAACTGTTGTGGAAGTCATAAAGAATGGACGAAAACTAATATTAATAAGTGCTTATTTTGATATAACTCATGACATTGAATCAAACACTGACAAACTGACTAAAATCTTAAAAGATTTAAAATCTCAAGATATTATCATTTCTTTAGACAGTAATTCCAGATCAAAATTTTGGTTTGATAACAGGACTAATCAAAGAGGACGCAAATTAGAAAATTTCATAATAATGAATGATTTAATCATTGTAAATGAAAATCAAAATTTACCAACTTTTGATGGTCCTAATGGAAGCAGTAACATTGATCTCACATTGACTTCCAGAAATCTTCAGAATCAATTAATCAACTGGAAAATTTCTACCATAGAAAATTTTTCTGATCATTTAACTATTAAATTCTCTTTATGTATTATTCGCCCAATACAAAATACAAAAGGACTTGGATTATTATATAATACTAAAAATGCCAATTGGCAAAATTTTGAAAATAATTTAAATTTTGAAATATCAAAAGAATTCAACATAAATGAAAATATTGACCTTTATTTAGCTCAAAATATAAAATCGGATACAATAGAAAACATTATGAACAAATTTTTCAAAGCAACATATAAAGCTTGCAATAAATCTTTTAAAATTAGAAGTTTCAAATATAACAAAACTAAATCTATCCATAACCCGAAGCCATGGTGGGACGATTCATTATCTAAGCTTAGAAAAGACTCAAATAAATTAAGAAGAATATATCAAAAGACTACTAAAGATGAAAGCTTGTGTGAAATTAGAAAAGAAGCATACTTACTGAAAAAACGTGAATTTGAGAAAACAATGAGAGCTAACAAATTAAAGACATGGAAGGAATATTGTAGTAGCATAACTCCTACAAATCCTTGGAGCTGGCCATACAAGTTTGCAAGTGGAAAGTTGCGTACCTCATTTACGCTCAATTCAATAAAAAAAGAAGACGGAACATACACGATTAATACAGAGGACACATACCAATATATACTAGACAAACTTGTACAAACTGACTGTATCTCAAATGACAAAGAAATACATACGACTATTCGTAACAACATACTAAATGATCTTAACACACTTGACGACCTACCACTAACAGACAATGAAATAGAATACATAATTAAAAATTTAAAACGGAATATTTCACCAGGCATCGATGGTATAACTGGTGACATTTACAAACAAATATACAGATGTTTTCCAAAATTTTTAAATACTTTGTATAAAACATGTTTTCAAAGTGGTATATTTCCTAGAATATGGAAACGGTCAAAATTAGTACCCTTAAATAAACCTGGTAGGAATAAATGTGAAATCTCATCAATTAGACCAATTTCGTTGATCCCAACTGGTGGAAAAGTTTTAGAAAAAATTATAAATTCAAGATTATCATATTATTTGTATTCAAAATCATTAATGCATGAGAATCAGTTTGGTTTTACAGCTAAAAAATCTACGATTGAAGCATTGCAACATGTAATAAATTTTATTACCACCTCAAAACACAATAATTCACACACTATTCTAATTTCACTGGATATTAAAGGTGCTTTTGATAATGCTTGGTGGCCATCAATTTTACATGCACTTCAACAAATGGACTGTCCCAATAATATTTATAAATTAATCAACAACTATTTACATGACAGAACATCATACATCATCACACCAAACATTAAATTGCATAAATCACAAACACAAGGTACACCGCAAGGGTCGGGAATCTCACCATTATTATGGAATCTTATAGTAAATGATTTACTACATAATAGATTACCAAATAAAGCTGAGATACTGGCTTTTGCAGATGACATCATTATTCTGATAACATCTAAACTATTTGAACAACTACAGGTGTATATTAACATTATTACAGACATCGTAGAAAAATGGGCACATTTACATAAACTATATTTTAATATTCAAAAATCTTCATACATTATTTTTACTTATAAAAATCACCCCTACCATTACATATACATATACAAGGACAAAAAATAAAAAAACCTAAATTCAATCAAATATCTAGGTATATTCTTTGACAGTTAACTTAATTGGACTACCCATATAGACAAACTACAAGAACGATTATTCAAACTCATCAACAGATTATCTATAGCAGCAAGAAACACCTGGGGACTGAAATCAGATGCATTACACATATTATATAAAGGTGCTATCCTTCCTTCCCTCACGTATGGAATAAACATTTGGCACACTGGACTTAACAAACAACATAACTTAAAGAAATTACAAAGAGTACAAAGACTGATGGCAATCAAAATTATAAAGGGCTTTAAAACAGTTTCGTATGATGCAGCCTGCGTTCTAGCTAAAATAGTCCCCATCGATTTATTAGCACATACTTTTGTTGATCAATATAACCTTCTTAAAAAGTCTATTAATTCAAATGATATTCAAGCTGAATTTGTTGAATCAGAATTGGAATACAAAAGATGGTATCACCCCGGCAAATTTCCAAATATATTAATACATCAAGGAAATAAAACTTTTAGAACGGAAATATATACAGATGGGAGTAAAGATGGGAAAAATGTAGGCTGCGCATGTGTAATATTCATTGATCAGGAATTGACAGAGATACATAAATTTAGACTGGGCCAAAACTTCACAAACATTCAAGCAGAACAATATGCTATACTGAAAACCTTACAAAAAATACGAAATGAACATACAAAACATAATACACTTTGTATATACACCGACAGTAAAGTAACGATACAAAAACTACAGAACCGTACAACCTACGACCCATTAACAACACAAATCAGAGAACTCATAGCAGAATTAAATCATATTAACATATATTTTTCATGGGTTAAAGCACATTCTGATAATTTTGGAAATGAATTGGCCGATAGAGCTGCTAAGTCTGCTTCAAAAGATTCCCAATTACCGGAATGTTACAATAAAATCTCCAAAGCCCAAGTTAAATATATGTTAAAAGCCCATCTAACTGAAAAGTGGCAACAACACTGGACTGTAACTAATAAAGGACAACATTTGAAACTTTTCATACCAAACATTAACACATATTTCAACTGCAAAAACATACAAACCGACTTTTATATTACACAATTAGTAACAGGACATGGTTCACTAAATTCTTACTACCAACGATTTAACATAAAAGACAACAATACTTGCCACTGCGATTACTCAACTCCACAAACAAGTTAACACTTAATATACGATTGCAGACTATTGATTAACGAACGACAAAAACTAAAACAAGACATTGAACAAAAAAAAGGCAAATTTCCAATGGAAGAAGACAAGTTATTTTTAAAATGTAATAATGACTTAAAATATTTTCAGAACATGCTTTTAATACAATTAATAGGTTGAATACTTATTATAGCTGATACAACTACTATACTTAAAACATTTATGGATATTCAATAATTCTTTTTTTTTTTTTTTCCTTTTCCAAGACTAATAATCTTCTCTTTATATGTTTTTATTTAACGTTCTTATAGGGTAACTATAGGAAGGAAACAAATAATATATATATATATATATATATATATATATATATATATTTGTCTGTTAACTCTCTAGCGGTCACAATTATGTTGGATCGTTACGAAACTCGATATTTAACCGTTTTATGTAAAAAGACAGATCAAGTTCGTTAATGGCTGAAATCGAACTAGAGGGAGGGGGGATTTCCGAAAATTTAAAATATCTCCGTTATTATGCATCGGATTGAAGAATTGTATGGAACCAATCTTATTGCAAATTAAATTTACTATGAATATTGTTATATACATTTATTCTCTATCTTGAATATTAACCGAGATATTTGCATTTTTATGAAGTCTGTGGTCCGGTATAGTTCGGATTAGATCGGCCATTTCCGTCACTACTCGGCTCAGGTGGAAGCTTCTTCTATCTTTACCTGTCGTTTCTAACCTTACCTTACCTTCGTTACTTTGTGAGATTTATGCAAATACGTTCTGTTCATCCGCCCCCCCCCCTTCTTTAGTTCTTGGACTACTAAAATTTGTGTTATTAATATATAAATTATTCTTACAATTCAGAAGCCGTTTCAGTTGGGAATTTATTTTAATTAACTGAAAGATTTCTCATTACCGTTTGTATTTAATCACGGTGGTATTGTGTTACCAGTATGCAGATTTCTCTATTGTAAAACTTCACATGGGAAATCTGCTTAGTTTACGCAGCCCCTGCATGACAGACTTTTATTTTTTCTGTTGTATGTGCTTAAATAGTTAGTAGTCCTGATGTGCAGGGACATTGGCCTGCATCATAATGCTTATAACTCCAGGATTCATTATACAAGGTGTCGCCTTATGGGTATGTAGACACCAATACCAAGCAAGAGATTATTGAATTGTTCAATATCTTCAATTGGTAATGAGATGGGTTCTGATCAAGGTACTGGGTTAGTCTCCTGAAAGGACTATTATATCCAAATTTCTTTTTGCATAAATAGTTTCAATTCTATGAATAGTTTCAATACAGTATTGTAAAAGTTTACTCCACTACATTTGAGCACTTTTATATTTTAATACTTGGCATTAATTTTTTTTTTAATACATTTGATATAGTTAAAACATTTTCAAAACACAAATGTTGCTATAGTTAACTATATAAATAGTAATTAAGATTTATTATTTTTCAGAGAACTGAACAGTTTGCTAATGTCAACAATTTGACAATAATTAAGAAAAATGTCCGTCCTATTGAACAACAAGATGATAACGAATCAAGGAAGTTATGGAAAGAAGTCACTGCTGGTCTCAGGTACGTTTTAATTAATTGTCATTTGTTATACTTAAAAAACAAAATGGTTTGTCAATTTATGTCTTTCTCACTCCCATCATCTGGAATGAATGGATATAAAACATTCATCAATCTATGGGGGAAATGGATTTGACTGAGAATTTTATCGTATTTTAGATGATTTTCCATGGCACTATTTTTCAAGAATTTCCTCTAATGTCTATGAACACTATACGAGTAACAATTTCTTATTTATTTAAGTTTCTTTATTAAGGTTTTTTCAAATTGATCATGATATTACATTTTCTATCAAGATTTACTAGTCATCTAGTCATTTTCTTCTATCTTCTTCGAGGTATCTCACCGAGAAATTGAAAATATTCTCAGTTAAGATAGTCTGAAGAAGCTAGCAGTATGACTAGAAATTTTTTACAGATCTACTGAAATTTAATTTGTTTATGTCCTGAAAGAATATATTTTTAATTGATTTTTATATTTCTTTATAAAAAAAATTTTAGGCTTTTAGGCCTTTAAGTTTTAATTACATTCCACCTCCTAACTTCTGTCTTTGGCCTATGCCCCCACAAATATTTAATTACCTGGGTGATTCAAAATCCCTCTGGTTTTATCATTTTTTTTTTTTAACATATTTTTGATTAACAGGCACTTATTATTCGTGTAAACCATCATATTCTATCACTTAAAGCCACCTTCATGCCATATGTTCAATGCCTTTCTGGTACCGATAAATATTTTGATACAAAATACTCTTTATCCACTTCTTGAAATGTGTCAGCACACCACCACACAGAAAGGGTGACCTGGACCTCAATACGCGGTGTCTTGTTACAAAAGAACTTGGCTTCCTATCCCACCAGTTCTGGGTATTTTTGGGCTAGTGCTGCATGTACTCTATCAAGTTGGGCAGGATAAACCTCGAACTGGAGAGTAATTGCCCGGTCTTCATGGAATAACTAAAATTGGCTTATACACTAGAAATTCCACCATACACAGATCAATGTTTTTTTTTTTTTCAAATTGCTCTCTTATTGTGTTGGGACTGGCTGGCTGCTTTGGTTTAACCCATTGCTTCTGGTTATTAAGATTTTTTTAAATACACCCATTATTCATCACAGGCCATAGTTCGTTTGGTAAAATGAATGACCTTTGGGCTTTCCAGAACATTTCTGCAAATTTCCACCCTTCTGCCTTTTGTCGTTTTTACTTCATGGTCTCTGTTTAGTCAGAAGTGTTAAGAATTTTAATATTTTATTGATCTTGAAAATACATTAGTTGTTATAATTTACTATAAGAGGTTTTCAGTGGTTTTTATAGTAAATTCTCACAGCCACTGGATAAAACCTTTATTGAAACAACAAAAATAGAAAATTACTAGCTAAGATACCCGGCGATGCCCGGGAAATCATTGTTGACTGACTAATGATGGTATTTTTATAGCAAGACTTGAATGTGCACAATCACACTTCCCTCCTAAATGTAATGTTTTTCCGAAATAGCCAATCCTAAAGGGTAACTTTTGGGGACTAATAAATAGAAATTTTAGTTTTGAAGAATAAATGAAAATGTGTTCCTAATCTATCCCTCTACACTTTTTGACACACCGTTTTTGAATAATTCAAACCATAATCATGGGTAGCATTTATTACAATTAAATATCATCTATAGTGAACATATTTCCTGTCAAAAACCAATCCGAGCACATATAGTTTAAGCATAGTTTTGTACATAAGATTATATTGGTAATAGTAAATCTCAGTGGAAATCACTTCCAGTAATGCCAGCATTTCACTGGAAATAAGTAAACTCAATTAAATGTTTTAGCCTCCCATCATCTGCCGCTCCTGCATGAGAGTTATCAACATTCTTCTCCTTAAATTATTGATTCAAAATGTTATTTTAATAATTTATCTGCCTGATGGATTTAATAGTGTTACGCTAAAAATAATTTCATTTATATCCAAAAAGCTAGGTGACGGGAAGAGACCGTAGCCCTCCGTGCAACCTAAGGAATACTTTAAACAATCATATCAAGTTTAAAGGCATATTGTCTTTTGTCATAATGACATTACCATTAATGTTTAATTGTTATGATAGTACATATTTGTTTCAATAAATCAAGATATCGGAAATAAGATAATATATTACCAGAACCCAAAGAGTTTGATTCCCTACAACTTCTGCTATCATTCCTTGTGCAAATTCATCATGACTTTCTTTAAATAATACATTATACAAATTAAATAATGGAAATGCTCTTATAGTTTACATTTCTATTTGAAATAAATAACAAAGTTATTTTCTTGGGAAAATTAATAAATGAGGAGGGGGCGACGAAGATTCATCATCATTCACTAAGAATCATACTTAGAAGGTATTGCTATTTTTAATTACAGGCCTCCCTTATAACCCTCACTCTTGTTGTTCTCAGAGAATATTAATATAGCCTAGAGTCTAAGTTGGGTTTAGTAGTAATGTACATACCAAGTTTTATTAAATTCGGTTCAGCTGTTTATGCGTGAAAAGGTAACAAACAGACACCAAAGCTAGAAATTGCAGATATCGTGTCTATGGAGTGTGAAATGAAAAAGTATCATGAAATTTCGAGGAAAAAAAATCAATGCACAGACAGAGATTACAATTTTATATATATATATATATATATATATATATATATATATATTTATAACAGAAAATTTATTCAAAATATGAAAAATGAAAAAAATGCCTGTATTTCATTGACTTCTGAGTGACACAATTATCAAGAGATATCAATCATGACCCTTTTCCTAATTAAATATCACTACAGGTCTTCTCTATTGATAAACTTAAACAAAGTTCAGTAATATTGTGTAGTAAATACAAAATGTTTTATGTTTATTCCATTTTTAGAAGCCGTATGTCATTCATATTGTTCCTATTTTCTTTTATTGTATTATATACATGTTTTAATGAATGAATTACAATTTTTTATTGTTTTATTATTTCACAGACTAAACAATGTTTCTCGTGCATCAAATGCAAAGTGTAGTTTAGAGCAAAAACAAAGACTAGAAGCCCAGCAACGAAAGGAGATGGGAGTGGATTGGGAGACAAAGGTATACTCTATACTTTTATTTTCCAAATTATACTCAAACTTCATAAAACAGGAGATCCATCAATATATTTTCATTTTTAATAATGAACTTTAAAAATGATTAATGCAAATCCCAAATTACTTACATAAAGAGATCCAATCCTACCTTCTCTATCCTGTCTCACAAATAAATTGTTTAGCCTAAGTTGTCTCTTCTTAAAACTTTAGCAACAATACAATTAGTTGAAGAGCTCTTGTCTTGCTCCATATTTGATTTACTGAATTAAGTATCTTGTCACATTAAGCTCTTAGTGGTAGGGGTTTATAACCTAAGGTTTATTTTATTGTTGTTGTTTTAAGATGAAATTTCCAGAGTAGTATGCTTTACAGTAAATAAATAAATAAAACTTATTAATTTCCTTTGTGCTTCTGGATAGATTTTAGAGAAAGTTCCTCTGTGATTATAAAACTAATTTAAACGTTAATATTGAAACAGGTTGTAATCTCAACTATTAATAGATTTAATATTAGTGATGTATTTTATTATTATTTTCTTTTTTTTATTACTTTATCACACTGTAACTCATAACAAAAGTAAGAAACATAGTAGTATAGAATGGTTAGAATTGAGTATGGATTATAGTAGCATATTTTTCCCCTTTTATTCTACTTAATGACCTGAAGGGAAAATACATGGATTATATTATAAAAATTAGTCTATGTCAAGAACTCTTATAGCGAAGAATTGTTAATGCTGAATGAGAAGGACAATCAGTGGAGGGATGAAAGAGAACTCCACAAATCCTTCACTGGTTTTATTGCAAAAGCTTAGCTTCTTTCATTGCTTCAAACAACCATCCTCAGGGCTCAGATATGTGGAGAGTTAGATAGCTGGAGTCAGATTCCAAACTCTTATAGTCTCGCAATCGTGTCCCAACATTTCTACGTCAGAATTTTGTTTCTTTATGTCAATTGACAATATTTAGTACTTATTTGTACTAAGGCCCAAGGAAACTTTTTTATTATGCTACATTCATGAGTTTGCAGAAACAGCAACGTTTTGATGTATACTGAGTCTATTCCCTTAGCACCAGTGCCTGGTCTAGCTCAGATATTCATTAGCAGAAATAGTGTGGTAAGCTTGCTATGCCATTGTTAAGTTAGATACAGCAATTTTGTTTTATAACTTCGTGTATGGTTTAAATGAAACAAGTATTTAGAACAAATTACTCTTGTTCACAAATTGGTTTGGCCATATACTATCAGGTGTTACAGAAAATTCCAAGGGGAAAATTTAATTTTGGAGGGTGCTGAGAGGGTTGATGACATGCAGGTGTTAGTTGTGGAGGAAAATATTACTTCTATGCTAAAAATGCTTGATAGAACATGTGAGAACCCTGCCAGTGGAAAGCGGATACCTCACGTCTAAAGGCACCAACAATTTCGTGGATTCTGCTAAGTGGAATTGTGGAATGTGTCTTTTTGGAATATCATGACTAAGAGGTAGACGGAAAAGTGTTTGCCTAAAGATCTCATTTCTGTAAAGAATATTTTATTTCAATACTATTCTACCATTGTTCATAATCTCTTCTGCAAAATATGGCTTATCTTCATTCGAGTGGGTTGAATAAATGTTAAAAACTTTCATGTTATAAACTAAAATAGGGAGAAGCTTATCAGAAATGAAGTATGAGGTTTTTAGTTTCAAATAATAATCTTATTTATTATAACAATTGCAAATTCAGGTTGTAAAATGTATATTAGGTAACTTGTGTTGTAAGTTTACACAAACTTGTATCCGAGAACAGCATTGATGCCCTCGCACAAACAATGAAAATGAAGAGGTGAAAATAATATGTCTTATTTTTACAGCAAGCTCAGGCTACCTTTTGGGCTGTAAAATATCTAGAACATATAGTTATAACCACCTGTGAAGATTACTCAGCTAAACTATGGCACTGAAAGGGTGTAGAAACAATGGAATTATACACATCCCTGGTCTCTGGAGTGGTACAAAGCTCACACGTGTATACACCTCTATGAGGAGACAATTGTTAATCTATGTACTTGCTGTTGTTATTTTTATATTGGGTAAAAATAATCTGGAAACAAAGTATTGTATTTTGTTGATTCAGTCCTTCCTTACAGCCTTCGTTCTACTTAGCGAGTGAGAATAATAATTTTACTTTACAGTGATATGGGTTACCGGTAATATAAATATTGAGTTTTATTCAATTATCATCAGTGATTTAGACATGAACAAACACTCTGACATCAAAGCCAAATGGTTAAAATCAATGTAGAATTAAGAGTTACCCTCAACACAATTAGAATTCTACATATAGGATCATGCATTTAAAGTATTTTAATAAATTTAGGCTTTACTTTTTATTTTCTCGACTCATTTTCATTCAGCATAGGAGTTTCTAATTTGACATTTCAATCATTCTTGATGTGCCTACTTTATATGAATATAAATATATTTATGCCTTTATGGGCCTCTTTTGTAATTTGACATTTTTTTGTTGTTATTTTTAATTTTTGTTTACTATTATGCCCTACAATTCTTGTTTGAATATAATTTTGACTTAATTGTTTTCAGCTCTTCCAGCGTGAAGGAGAAGATACCTGGGTTTATGTTAATCCTCTTTCTCTGAGACTGAATTCCAATTGCAACCGATAGATTACTGAAATTGTTAGGGTTTTTCATGTAAATTAATATAAAAAAGTATATTATATATACATATATATATGAATATATATTTGTATAATGTTATAAATTGATAGTATATTGTTTATAAAAAAAATATTGTTAATTGATACTGAGTTCATTTCCTCATATTTTGTTGTTTATTTTGAGTGGGAAATAACATTCCACTTTTTCATTGTTAGAGATCGTAGAATCTCAATTATATGTTTGATCTAATTGTTTTTAAATTAGAATAACCTGTATTTCGGTATTTTTTTTCTATTTAAAAATTATTCAAGTTTACTTTTATTTTATTTTTTCAGTTTTATTCTTTTGTTTTGTGTTCATAAGTTTTCTTTTGTTTGTTTAATATAAATGCCTTTGTTTTATTTCTTCTTTTTTACTCCCCTTATCTTAAGAAGGAGAAGTAGTTGCATTATCTCCAAAACTTTGAATAAGGGAGATTGGAGTCAGTTGAACTTATTGGCTGGTTTTGCTGGTACCTGAGGATTTTCTTTCATTGAAACATATCTTACTTTAATAATGCTTATTTACATATGAGTATGCAATATAGCTACCTAGTCTAATTTAAACTAATTAGTTTGTTGATGAAAGCACCTAGACAAACTTTCCTTACTGGTCTCTTTAAGAGTCATAGTTAAAAATTCTGCCAAATAATTTTGCATTGTTCATTCATTTGATCATTGAAAGAAAAATAGAGCAGGTATATGATTAGAAATGACTAGTTAAAATAAAAATAATATACAGTAAATAGCATTTATATTGATACTGTAACTGGTGTATATTTTTTGGATTTTATTTTTATTAATCTTATAATCCAAAATATTTTCCAAATCAAATGGAAGAAAGTTAAAAATACAAATACTTCCGGAGGTAAAATAATGAGCCACTATTAATACTAAAATAATGATGGCACTAATACATTATCATCTATGTTAAAATGCATGTTTATAACCGAAAGAATCTTTTTGTAAGCTCCTAAAAGTTTGATCGGTTGCTTGTTTCTGGGAATGGTTCAACATACTTTGGTCTCCCATAGTTATATAGTAGATCTGTGTATATCTCTTTTTCTATTAAAGCTGTTTGTTTATATTTTGTGGAAACTTATTTAGCACACATACATTCATTCATGCCAACATTCACTCATGCAGAAGAAAAAAAATAATATAATGTAGTTGCTTTAAGTGATCACAATCTTACTGAAACAAGTTTTCTCTACACTTTATATTTTAATTTAGTTAGTCCATATCTCATAATGATTAGTGTTTATGCTGGTATCGTTCCACATTTTTCCTCAATTATTTGATCTTCTGGCCATTAAATTATTTAATTATCTGAGCTTCGTGAATGTTTCTTGAAATGAATTTTATCAACCAATTTTTTTTAATGAAATCATTTCTTGTTCTTTATGTTTTTAATAATTGTTTTCATCAAACAGTCCACATTGATTGAATAATTAATCTCTCTTTTTATTCTTACTTTTTTTTTAAATTATTATTATTTATCATCATTAATTCTTCTTAAAATAATGTTTTTAATCTTCGCTTTTGTTTTCCATGTCATAGTTTTCTCCAAAAAACAATTTAAATGAAACAGAATTCAATGAAATAACTTCAAACATTTATCCTGCCCTATTAAAAACCTGTGGAGTAAAAATAAGACAGTACTTATTTAAGGAAAAAATAGGGATATAGAACTCTATAATTTTAAATCAGATGATAAACAAAGAATTATAATGTAATTTAATAAATAGGTTGCCACATCATAATTTGTAAAGAAATAAAAATAAAGGCGAAATTAAGGGAAATGAATTAAGTAATAGAAAAGATAATTGAAGTATATGAAGAAAGTGAGATATTTATTTAAGTGATTTTTGTAATGCCTTAAGAAGTATTATAAGTAGAAATTCACTGGAAATTAACTCATTTCCTGATTATAATCTCCAAAGTCTAGAAGCAATGCATTACTTATATATATATATATAAAAGCATATTTTCATCTTATCTTACATTCTAGCATTGCTCACAATCATCTTGCATATTAACATGAAATTAATTTTCAAGTTGCCAAAATACCCGAAAATAATGGATACAAAAAAAACAACCTCCTATTGTTAAAGTGTTAAGCAGTTGTACCTTTGCCAAGGAAATGATAAAAGATGACTGAAAAACCACTGCAAATTTACTTTTTAAGACTTTTAAGAAATGTCACAAAATGTGAATTTGACTTTCATTAGAAAGTCAGTCATTTCAATCTAAGGGCTTCTTTTTTTATTTTGTTTTTTTCCTTTTCGCTCATGAAAACACCAAACAAAATAGGACCACCGAGATTTCAAAGCTTTTCAAATTAAAGAGTATCCAAAATACTTATAGCATAAAAGAATTTGAGTTAATTTGCATCACAAACTCTAAAAAAAAAAATATTAAAAAATAAAATCCTCACTGTTGATTTTTATATGCCTGGACTAATTATCATTTAATTTTTGCTGGGAAGAAATGTTAATTATTTATATTCAATTAAATGTCATTATCTTTAGCTATAACTGTCCTATGACATGGAATACATTGCATCAAAATCATAAATATATATGTGTTTTATTTATACTAGATGCTAACTGAATAATTCAACATCCGAATACACCATCAAATTCACTTTAATGAATGTGTTTAAACAGAATAAATTATTTATTTCTTGTTTCAGTGGGATAAATTTAATGTAATTATTTTAAATTTATTTTTTTATTAAACATGAGAAACATTACTGCTTCTTTGAATAAGATTGGTTGCCATAATAAAAAATAGATTTCCTTCATGTGTTTCATTAGCATAACTTGGCTAGAATACTACTGTTGTTTCACAATCTTGTTATGTAGTTTCCTACTATTCAACAAAGCTTGTGAAATAGCTTTGATATGTTATACCAGCTCTGACTGAGGCCTTTAACTAAGAATCCGTCAATAGATGAATTATATTATAAATAGTAGTGAACCTTAATATTTCTTTCACTTTGGCTGTAGTTACAATATGATTTTGTAACTAGTCACCAGTAGGATATTCATATATATATATTGAAATTTCATAATTAAGTTGGTAGAGTATGAAGGAGGGATGTAAAAAAATGTTGAATAACTTTATTTAAACTGTGATATTTTTCATTTTTGACATACAAGCATTGTAAATAATCAAATATACTTTTTTTTTAATTGTATTAACATTATAGTTTTCCTGTATATGGTTTAGTTGATGACTTTTGGACATTAGTTATACTGGAAATTGTTTTTCAATGATTAAATATCTAATATCAGCTTCTACAAACATCAGTAATGATATCACCTGATGTGAAAAATGTTTCTTAAATGGGATGTTATAGATTGATTAGACTACCACTACACCAAAAAAAAAAAAGGAATGGACACTGGATGTAAATTTAGTATGGTAAAATCTTACTTATTTTGTTTTGAACAGCCTTGCAAGAAATTGTTTGAGTGGATGTGCATTTTTGCGACTAGCTGCACTACTACTTTGCACACTAGAGTAGTCTGAGATGCAATCACCAAAATCAGTAGCATTTGAATACACTACTGTTTACAAACAAAATATTGTTCATAGAGGTTTTTACATATCTTCGTTAAAAGAAAAATGACAAGCTTAATTCATCTAGTTTATTTAGAAATAAATTTATTATAGCATTAGTTCTGGGAAAGGTTTTCAATATGGTAATTTAATGTTATATATGTCATTTCAGTAACATATGTCCAAAATCATCTAATTAAAAACTCTGTTCTCCTTTCAAAAATTAATTTTTCATGAATGTAATTTTTAATTTATTTATTGTATACATATATTCTCATATGTCATGAACCCAAGATTCACTTATTCACTTTGTAAAACATCTTTAAAGGTTTAGACGAAAATACTCGTGCTACTCTCATGTATGGATATATTTAATTTTATGTACATATCATATTGACTATATATGTATATATGTGGAATTATATATACATATATAGTTTTTGTAAGTATTTTTATTTGTTTATGACTTTTATCTCCCGGTACCTTGTTTAAAAACGCTTATATGGATCATTATCGTTTTGTTATTCTTTTATCCAACTTGTCTACATCTTTAAAAATTAAAATAATATTACAAATAAACAATTTAAAGGCTAATATGAGACATTAATCAGGGCTATTGTGATACAAATTTTTGAACCTTATCTGATATATAAACACAAATACTATCTATGTGAGGTATTTTTCATATACTTTAATTTAAATTTTTTCTGTGGTTCTTTATTAAAAAAAAATAATAATAATTTTTTAACTTTAATTTGCTGTCCAGATGAATGTTTGTCCTGTTTTTCCTCATTAAAAAATCCAGTCAAACAGTAACTTGAATTATTTGGGTTAGTTTGTTACTGGAAAACATTAAAAATTTGTTGGGGATAATACATTTAAATATTTTTGAAAACTTAACATTCTCAAAGAATTGTCTTTCTCAATATTTTTGTAATATAATGGGCATAAAGCTTTAGAACTACTAATAATAAACATTGGTGTTATATGCAGCATATGTTTGAACTTTTCTACTCTTATATAGCATCTAATATGCATTACCTCTTGCCTATTTCTTCAAATATTGAGCGTTAAATGCTTAATAAATTCTGAAAAAGTGTTATCTTCCAGAGAGGAATCTAGTTCCTGTCATAATTTTTCAAAAACCATTAATGTAGGGTAATGGTCTTTTGAGGACTTTAATGTTACTTTAAACTTATGTTTTAATTGAATATGTTCAATCACTTTTCCTTTAATTCAGTTGAAAATCATGTTAATTTTTCATGAATTTTATCATGCTTTCTTTTGAAAGAAGGAAGAGGAGAATATACTTAGGTGAATAAGATGAATTTTTTAATTTCTAGTTCATTACTTTTATTATCTTCAATTTGTATTCCTGGCATTCCCAAAATTTGTGACATAAACAATATCTATTTATAGATGTTGTGTATGTAATAAATTTGTATTTGGCCTAAAGTTACCTTAATTGTCTTATTAATGTTTGTTCTTTGTTTTTGTTTGTTAATTTGAATGTAGAATGTATTAAAATTAAAGTTTAGTGTATTTTCATTTAGTAAAACATTTAGATTAATATTTCTTTGTAATCTTCTTCATATAATTGTGTTTATAATTGCTAACCTTTGTGCATTTATACACATAACCATAACATATTATTCAGAGTTCTACCCTTTCCTCTCCTGAATTTTTGGCATTAAGAATGAATTAATAGTAATTTATGGGGAAGTAATTTTAGAGGGTATGTTATTTGGACGCTTCATTACCTTACGGGTTGACTAAAATTTATGCTCGCCTTATGTATTTAGAAAATAGATACAACACAAGTTTAAGAATAACTTTCAATACATTCAAATACCAGATACCACAATTTGTTATTGTTATTTAGAAGATAAATAACTTTCCAATTCAAAAGTTACTGACATTTTTATTCAATATTTTAAAGGTAAATTCTAGTTTAGGGTATCCAGGAATTTGAAGCTTGGTTTTTAATTAGTTTCACAAATATACACATTTACATTCCCTATTATACAATAGTGATTGATTTTGGTACTTATGGTTATTGAGAGGCCACCCATTTAAACATGATTATTAAATCATATTACAATAAAAACCAATTCATTATTTAAAATAACATTTCTAGAATTTATTTGAATGAGATGAAATTAGAGTAAGCCCAAAAATGGACGATCGCGGACTAGCTGCATGAAGTGGTCGTCCCTGGCCGTCTTCGCCTGCCACATGAACTCTGGTAGCTGTCCACGTGGTGTAATAATAAACGGTCACTCATTTTCTGATAATAAATGAAATAGAATGACTAAGATAACCTAGTCAAGTATGAACACTAAAAGGATAGCAATAATAGGCAATAGCTATACGTGGTTTTGAACTAGTAAATATTTTATTTGTTAATAATGAGTTGCCTCCCGTTAACCATTTTGTCATTTATAAATTGTAGAAGTGCTATTTTAAATAATAAAGTGATTTTCTTTTAATTATGATTTAATAATCGTTTTTAAATTGGTGTCATCCCGATAATCGATAAGTACCTGCTTTTTTTTAAAGTTGTAAACTATTAACAATAAGAATCTTTGGCTCAACAGTCCTTGAAGAACCAAGGCCTGCCACGTGCCAATGTGGAAGGTGACATGGTCAGCTTGACACATTCACTTCTGTTTTGTGGTGGCACTACAGGCCAAAGGTCGCTACTTTATTCAAGTTCTACTCAGTTTCCTCACATTGCTGAGTGGACACCTGGAGAATAAGTAAAAGTTCAAACTCAAAACCCTGTGAGCCCACAGTTAAATAAAATTTAGTGTGATTCCGGAGTTCAACCTGGAACCTCTAGCACTCAGTTCTTTACCATTGAACCACTGCCTTCCCCCTTCGTAATGCTATTATTAAATCTGTTAGTGGATTCTATCGTTATTGACTTATTGCCACTACATGGGACAATTGCTTTCAATGTGAGAGCACTATGTTCCAGCCAGGTGTATGCTATATTATATTCAGTACAACTTATAACAGGCTTAAAGACTTCACTTTGGATATGTTTGCCTCATGTACACGATTAGCAGCAAAAATGATGGCCACCACCAACAGATTTGGCAACAGTATTTACTGGGTGGCTCATGAAGAAATGTGAATATGTTAGGGGTAGTTAGCCTAAATGAAACGTCATTCTATTCCATTCAAACTAAGTCTATTTTTCACTTTTTATGGAATTGTTTTTAGTACCAAACCCTACTTATTATTAATAATTGAATAATTTTTGTGGAAGAGAACAAATTTTAACTAGGATTCAAACATGAGTTTCCTGGGTATTGGTTCTTAACATTAAAAAATATAGTGTTTACATTTGGTAGGATATCTTACTTTAAACCGTAAATTGAAATCATTTGTCTCCTCTTCAGAGATCGATATGGGGAATTATGTTTAAAGAGAAGAATGTATTTTACTTGTTTTTATCTGGACCTGTGGCTTAGTTGGGCTAGTACCCAGCCAAACAAGTCGAGTCTTAGCAGTTTTGAAAGAATATGCCTCATAAAATAAATTATTTATTAATTACTTAAGATGACTTCTGCCTTAGATAGGAATAAAATATGGTGCCCATTTATCGCCTTAAAATTGTTATTTTATCACTTTAATGCTAACACAATATTTTACCCTATTTTAGAAAACAGTAAAACATTAAATTTTCATTATCCATTTTGATGAAGTGAATTGCCCTTGAAATCCAATATAGCTGTCCAAAAAAATTGAATGTGAAGCTTGATTAAAGAATTTTTGAGCTTCATATTTATGTGTTTTACAACGTTTGTTTCAGTTAATAAGATTTCCAATAATAATACCCATTTCGATACACACATTTTTATTGCTCAATAAAACACTTAGAAAACTTAAAACATAATATGGAACCAAAATAATGTTTCAATGAATCCTTATATTTCAAGTAATAGAAATAACTATAGTCACCTCATTATTTACACAAGAGTAAAAATCAATGGATTATTTTATTCTCATTAATATAAATAACTAAATTCTTCATTTTTTATAATAAAAAGATCACCTCAATAATGAAAGGTTTTATAAAATAATAATATATACAAATTGTGTTCAAATTGCTCACTTTTGTGTAGGGGTTTCAAGCTCAAGCAATTGCAAGACTAAATTGCTAAATCACTCTCCAAAACGACAAAATGATCTGCCTTTTTGGTCTGTCAAGATGATTTCATGTGTCTTATCATTATTCATACCGAGTGTATGTTGTACTTGCACAAACTCTTCTATCGCACTGGCCCTTGCCTTACTGTTTCTTGCTGAAATTAATACATCGCCGGCATTAGCTATAGGCTTTATGAACATATTTAATATGGTACCTCTAGGATTAGCTTTCATTCCCCGCATTGCTATTTTAAGGGCGAGGTTAAATGGCTCAAAACTACTAGGTTGATCTGTTTTGACTCAACAGAAAATGCTTTATTGTGCCTAATGGTGAAGATATTATCCGTTGTCAAGCGTCATGGGCTAAAACAGCTCTAGTGCACTCCCACCTATAGAAGAAGTCGCCAAAGGCATAATATATATGTTATTTATCTGTCAGCATTCCACACCTCTCTTATTCACACATATCTCCATTGTTCCACTGCTGAGTCTGGTTTTGGAGGTACTTCCTGCTACATAGCTAACGTTTTAGGGTAGCCCCCAGAATATCCGTTATATAGGGATATGTATTGTTCGTCTTCAGTGTCTGAGCTTCCCTAAACTTGGTTCACAGCAGGAAATAGTCAGAAATACCAGCACCTCTGTAGTTTCATGTATCCGAAATTGTGAGTCACGTCTTTGGTGCTGATTAAAGTACAGTCTGTTCGGTTCCTAGTATGGTGATTACTTGTAGATCTGTCGAGATTAGCCATAGTAGCATAAGGTGAACATTATAACTAAAATTTAACGTTTCCTTCAATCTGACTTAGCAGATCATGTCATCAATACAGCTGTAGAAATATTTATCTAAAGAGACCCTATCCAACTAACTCCATCGGATTTCCTGCAGGACCTTAGCATCTGTATTGTATAGATCCAGTACAGTCTCCAATGACGTGCTCACCCCTCACCCTAATCGAGTAAGAATACATCGAATTGGACAAAGATTAAAAGGAGACAAAAACAAAACAGAAAACACCTTTCATAAAAATGATGCAAACCTCCAATTAAATACATATAAAAGAGGGTCGACCAAATGCTTTCTTTCTATTGTATTCCGCTACTAACGATTGATAACTATTTCTTTTTTCTTGGTTGTAGAAATTTTGATTGTTTTTTACATGAATGCTCTAATAAACGATATTCAAGAAGCTGATAGGAGGGCAAAAGCTTTTTTCTACTTTCCTTTAATAAGGAGTTTCAACAAGATGGTTTAATTTTATGTCAAATTTCATGCGATATTCCGTTTAAAATCATGGAGCTATATACTATGTTGAAATTTTAAAATTGAATATTTTTTTTTTTTAAGATTATTATTTATTTTTAATTTCAGACTACTAGAAAAACATATTACTATTACTTTAACATCCCTTGCTTATTCTTAAGCGTAAAGCACTTCTGTTATACATCAGAAAACATTCGAATTCTATGAGGTGAGATCTGAATATCTAAAAAGATAAATAAGGGAGGGGTATTAGCTATCAAAACTTAATTTAACTTATATTTTAATTCCTTATTTGATTTATTAACATTGAAATAAATATTACTTCAACAATTCAAAGCTCTCTCTCTCCATACGCTTCAAAATTTCATGAAATTTGATTTTTGGACAATACATCCAACAATTTTAATTATTAATTTCACGCCGGATATCAGCTCAAGCGGTGTTCACGTTCATAGGGACGTTAATTTTCGGCAACTCTTGGGTTGCCTTCTTCAGGCCGGTCTTTGCTACGGTCGCAGTCCGGGGTGGTTTCCCCCCACTCTCCCTTCTGTTTCATAGACCGCCCACCTGGAGCGCCACTGGTCCTGTTTGCTCCCCTTCGTCTATGTTTGTCGAAGGTCGTCAATCTCCAGACTTCAGGTGCTGGCCAATCCCCCCCCTCGTCATTTATTTTTTGAGGCCCATCTAAGATTTCCAGGACTTCTGTTATTAGCCTTTTATTTGGACGGGCCTCCCTTACTAGTATCTTCAGAAGATATAGATTTTGCCGGTGAATAGAAATATATACAGCTACGACAAAACCTAACCTTGATTTAATATAACATACTTTTTGAAATGTACGTTGATTTGTAGAACAATGAATGTCGATTGGATACAGTAAGATGAGAGGAATAGAAAACTACTGTATCTGTTATAACTCTACTTCCAGTTTTTCAGATGTCCTATTAGACATGTCTTACTTTATAAAGTTATATTAGAGTTACTTACCAGCAAGATAAGTATTATATATTTATCCTATAGAGAATTTAGTAAAGTTTTCATTTTAATAAAAGTTTTGCTGATTCCATGAATTGGTTGAATTAAAATCCAAGTAATCAGGTACAATACCTTTGCATTGGCAAAACATATCTTCCAGCGTGTCAGCGTACAGCTGCAAAAAAAACTGATTTTGTGGACAGGTTAAAAACGCGTTTGCTGTGTGACAAAAATGGTCGATACCCGTGATGAGATCACTTCAAACCAAGCAAAGGACAAAAATTATCGATATTTTATAATTAAATCTTGGAAGAAGGTAAAATGTTTCATAATATCAAACTCTTATAAATAAAAGGGTGAGTCTCAAAGAATTGGATCTCTTTTTCTAGATTGCCCACATCCCACTATTGCTTCTAAAACTATGAAAATATCAATTTTTCTTATTTCCAAATCTGTATTGTACCACAAAAATCATTCAATTACACCAAGCGGTTTTTTTTTGCAATGGTTTAAAAGAAATTGATGACTCACATAGTCATGAACATAGTCAATAAAATAAAGGACTGAACGATTCCCATATAAAAAGTCTGTCAGTCAGGGGCTGCGTAAACTAAGCAGATTTCCTACGTGTGCCACGTATTTGCATTTATCCCATAAAGTAAAAGTTCATTGAGAACAACATTTAGTTCCTCCCCTCAGCTTATTGCTGATATAACATGAGCCCGAAGGAGTTTACTGAAGACCAAAAACTATAAAATGCAAATATCTCGTTTAATACTCAAGATAGGTCATACAAGGTGTTCCAACTTCTCGTGCCACCCCACTTAAAACGTCCAATTATTTTAATACAAGGCTGAGACTTGGTGTGCCATAATTGTGACCCCTGAAGAATCATTTCAGTCCATATTCAACCTCCTAACCTTGTCCAGTACTTTTCCAGGGACCTTAACTTTGGAATTTCCAATGGAATGCCCTACTTTTTATGACGGATCCTTGAAGAACATCAAATTGTAAAACAAGTTTAAATCGGTGATTTTTTCGAAGACCGTAAAATGCACAAATCGTTATTTCTGAAATGACATATTTTATTGGAAAATACTGCGACATAAAAGTTGAAGTCAAGAAAATTAGCTTTGAATCAAGCTTGTGGGGAAAGGAATGAATTCTGAAAATTAAAAAAAAAAAAAAAAAAAAAATTCTTCAAAAACATCAACATAACAGAAAACGTCTTTAGAATTAATTTATTTTAAACTAATTACGCAATAATTATTTGTAAAAGGACTACATTTTTCCATATGCACATTTTCATGTAAAAAAACCGGTGCGATATCTTGCAGGGAAGAATCGTCGGCCCACATTTTTTTTTGGATAAAACATTAAATGGTACTGTACGTCTTCATCCGCTTCCTTAAAAAGGAATTTGTAAATTAAATAGAAGACATACCCCTGATGCAAAGAAATGAAATGTTGCTGCAGCTTGACGGATGTCCCTCCCACTTCTCAATCTCTACTCGATCAACAATGAGAGAAATCTTTCCCCAAAGCCTATTTGTCACAGCTTCCACATTTAGTGGCCACCCAGGTCACCCGATCTGACAGTAATGCATTATTTTCTATAGGGGAGGGTCAAAGACATCTCTACCAGAATAGGTCGCAGAATATTCAAGACATGAAAAATAAAATTAGATCTGCGATAAATTCAATTTCAGTAGCAGAAATTCACAGTGCCAAAGGGGATTTCAGATACCGTCTTCTGAAGTGCATAAATTGAGGAAGGACACATTTTCGAACATTTGTAACTACTAGCTGCAAGTATTGTGGTACATAGAAAAAAACTGTTTTTGGTTTTTTTTTTTAAATGAAACAATGCAGGTGGGAAAATGTATTCCTTTTACAAATAACTACCACGTTATTAGTTCAAAATAAATGAATTCTAAGAACGTTTTTAGAAGTAAACATTTTTTTTGGATTCATTCAAGAATAATTTTGCGTTAATTCGTTTTAAATACTTTATTTTAATTTTTTTAGTTTCAAAATCCATTCCGTAGGGCATTCCATTGGAAATTCCAAAATTTAGGTCGCTGGAGAAGTACTGGAGAAGGTTAGGAGGTTCTATATGGACTGAAAGGATACTTAAGGGAAATCAGCTAAGAGGCTAATTTCCCACATGTGCCACGTACTTGCAGTTATCTCGAAAAGTAAAAGTTCAATGTGAACAATATTTGGTATTTATGCTTCAAATAATGTGCTTCATAATATAACAGCTTATTGTTAATATGGCATGAGTAGGGGGGGGGGGAGTTACCGAATGCGGAAACTATAAACTGGAAATATCTTGGTTAATAATCAAGATAGTGAAACATTAAAAAATGTATAGAACATAACATTTGAAATAAGATTGGTTCTATACAATTTTTCGATCCCAAGCATAATAACGGAGATATTAAGAATTTTCGAAATTCCTCCCCTCTAAAACCCCACTGGTCGGATTTCAGCCCTTAACAAACTTGATCTATCTATTTACACAAAACGATTAAATATTGAGTTTGGTAACGAACGAACAAAAATTGCGACCGCTAGAGCGTTAACGGACAAATATCGATATATATATATATATATATATATATATCTATATATATATATAAATTGTAACCTCTATCTGTACATTGATTTTTTTTTTCAAAATTTCACGATACTTTTTCGTTTGTCATAGACACCATAACTGCATTTTGTTTCTTTCGTGTATGTTTGTTTGTTTATTACCCTTACTTACTACTTACTATTATTGGACAGATTTCTCTATTGTAAAACTTCACGTGGGAAATCTGCTTAGTTTACGCAGCCCCTGCGTGACGGACTTTTTCTCGCATAAACGGTGGAACCGAATTTTATGAAACTTGGTATGATAATGTATATTACAACTAACCCAACTTAGACTTTAGGGTATAATAATATTCTCTGAGACAAACAGGAGTGGGGGTTATAAGGGAGGTCTGAAAATAAAAATAGCGATATTTCGTTTCCTATTGGTTTTTCAAAACAAACGACAAATGTTGTTTATTTTGTTATTTAGAGTAACTTTTGTTATTTACACTTTTTTCGTATACCGAATTATAAACGAGATATAGGTACTCTCGTTATATATAATATATAGCGAAAGTGAACAATTTTATTTGGCACAAAAGACTCAACCGAACTAAATAAAACTGGGTATGTGTATTAGCACTAACCCCTTCATTATAATAAACTATACTAACATTTCTAGGGACGAGCCGGAGTGGGGGTTGTAAGAGAGGCCTGGATTTAAAAATAGTGGTATTTCGTTTTCTATTGTGTTTTCTGCAAATATGCACATGACAAAAGTAGTTTATTTTTTTATTTAAAGTAACTTTTGTTATATTCACCTTTGTCTTATAACAAAGTAAAAACGAGATATACATAGTGACGAACTATATTTAGTGACGAAATTCATTAAATAACATCCTAAGTCCCACCCTGGCTAGAAAAGGGTGGTAACATGTAGATAATCCGTCCCAATTAGCCTTAGTTGCAAAAAGTGGACGTTAATAAGTAAATAAATACACTAAAAACTAAACCGGGACACACAATTTCGTTGGGCACTAACGATTGAACCAAACTTAACAAAACTTGGTATAAGGATCAATAAGAAGGCCAAGTCCTCTACTGGTTTTTAATATAATGCCGAGTGAAGTCGCCTGGCAGTCGTGGTCCAGGCAACGCAGCTTTAATCAGGCACTGAGGATGGAGCGTTGACTCCGAAAGTGCACTCTGCATAATATTAAAAACCAGTAGAGGACTTGGCCTTCTTATTGATCCTTATACATTTGTTCCTCTACCATCCAGCATATTCCAGAGATAAAACTTGGTATGTGAATTAGCATTAATTCTTCCATGATTATAAGCTATATTAAAATTTTTAGGTCCAAATGGGATTGGGGGTTATGAGCAAGGCATGAAAAGAAAAATCGCGATATTCCGTTACCCATTGGTTTTTCAAAAGAATCGAGTAACAAAAGCTGTTCATTGTGTTATTTAAAGTTACTTTTGTTTTATATACGTTTTTCGTATACCGAATAATAAACGAGATATACACTAAAATCTATAGCAGAAATCAACAATTTTATTGGGTGCAAAAAATAACCTAATTAAACAAAACTCCTCCATGAAAATTAGCTATGTTCGCATTTCTATGGACGAAAGGGGGGGGGGTGTATCCGGGAAGCCTGTTATCTCATGCACATTACAGAAGGTTTTTAGTTTGTTATTTAAAATAACTTTTATTATGCACACTTTTGTCGTTTAACTAAGTGTGAATAAGATATACGCTAAAACTATAGCGGGAGTAACCATTTGTATTAGTACAAATTAATGTCTATTTTATATAGGCGTAACAATGTTATGTTAGACTTGTATGGTAGTTCTATGTATAATTCGGAATACTCCTTTAATATTTATTCTCACTAGGAAATAACGTTATTTATTTCCAATGGAAATGAAAACTATATGAACATTATTATTATTCAATTTTTATCACGTAATTTTTAATCGAAGTCACGCTGAATTTACACAAGGAGTGATAGCGGAAGTTGTGGGGAATCAAACTCTTTAGTTCTGGAAAATATAGTAGCTTTTTTCCTCCTATATTTTGACGTCCACTTACAACCGACTATTTCTGAAGTACCCTCCAATGTCTCTGGCGATATGATAAAAGTATGTCACGCAGGGGCAGAGTAAACTATGCAGATTTCCCACGTGAAGTTTTACAATAAAGAAATTTCACGAGAGCCGAGCAGTTAAGGAAACGGCAGAACTAGCTTTTGGCGGGAAAGTCACTCGCCCGTTAGCCGCCCAGATTTAATAAAAATGCAAAAATCTCGGTTAATATTCAAGATAGAGAATAAATGTATATAACAATATTTATAGTAAATTTAATTTTCAATAAGATTGATTCTGTACAATTTTTCGATCCGAAGTATAGAAACGTTGATATTCCGAAAATCCTCCCCTCTAAACCCACCTTCCCACTGGTCCGATTTCAGCCGTTAACTAACTTGATCTTTCTGTTTACATACAACGACTAAATATCGAGTTTGGTAACGATCAAACAAAAATGGCGACCGCTAGAGTGGTAACGGACAAATATATATATATATATATATATATATATATATATATTTATATATACAGTTTTGAACGGACCTCATTTTCGTCATATACTAGGTAGGATCGATGGACATTTGAAGAAAATTTTTGAAAATTCCGTCATGAGTACAACCTCAAAAACCTAAAAATGTGAAAATTGCCCTCACAGAAGTCTATGCACCAAGCTTTAGTGTAAATTTTGACGTTAAAATTCAATTGAGTATTTATAAAGACAAAAAAGTAATTTTATATATATATATATATATATATATATATATATATATATATATATATATACATTCACACACACACACACACACACACACACACACACACACACATATATATACACATAAAGATTAGTGTTTCTTTTCTCTTTGTTTTACAGACTTGCAACTCTATAATTGTCATTAGCTTCTCATTCTAACTGGATTTATATATAGCCATTGTCTCTTTATTTCTTGCACACTGATTCGGATTATTGATAGGCCTGAAAGTGAAGAATGACTTCTTGGATGGGGACTTACTATCAAGAACTATTCTGCCTTACCAGCTGGGTTCATTCTTTTCGCTTTAGAAAATAGTATACCCATTAACTTTGGTTTCTCAATTCCCGGCTCACCTAACTTCTTGAATCGCTGTTATTTGATCTCTGTGCCTCTTAATTTAATTTACCACATTTTCAAACGTAGTAATTTTAATACAAATTTAGATCTTTATAAATTAATTATATTATAGATGTTAATAAACACTGTGTTGAAAATAAATAAAAATTAAGAAGTATTACATCCACAAACATAAATACACAAACACGTTCATCCAATAGCATGCATTGTGTTAATGCTCAGAAATACCAGTTAGAAAATAATACTAATAAAGTTTAGTTCTCTTAACTAGCTTTCATTTACTTCAGTATATGATATTTTGACCGTTGTCCTTATTTCTTAGGGGGAGAAGGCTGCAATGCTCTCTAAAGCTAATATTATGTTCGTCTGGCTTGCGAAGTTGTTTCATTTGTTTTTCCATTGTACGGGCGGACAATAAATATATCCGTTTGTGTCTTCAGTTATTGTTGTAAATGGTGTTCATCCTTTGATGATGGGACGTTACAAACAGTAGGTAGGAGAATAGTCTGGAGGTGGCCCTATTCGGAGGAGCTTTCTCACCGGCTGGAAGTCACATCGCATTGTCGATCTAAATGTAACTGTCATGAGGTGGAGAAGTTAGACCCCCGGGGCCGGCTCCCAGCCCTCGGGCCACTGAGTATGTAATTATTGCAATGGAAGCTGCAATTGCCCTGTCCCCCGCTGCTGTGAACTCGACACCGGCCATTGACGTCTGTTTTGATCGCAGAGCAACAATGACCCCAGCCTACCCTCCTTTTAAGCGGCCTGTGTTTTCCTATCTCCCGCCTTCCCCCCTCTGGTCCATTCTTATTTGATCGCTGGTCCTAATCGCTTTGAGGTCCACTTTATAAATACGATTCTACTTATTGAGAGAGTGCTCCCTCGGAAGAGGGTATAACAAAAGTGTCGGGGGTTGAGTGCCGGAGGAGATGCTGGAACGACTCATGGCCCGACAAAAGCCAAGTCCCCCGCCGGAGTGAGAAGAAAGGAACATCAACAGGCCTGTCCTTACAATTCACATCGCCAATGACTAAAGCTATGAATCGGTCGAAAACCACCAGTACAAAACAGTGGCTATCTGGATTTAGACATAGCACCCTCCCTATGCCGGCATTTTTCTCCCAACTCAATGGCTTTTGTTAGATTAATTGTTCTCGAATAACTGCAGTTTTACCAACAAAACGTTGCCTTGTAAATTGTGGGATTTCAGGATTGGTGCTAGCATAAAATACCCATGACCAGTTAAGTTTAACTTTTTTTCATTTAATTGGTAAGGCTACTGTAGAACCTCCAACAGAGGCCTATTTTAAATATTATTTGAAAGAAAATAAATGCAGTAAAATCTTCTAACTTGTTTAAATATGTGTAAAACTAATTTCTACATGCCACACAAAATCTACTTGTCATGATTTACAAGAGTGTTCTACGTGTTTTCTGTCCCTTCCTCATCAAGTGCTTACTACAGCCACGCGATCATGTATTATCATCTAAGGATGAGGCTATAAACTAGTATCGCTTTAACATCTATACTGAGGTGGTAGCATCCCTCTATGAAAGTCGCTGAATAGTTTACAAACAAGTCAACATCACAGCATGTAGCAAATCTGCTTTGTAGGAAATGCAAAAGCAAAGTGAGCACAATTTCACTGGGTTTGTAAGTTATCTATTGGATGAGCTGTTTTGGCCTGTAGCATTACAAGTGTTGAGCCATTTCGATTTTATTTCTGGTACGGCTATATTCGCTTTCCTTTTAACTTTTTTGGAATTGTTCCTCGAGTAAGAAATCTATCTGGATTCTGTTTACGCTCTTGACTATTTAATTTTATAATACTTAGACTTTTCATTTGAGATTAATAGAAAAATTCTATCAAGTTTTCTAAGGAATATTTAAACGATTTATTTGTTTCTATTCTCAGTAGCTCACAAAATAACGTGTCCCATTCTCTCTTCATTTTATGATATGAACATCAGTATCGAAGATATTCAGAATTTATATACTCGGTAGTTCTAATTAAAAAAAAAAACATGTATTTCGATATTCTTTAGGTTGATAGGATTTATGGATTACTTTTTGTTCGATTTTCCAAAAACTAAATATAATTTTGCAAGGAATCATAACCGATTCTTTCAGCTTCATCCAGTTCTAAGCACTTTCTTTCTTCATTTGGGATTACACATTTCGCCTTCAATTTAGATTGAACGTATTTTTTTTATATTTTCATTTTTCTTTGTAAAGTTAAATTTATAACAGGATTGGTTATATATATTTTTTCTATCCGACTCATACTAATATAGAGATATCCTTGTCTTCTACTATATAGGATTTTCAAGGAAACGAACAAGGGATGGACTTGCAGTAGTTAACTTTTGCCTTCAGAATGTGACTGTCAGTGATTATTATATAATAATAATAATAATAGTCTATATATGCATTCGAATGATACTATAGCTATTAGCCTTAGTGGAAAAGCAAACTAATCCAAAAATTACTGTAGCAATAGTTTTGATTGAACCGGCACATCCCTGCTGATGGGACCAAGAGTATTCTGCAGATACAAGAACATGAATAGGTGGGTGGCTACTTGATGAAACATTTTGTAAAATCATTTCATTATGACCAGTTAAATAATTGGGTTTCCGCTAAACTGTAAAATCACAACTTTACTGTAGATCCCGGTTTTAGCTGATTTCCCTTAAGGTAAATCAGCTATTGAGGTCGTACTCATGACGCGATTTTCGAAACATTTCTTCAAATGTCCATCGATCCTACCCAGGAGATGACGAAAATGAGGTCCGTTCAAAACTATATATATGTATATAAAATTGTAACCTCTGTCTGTAAATTGATTTTTTTCGCGAAATTTCATGATAACTTTTCGTTTCACATGTCCTAGACACCATAACTGCATTTTGTTTCTTTCGTGTCTGTTTGTTTATTTGTGTGTTTGTTTGTTACCTTTTCACGCATAAACGGCTGAACCGAATTTTATGAAACTTGGTATGTATATTACTACTAACCCAACTTAGACTTTGGGCTATGTTAATATTCTCTGAGACGAACAGGAGTGGGGATTATAAGGGAGACCTGAAATTAACAATAGCGATATTTCGTTTACTATTGATTTTTTGGCAAATATGCACATAACAAAAGTTGTTTATTTTGTTATTTAGAGAAATTTGCTCAACAATTCTTTGAAACTGCCAGGTACCTCACCGGGAAAAATTAATTCAAATGTATGTTAATATTTTGTGCTTAATAATTCAAATCTATGCATAATGCAGGAAACGGGAAATATGACAATGTGGAGGACAGTGAAGTCTTACATAAAAAAATAATTTTATTATTAACAAATCCACAGAAACGGTATTTACACTAAACACTGGGACGGGTAAATGTCAAAATATTGTGCAAAGTAAAGCCTTGCCAAAAAAATACCATCACCATTCAGCCTCAAATGAACTTCCGAGCGAAGCCGGGTATCTGAGCTAGTGTGTATATATATATATATATATATATATATATATATATATATATATATATATATGTCTGTTAATACTCTAGCGGTCGCATTTTTTGTACAATCGTCACGAAACTCGGTATTTAATAGTTTTATGTAAAAAGGAAGATCAAGTTCTTCAACGGCTGAAATCGGACCAATGGGAGGAGGGTTTTCGAAAATTCAAAATATCTCCGTTACTATAAGTCGGATAGAAAATGTGTATAGAATGAATCTTATTGCAAATTAAAGATACTATAAATATCGTTATATACATTTATTCTCTATATTGAATATTAACCGAGATATTTGCATTTTTATTAAGTGTAACGGACGAGTTATGGCCGCTGCTTCGTTCCCGCCGAAATCTAGTTCGGCCGTTTCCGTAACTATTCGGCACTCGTATGGAGATTTCTCTATTGTATAACTTTACGTGGGATATCTGCTTAGCTTACGCAGCTTCTGCGTGGCGGACTTTTTTAATTCGGATCGGGATATAAATGAAATGACTCGGGTGACATATTATAATTGATAATCCTGAGTCCAATTTCAGAAAAGACCACCCTAGAACAAGAGTGATGGGACTGACATATGTCTTTTTCAAACATATGAGTCTCTGAAAGGAATAAGCTCAGCCCCAATCCAATCGCCGAGGAATTATAAAGCCCATGCCTTCCCTGAGACAATGTACTCACTTCCCAGCGGGTTCTTAGTTAGCAAATGCTCTCCCCAGAACATACAATTGAAGAGTTCATGAATACCTTCAGCTTGAAAGGTGGCGAGTCTTTAGAGAGGCCGTCATTATCACTGAACTAAGAGGGCTATCAACCCTTCCTCTAGAGTGAATAAAGGAGTCAGCACTATAGGTGCACTGCAGGGCACCGCAACTTTCAAACATCCATATCACTTAGGTTAACAAACATCAAAATCATAATTAACTAGGAAGCTAAATGCCATTAATCGTTTATTTCGTTTGGGAGGCTGCGTAAACTAAGCACATTTCTCACACGATCTCATCTCACCATATATTGGCAATTTCTAAAAAGTCCGTCACGCAGGGGCTGCGTAAACTAAGCAGATTTCCCTCGTGAAGTTTAGTAATAGATAAATCTACATACTGGTAACACAACTAACTGAATAAATACTAACGGAAATAAGTAATGTTTCATCCAATTTCAATAACCTGCCGACAGGAAGCCTTAGGTTAGAAATGTAAACAAACGGGTCTGCCCGTTTCTCACCGGAAAGAATAACAATTTCTGAAATATATCAGAATATAACATATTAATTTTATTGAGAACTATTTACTATACCTAATACTGTAATTAATAATGAGTCAGAATAATTGTTATCTCAATCAATCAAATTTTAGTAGTCCAAAACCTTAAGACGGGGTATATATATATATATATATATATATATATATATATATATATATATAATTTTGTACGGACCTCATTTTCGTCATCTCCTGGGTAGGATCGATGGACGTTTGAAGAAATTTTTCGAAAATCGCGTCATGAGTACGACCTCAATAGGTGATTTCCCTCAAGGGAAATCTGCTAATAAAAATCCAAGGATCATAAGTGGGGGCATACTCAAGGGTAAAAAAAGAAAGTACGAATAACTCGCTTAATATTTAGGTTACGAAACAACCTATAGAACAAGAATTGTAGAACATCGATAGTTTAACAAGATTAATTCTATAATATTCTTCCATCCGACTCAGAATTATCTCTCCATTTCCGCCCTCCCCCTATTCCGCGGCAGATTTCAGCCATTAACGAATATGATCGTTACTATTGATGAAACGGTTAAATATTGAGTATGGTATAAATCAAATAAACATTTTTGAAATAAAATCATTAAATTTGCAATAACAATTTCTAAAAAAATCCTCGATCCAACGTACAATAACACATTTCGAATATTAAAAATCCCCTCCCTCTAAACCCTTCTTTTTTCTCCACATAGTAACCCTATTAGAAGTTATTTATATGTTTACATGTTCCATTGCCAATTGTATATTACATTTATGATTATGTTTAAATACATTTTATACAATATATACAATTAATGGGTGTTTCCCATATAATCAAATATAATAAAAAAAAATTAATAAAATAAAAATAAGTCCGTCACGCAGGGGCTGCGTTAACTAAGCGGATTTCCCACTTGCGTCACTTATGTACATTTATCTCATGATGTAAAAGTTCAATGAGAACAATATTTGTTATTCAGGCTTCAAATAAAATGCTTCATAATATAACAGCTTATTGTTGATAAGACATGAGCAGGAATGAGGGTTTACTGAAGGCCGAAAACTAAAAAGACTCAATTATCTCGGTTAATATTAAAGATAATGAAAACATGTTCATAACAACATTTATAGATCTTTTAATTTGTAATACGATTGTTTTTATACAAATTGTCAATCCGACGTTCAGTCACGGAGATATTTCGAATCTTCGAAAATCCTCCGCTCTAAACCCCCCTTCCACTGGTCCGATTTCAGCCGTTAACGTTCTTGATATATATATATATATATAGTTTTGAACGGGCCTCATTTTCGTCATCTCCTAGGTTGGATCGATAGACATTTGAAGAAACATTTCGAAAATTACGTCATGAGTACGACCTCAATAGCTGATTCCCCTTAAGGGAAATCGGCTAGTAGAATGAAATAATAAAAAAAATAAAGTAAATAAAATAATGAAATAAGTAAGATAACTACAAATAAAATGAATAAATGAAAATGAAAAAAAACCAAAAAAAAAAAAAAACCAAGTTAAATAAAGTTAAACTCATGCTACAGGGTTATCTCTTCATTAATTTGCGAATCTATGTAAGGCAAATATATTGAATTATAATTCTCTATCTTCATAATCAACTTTATATTCTAATGAATTTTGGCTACATCCATATCTATACTTTTGATAAACTTTATGAGCTCTTTATTATATTTATTTAATAATATATGAGGTGGGAGCCTTGGGTCTTCAGTTCACAGTCGTTATTGGCTGAAATCGGACCCGGAATACGGCGGTTTAGGATTTAAGGAGGCTCCAAAATTCTAATTTTTCCGTTATTATGAGTCGTATCAAAAAATGTTATAGATCTGTTCTACATTTTTATTTTATAAATTTTCCCGTAACTAAAATATTTAGCGAGTCATTCAGGTTTTTTTAATTATATTCAGTCTTAAATCTGTCAATTCTACTCATCGGAGTTTTGTGGGCCCTGGGCAAAATCAGCCGTGTCTCCTTCCCTCCCCCCCCCCCCAGCGTAATGTTTGACACCAAGTATAATATAAACAATTTTTTATTTAGTAACAAATGTGTGTGTGTGAAAATATATATATATATATATATATATATATATACATACATATAAATATGTAAATATGTGTGTGTGTGAGTGTGTGCGTGTGTGTGTGTGCACGCGCGCGTGTGTGTGTATGTATGTATATATATATATATATATATATATATATATATATATATATATAGATATATATATTAGAGCAGAAACCCGCCTTCGCTCGGGAATTCATTTGAGGCTGAATGGTGATGGTATTTTTTTGACTTCACTGTTCTCCATATTGTCATATTTCCCGTTTCCTGTGCATTATGCATAGATTTGAATTATTATGCACAAAATATTAACATACATTTGAATTAGTTTTTCCCGGTGAGGTACCTTGTAGTTCCAAAGAATTGTTGAGCAAATTTCACTAAATAATAAAATAAAACACTTTGTTATGTGCATATTTGCCGAAACCCCAATAGGAGACGAAATATCACTATTTTTAATTTCAGGCCTCCCTTATAACCCCCACTCCTGCTCGTCCCTAGAAATGTTAGTATGGCTTATTATAAGGAAGACGTTAGTGCTAATTCACATACCGAGTTTGGTTTAGTACGGTTGAGTCTTTTGTGCCAAATAAAATTGTGGACTCCCGCTATAGTTTTTAGCGTATAACTCATTTATACTTCCGTATACTGCAAAAGTGCATATATAACAAAAGTTACTCTAAATCACAAAATAAACAACTTTTGTTATGTGCATAATTGCCGAAAATGCAATAGGAAACGAAGTATCACTATTTTTAATTTCAGGCATCCCTTATAACCCCCACTCCTGTTCGTCTCAGAGAATATTAACATAGCCTAAAGTCTAAGTTGGGCTAGTAGTAATATACATACCAAGCTTCATAAAATTCGGTTCAGCCGTTTATGCGTGAAAAGGTAGCAAACAAACAAACATACACGAAAGAATCAAAATGCAGTTATGGTGTTTATGACATGTGAAACGAAACGTTATCGTGAAATTTCGAGAAAAAAATCAATGTACAGACAGAGGTTACAATTTTATATATATATATATATATATATATATATATATATATATATATATACATATATATAGATATACACGTATATCATAATACTCTTTCTAGCATATAAATAAGAATATTTTTATTTGAAATTAATAAAATAAGTAGCTGATCACTTTGAGGTAATAAAATGCTCTTATATAATTCATACAAACATTTATTGTTGGATTGTAGGCTATTTCAAAAATTAGCAAATCTAGATTTACCTCTAATAATAATCCAGAACATTAGTTCCTTACATAATCAATTAACCATCAATTAAAAAACCTGTACGAATAGCATACATTGAAAAATGGAAGCGTAACATTTTCTAATAGAAATATTTATCAGAGTTGTATTTACAAATGTATATTAGTATTATTTGGGGTGTTAACAAAATTAATTCCTTTTTAAATTGAGGTTTTTTATTTCTTTTTCATTTGATGTCCGTGGGCCCCTTAGGGCTGTGGGCTCTCGGCACCTGGCCAGTCCGGCACTGTTAGAGGTAGAAAATATATATATATATAGAGAGAAATCTGCTTAGTTTACGCAGCCCCTGCGTGAAGGACCCATAAGGGAAATCAGCTATTGAGGTCGTACTCATGACGCGATTTTCGAATTATTTCTTCAAATGCCCATCGATCCTACCCAGGAGATGACGAAAATGAGGTCCGTTCAAAACTGTATGTGTATATATATATATATATATATATATATATATATATATATTTATATTTGTCTGTTACCGCTCTAGCGGTCGCAATTTTTGTCTTATCGTTTTCAAACTTGATATATAATCGTTTTATATTATTATTGATTTTATTCCTTGGAAAAAGAAAAAAATATAAACTTAATTTGAGGTATATTCGCTGTTGTTCATTGCATCACAGCAGAAGAAAAAATAATTGCTTATTTTACCATATTATAATCATATTCTTTTTTGAGTAATGAGTCCTGTAAAAGGTTAATTTTAATTTTGTTTAAAATAATCTATTTAAGATATCCAATGATAGCCATTTTCGTGTTAAAAATCATACTGACTTATGGCTTTTAGGGGTTCGCGTTAACTTATATTGCTCACAATTCATGAACCTGAGGTTGGTGAAACAATCACCAGATTACTCACGAAGATACAGAATACCTTTAATATCATCATCTAAGGAAGATATTATTTAATATAGCAACTAGATAAGGGATCTTCTCATAATACACTTATTAGATTTAAGCGGATGCGCTGCTACCTTAATGTACAAGAATTCAAACCCCGAAATTTCTTTAATTTTCGAGTTACGAGGTTTCAAAATACACTAATTTTAACATTTTATATCATTCATTTGTTGGGGTAAACTTTAGAAATAGAAAACTCTTACAGATGAACTTCATGGTATATTATACTGCTATGGAAATTCCACCTTTAATATTATTATTATTATCTATACACTAAGCACAGCTTTTTAGAAAAAGAAGAAAGACACAACCTGGTTGCTCTGGAAAAATGATCTGAAAAAAGTCCGTGCTTAAACTAAGCAGATTTCCCTCGTGAAGTTTAATAATAGATAAACCTACATCCTGCTAACACACCACCGTGAATATTAAGTGAATAAATACAAACGGTAATAAGAAATCTTTCTGCCGGCGGGAAGCGTCTCAAACAAACAGGATTGCCAATGGCTCACCGGAAAGAAAAACAATAACTAAAACATATCAGAATATAACATATTAATTTTATTGAAAACTATGTACTGTATCTAGTACTGTAATTTATAATGAATCAGAATAATTTTTATCTGAATCAATCAAAGTTTAGCCGTCCAAGAATTTAAGACAGGGGAAGGTCACAAGAACATATTTGCATGTAAGGTCTCTGGAAAACAATATTTGGTATTATTCGAAGAATGTGGTTTATAATATAACAGAATATTGTTTATGTAATATGAGGAGAACTGAAGTTTGAAAACTGAAAAATGCAAATATCTCGGTTAATATTCAAGATAGAGAATAAATGTGTATAACGATATTTATAGTATCTTTAATTTGCAATAAGATTCATTCTATACACTTTTTCTATCCGACTTATAGTAACGGAGATAATTTGAATTTTCAGAATTTTCCGTCATTAACCCCCCCCCCCTCCCCTTGGTCCTATTTCAGCCGGAAACGATCTTTCTTTTAACATAAAACGACTAAATATCGAGTTTGGTAACGATGAAACAAAAATTGCGAACGCTAAAGAGAGACAAAAAATTTTTTTCGATGATTTGTTATTGTCAAATAAGTCGGTAGATATCGTTGGGTATTGATGCAAAGTACTTTCCATGCTGATGCGCCACTTTCATCAGGCGAATGACTTACTTGAGAGTTGATTTCACATTGGGAGGTTAAAGATGATAATTAGTTGTATTCTTATTTTCCTGCTAAGATAACGTCCGGCTGACAATCCAGAAGATGTGGAGTAGAATGATATCGGAAAACTAGTCTTCTAACTTTTTTCTCCAAGGGATCCAGATTCATTATTCCTGGCCTTCAGTTTCCGTTTGAAGGTTTGAATGTTCCTTTCAGCTAAGTAATTGGTAGGCTCCAGGGGCAATGAGTGTCTGTAAAATTCCTCGAAAATTACAAGACTAGGAGAATTCCTAGTAGTGTGAAAACGGTGGCATTATCAGAAACAATGAAATTTGGGTAGCCACGGCAGAAAGTGCCATCAAGAAGGTTTATGGTGGAACGTGAAAGGTGTGTCTCTGAAAATTGGATTGGACAGATTTGGATCTGTCATCCACACAAATTAGAAAATTGTAGTGGTTTTGCCAACATGAGTAGCATGGATTTCCTTTAGAATGGCAGGCCGAAGAGTTTGTGGGATAACAATTCTAATATTCCTGAATTACAGGCTATTAGAGGTTGTGATTGACGAATCTTCAGAACTATCCTGTGGGTGGATCATCAGTTTCTGAAAATCAGGATCATTTGAGGTTTCTCGCTCAACTATGGATACTGTGATAATTTCACTCGGAGTTTGCGAAATTCACACGGGGTATAACTGATTTAGTTCGTCATTGATCATTATATACTTTGATCAGGATGTACTCCCCGTTCTGAGGACCAGGCGCCCGAGAGAAGCAGTGAACATTCCCGTTTTTTTCACGTGTCTGTCAAGGAGTAGTCAAGCCCCAACAAGAATAATGCATACAGCACTAGGTGGGCAGATTTCATTTGGGGCAGAGTTCGATTATGACAGAGGCTTATTGTCTGTCACCTGGAAAAAACTTGCGACCATATAGGTAATTGTACGAGCGACCTACAGAAAAAACAATGCCAAGTACTTTCCAGTCCAGTTGGCTATAATTGCGCTCAACTGAGGACAACGAACTGGAGGAACAGACCGCTGGTTTCTCTTGGTCATCAATTATGTGGATCCATACAGCAGCAATGCCAACTGGGCTAGCAACCGTGGTCAAAAGTATTGGAAGATCAGGTTCATTGGGACAAAAACCCGATCACTACCCATTTCTTCCTTTAGCTTAAGGAATATTGATGTCCAGCGAGCTGACCACTTGGTAGGTTGTCCCTTCGGAGATAGTTTTTGGAGCACATAGGAAATGATTGAGTAGCCAGGGATGAACCTCGAGTAATACGTTATCATACCCAAGAACACCTTGGCATCTGAACATTTGCGAGACGAGGCAGGTCAGCCACAGCTCGAATTTTTTCAGGAGACTTCAGAATCATAGAATTATTTTGGCCAACAACGTGTCCCAAGAAGATCATCCGGTTCAGAAGATCAGTCTGGAAATCAGCGCACTTTTCCTATTAACATGCTAATCATATTCAGATAAGCTTTGCAGACAGAGTCGGATTATACTGTTATTCTCGTCCATAAGTAAGTGCTGATAAGCCTTGTATAGGTAAAGCTTACAAAAGTACTTGGAGTTCCTTAGGCTGCTTAGAACGTCCTCAATTTTTGAATCGGAAAATTGTCTACACAAAGTCTGACCTCCTAATCAGGCTTCGGAATAATTTCAAGTGGTGAACTCTAATCACTGGCCACGACCGGTGTGATGATACCTGTTTCTTTCATTGAGTGAAGATCACGTTTAACACGCTCTCACTGAGCAAAAGTTACATCACGCTCGTCGACGAAATTGGAACTCCCATCTTTTCAGAGGACCAAAGAAATCTGAATCCCCGGTACACAACCGATTTATTCTCCCAGTAGGGAACTCCAAAACCAGTTAGGAATTCAGCAAAAACGCATTCTAGGTCAGGGGGACTGGGCAGTGACTTGACTTCATACTACTTTGGCAATGATCCCCCATGTCCACATCAATTTGTCTCAGTCCAAGGCCCAATCTCCTAATCCAATCACGGCCTAACAATGTGTCATGACCTTTGGGACTTTTGAAGAATGGTCAGAATAATGGTCGTCACCTGAATCTGGAATACTGTCCACCAGTTTGCTGTCAATCTGTTTCTTGTTGAGGCTTGTAATACACATAGCAGTTACATGACTTACCCTGGAGTAAAGTTTACAGTACAAGCTCATTCTGCCAATGCGGCGATAATTTGACCAGTATGATGAACTAGCACAGTTGAAACAGAGGCTGTGTTTACCTATTGCACTATAATAAATCTTTCTGGATCGTGACTAGTGGCGCTCTCTGGGTGTGGTTGGGCGTCTTCGAGAGGAAACTTTTTTCGATCCGACGTACAGTAACAGACATATTTCGAATTTTCAAAACTTCTCTCCTTTTCCTTGATCGTTACCAAACTCTATATATAAGTGTTTAATACAAAACTAAGCGTCAAGTTCGTTAATAGCTGAAATCGGAAAGTGGGAGGGGCGGGGTTAGAGAGGGGATATCTAAAATTCAAAATATCTCCGTTATTATGAGTCGGATCAAAAACTTGTATAGTAACAACAATCTTCTAGAAAATTAAATTTTCTCTAAATGTTATTATGTATATTTATTCTGTATCTTGAGTATTAACCGAGATACTTGCATTTTTTAGATTTCTGCCTTCAGTAAACGTCCACTCATACTCATACCAGAATAGCAATACGCAGTTATTTCATGAACCACCTTATTCTAATCGTAAATCCTAAATAATCTTTCAAAGAGACCTTTATTATGCGAGATACATCGAAATTCGTTGTTTGGAGACGTCATCAATTAAGATTTTATGTTCTTGTTCGAAAATGTTTATTTAATTTATACTATACTCCACATTAAACCGTTTCAATCCACATTAAAGATCATATTTGTTATAGGCATAAATCGGGCATGTAATAGTGGGGGTAGTATAGAGGGAGGGCAATTCACAAATTCAAAATATTTCCTCTATTATGAGTGGTATCGTAAAATGTTACAGACCCAATCTTGTTAAATTATTGGTGACCTACAATTGTTGTTCAATGCATTTTTTCATTACTCATGTATGTTTTGTTTTGTTCGGCTTTCAGTAACCCCCCCCCCAACTACTCATTGCTTTATTTTAAAAATAGGAATAGGAAATATGTGGTTAGAGGAGATCACTAATGTTTTATACCAGCACTTGGGACATTTGCTTAGTTTACGCAGTCCATGTATAACGAACTTTTTCCTACTTTTATCTTACTGTATCTATTTCATTATTATTTTTCCATATTTTATTATTAACATTTATAGTTACCAACTGATAATATTATTCATATATTTATAATACATATATATTTTTAAAATATAAAAAGTCCGTCACGCTGGGGCTGCGTAAACTAAGCAGATTTCCCACGTGAAGTTTTACAATAGAGAAATCTGCCCAATAATAAGTGTAGTAAGTAGTAAGGGATCACTAAACTTATACAAGAGGGACGAATAGTTAAGAAAACGGCCGCCAGAGCTCTCTTCGGAAAGTACCAAACAGCTCACTCCTGCCGACCAATGCAGAATACAAATGCAAATATCTCGGTTACTATTCAAGATACAGAATAAATGTATAGAACAATATTTATAGTAAATTTAATTTGCAATAAGATTCATTCTATACACTTTTTCTATCCGACTTATAGTAACGGAGATATTTTGAATTTTCAAAATTCTCCCTCTGTAACCCCCCCCCCCTCCCCTTGGTCCTATTTCAGCCGGAAACGATCTGTCTTTTTACATAAAACGACTAAATATCGAGTTTGGTAACGATGAAACAAAAATTGCGAACGCTAGAGCGGTAACAGACAAAAATTAAATTATACAATAATTCTATTCTATTATACAATAATTAATTCTATACAATTTTTCGATCTGACGCATAATAACGGAGATATTTTGAATTTTCCGAAACCCCCCCCTCCCACTGGTCCGATTTCAGCCATTAACGAACTTGATCTTTCTTTTTACATAAAACGATTAAATTCCGAGTTTGGTAACGATCAAACAAAAATTGCGACCGCTAGAGCGTTAACAGACAAAAATATATATATATATATATATATATATATATATATATATATATATATATATATATATAAAATTTTGAACGGACCTCATTTTCGTCATCTCCTGGGTCGGATCGATGGACATTTGAAGAAATTTTTCGAAACTCGCGTCATGAGTACGACCTCAATAGCTGATTTCCCTTAAGGGAAATCTGCTAAAATGTAATTTGATGTATTTTGATGCTGTATAAAAAAAGAACTGCACTATATTAAAAAGAACCCATGTAACGATGGAGCATGGGAATTAAATTCCTTGTCTGTAGGGTTACTGCAGTACAGAAAACATAAAAAAGTCATGTCGACCTATTGAAGTTCTTGAAATCATGGTGGGAGCAGATTTTTTGTCTTAATAATTATCTACCTGAACAAGAATTTTAGTTCTACCTCAAATTTGGTACAATGTGTTTCCTCAAATGTGGTCTCTGAGTGGTACAATGTATTTCAAATACCATGTTTAATCCATGATTAAAAATTTAATGAATTTGTTTTTTTTCCTCTAATAAAGTAGACATTTTTTTTGTATGAGCAACTGAAAATGATACGATTTGTGGTAAAAAGTTGTCAGTAACTCAAATGTTTTTTTTTTTGTTAGAAATAGTATAATTTTGGAGAGGGAGGAGTGGGGAGTGTATGGGTGTTGTGGTGTGTATGAGAAGGGGAGCGGAAAGGATTAAGGCACACATATGGGCGGCCTCACACCGGGCTCGCTTAATTCCACTTTTGAAGCTAGCCACCGAGGCGAAGCGGATCCACAAAGACAGCCCCGACAAAGACACCGGCCCCCACAAAGGGACGCGAAAAAACCCCCCTCCCCACTCCCCTTACCCCGATACCTCGCCTGCTACACGTTTTATTTATATCGAGCACCTAATCGCTAACCCACCACCTCCTCCTACGCCCTTCCTTTCCCTCCGACAATAGAGATGGCATTTTTTGAGTCCCGTTAAGGGCCAAGTCTCATACTTGTTTGGAATGGCTTGCTTTGGATGACAACTTCTGTAGAATCTATCCCCCGTTGTCTACTAACCTTCACAGATTCATCATATTGATATGGGCGTTGAAATTTAATAGTGGAGTAACTCTAATGGTAATTGATTTTAGCTTCTCAAAAATACATACAACCGTGGTATACGTAAATATAGATCGTTGGAATTCGTGTGAGTTTAAAAACCGACATTGTAGCTTTCCGTGATGAGACTTATGATAGGCATTCAGTATTCAAGCATGATATACTAATGGTTTTGTTTTAGCTGTGAACACATTCATAATAATCACCAAAATCCCCGATGTGTGTGAAAATTGGAGGAAGGCAGGGAAATTCAATTTCAGTTGTGAATAAGATTGGATTAAAAAAAAGTCCGTCACGCAGGGGCTGCGTAAACTGAGCAGATTTCCCTCGTGAGCTTCGAATAATTTGGTTTATTACATAATCAAATATTGTTTGTGTAACATGAGTTGAAGTGATCTCGGTTAATATTCATGACAGAGAAAATATGTATATAACAACAATTACGGTCAATTACGGGTACATTTGCAATAACATTGGAAACACTTGCACCATGGAACAATTGTTCGATCCAACGTATAATAACGAAAATATCTCGAATTTTGGAGATTCCTCCCCTGTAAGGGAATACAAAAAAAATTAATTAAAAAAATTATTAATAACATTAATTTAACCATGTACCTGGGATAGCCTCTGAAGAGGTGGCAAGTAAGCCACGAAACATGTAGGGCAGTTGCAATAAAGTTTGCACCGAAATAAATGTTTTTTATTGGAGATCCTCGCCATAAAATTTGAAGAATATATAATTAATATTGGGTCCAGAATAAGAAGAATTATATTTATATTGTGGAGCCTTTTTGCTGACACGGTCTGAGCCGTGTGGAACCTTGAATCAAGTGTTGCATGGGCCTATTTGACAAGTGAGCCAAGCCAAGTCATGGCAAGCAAGTCGAACCTCAATCTTATTGTCTGGTCGAGTCCCGAGCTTTATTGGCCATTCTTGTGGACTACGAGGCGTGTAACACTAAGGATCAAGATACTCAATGGGCCATGTACACTCAAATGAAGCAAAGTCGTGCCTCAAACCTGTAGTGAAGTCCCGATATTCATTGAGCCATGAAGTTGAGACGTGTAAGACAAATATAGAGGGCAGTAACACTACAAGTCAAGACACGCAAGGAGCCAAGTTGAGGTCCCAGCCTTATTCAGTCGATTTTAGAACAACGTATTCATAATTGATTTATTAAAGTGATTGGTACATGATATTGAGTATGTTTTAGAAATCCCTTGTTAGAAGCTCCGTTTAATTTATATCTGCAGTGTTTCTTGTCTCATTAATTTTAGTCATTAAATTTGAATTTGACTATTTATTGAATAATGAATAAAAAACAATGAATGAAAAGTTTAATTGAATCTTTATTCAAGTGAACATTTATTATAATGGTGCCCAACCTTCAAATCGACCTTAATCGGTTTTGATGCGCAGCGGGATATATGTAGTCTGATATAGCACAAGCAAATTTCTGTAATAAGTAGTATTCAGAATCAATAGAGGTAACTGTAATTGAAATAAATTGTTTTTGAATCATTTCCCTACTTAAAATACTCTTCTCTAGTGTTCCTCGTGTATAGAAATCGTATAAAACATTAATAACTATTGGTACGTGATCTGTACGATATTCCATTCCTCTCTGGTGGATTAGCTGAGAGCAATTTTAGGGGGAGCATGAAACATTTGTCAAGGGACAAAATTGCAGCTTTTCCTTTGTGTTCTACTAATTAGAGATGAAATGGAGAGGGAGGGCATTGTGTGCAACCGACCGTCCACTGATCAAATACATTCGTCGTTGTTAATTAATATATCCTAGCAGGAGCAGAGTGGGGGCGTGGCTGACCGCCTCCCCCAACCCATGTCCACTCTATCACCGCCTCCATTCGGTATTTTTATACTAACTCCTTCTTAACAAAATTCAAACTCTCTACAACGGCTATGGTAATATTAAGTTGAAATGAAATTGGTAGAATATCAGAAGAAAAGAAGTGGGTCACGCGGGGGCTGCAAAAACTAAGTAGATATTCCCAAGTGGATTACTGGTGATCTCATCTCACCACCTATAGCTATTTCTCCCGCAGTTAGAAGGCTAAGTAATCCGAAATTAAAATTTAAGTTGAACGGGTATTTAGGGGTCACTTCTGTGGAGGGTAAACTGAGTCTTAATACTAAAAAATGCCTATATCTCAGGTAATATTCAAGATACAAAAGTTCGTCACGCAGGGGCTGCGTTAACAAAGTCAAATTTACCACGTGCGTCACGCATTTGTATTTATCTCAAAACGTAAACGTTCAACGAGAACAATATTTGGTATTTAGGCTTCACGTAAAGTGCTTCATAATATAACAGCTTATTGTTAATATGACAAGAGTAGGAGTGGTTTACTGAAGGTCGAAAACTAAAAAAATGCATATATTGCTATTAATATTATTATTATTATTTATTAACGTCCACATTTTGCTGCTTAGGCTTATTAGGGCGGGTTATCTACAGGTCACCACCCTTTTCTAGCCAGGGTGGGATTTTAGGATTTTATTTAATGAATTTCGTTCTAAATAATTTCCTTTGCCCAGGCGAGAATCGAACTGGTCACTCTAGGTTTACCATGTGAGATAAAGGTCAGAGATTTAACTCACATGGCTAAACTGAGCCCCACTTTTTATATTAAAGATAGTGAAAAAACGTACAAAACAACATTTATAGAACATTTACAATAAGATATCCACCGAATTATTTGAAAATATCAAGTCTTTTATTTAAATAACATTGTTAGAGGTAAAAATTACAATAAATGGGATTACTTAGAAGTTGCTGAACAAAATAGAAATTTAGTTCGCTTTTAGCAGATTAAATGAAAATCAGCTATGATCTTGTACCAAGGACACGATTTTCGGAAACTTCAAGGAAACGTCCATTGATCCTATATAATCAAAAATGAGTTCCTTTCAAATTATATATATATATATATATATATATATATATATATATATATATATATATACTAGCTGTACCCTGCATGCGTTGCTACCCCAACAACTAAAATAATAAATTATGATAAAGATTTATATAATAAAAGTTACTCTAAATATCAAATTAACCATCTTTTGCAATGTGCACGTTCGCCAAAAAAACAATAGGAAACGAAATATGACAATTTTTTGTTATTTTAAATAACAAAATAAACAGCTTTTGTTATGTGCATAATTACCGAAAAACCTATAGGAAACGAAATATCGCGATTTTTAATTTAAGACCTCCCTTACAACCCCACTCCTGTTCGTACCTGCAAATTTTAATATAGCTTATAATCAGGGACGTGTTAATACCACATCGTATATGGAGTTACGTTTAGTTCAGTTTAGACCTTCGTGCCATCTAAAATTGTTGACTCCCACTATAGTTTTTAGCGTATAACTCATTTACACTTCGGTATACGACAAAAGTATAACAACAAAAGTTACTTTAAATAACAAAATAAACAACGTTTGTTATGTGCATATTTACCGAAAACCAATAGGAGTCGAAATATTGCTATTTTTAATTTCAGGCCTCCCTTATAACCCTCACTCCTGTTCGTCTCAGAGAATATTAATATAGCCAGGAATGGCATTAAGGAGGAATGGCACTTGCGAAGAAATTAGCCACTGCTATCACTTCACATTACACTTATAGATCTCTGGGCCATTGTCTCTTGAGGCGCCGTGGAGGGGAATAAGGATGAGTGGTACTGGAAAGGGCTATAGGACTTCTGGATTAGGATGATTTAATTATTGTGTGGGATTTCCAAGTAAGTCTGGTGTCCAAATGTAGTCCAAGGTATCGTACTCAGTCTGCTGGTGGTAGAGGAATATTATTGAAATGAACAGGAGGACAGGAAACTTGGGCGGAGGGAAAAGGTGATATGTTGAGATTTGCTTCTGTTGATCTTTATGCGCCAAGCATTGCACCATTTTTCGATCTCGGTTAGGTGGAATTGGAGATTCTACGAAGCAGTAATAGGATCGGATGAAAGGATTGTTGTGTCATCTGCATAGGTAGCTAGGAGTGTTGATGGCGATGTAGGTATGTCTGATGTGTATATGAGATGCAGTAGTCGTCCTAGGCCACAGCACTGGGGAACTCCTGCATCCACAGGATAGTAGTCTGAATATTCATTTCCTTGACGGACTCGAAAAAATCTGTTGGAAAGATAGGATTTAAGGATAAGGTAGAAGGTGCTGGGAAGGAGTAGTTTGGGCTTGCAGAGTAATCCGTCATGCCAAACCTTGTCAAAGGCTTGCGCTACATCAAGAAAGGCTGACGTGCAATGTTCTTTTCGCTCGATAGATGCAGACATGTGATCTACAACGCGAAGACATTGCTGTACTGTTGAATGGCGAGAGCGAAATCCGAATTGATGGGAAGGAAGGGTGTTTTGGTTTTGGAGAATTGGGAGAAGGCGCTTAATTAAAAGTTTTTCAAAAGTTTTTGAGAAAATAGGGAGAAGGCTAATTGGACGATAGGAAGATGGATTCTGGGACGATTTTCCAGGATTCGAGAAGAGGACTATAATCGCGAATTTCCAGAGTAGTGGGAAATGGGTATTGCGGAATATGCAGTTGTATAGGTATGTTAAAAATGTAATGGCCTTGGGTGGGAGTCGACAAACAATTTTAGAGGAAATTAGATCAAACCCTGGAGATTTATTGCGAGGAAGGCGGCAAATGATGCGTTTGATCTCTGATGGTAAAACAGGACGTAAGGGAAGGGACATTGGTAATGGTGAATCGAGGAATTCTTGGATTTTCTGGGAGTGGGAGTGGTCCTGAGGATCTGGATGAGGTGAGAAGGTTTGACGTAGGTGTCGCCCTAAAACTTCGGATTTGTCCTTATCTGAAGATGCCCATGTACCATCTTCTCGGCGAAGGGGGGTAGGCGTTGGATGGTATTTCAGGATTTTATGGGTAGCGTTCCAGAGGGATTTATCTTGGAAGGTTAGAAAAGCAAGATAGGAATTATAGGATGTGGTTCGATGAATGTCAAGTCTCCTTTTTACAATTCGACACAGTCAATTGTAATAACTGCGGTCGTCAGGATGACGAGTCCTTTGCCACATAGCTCCAGCTTTTCGCTTTTCGGCAAGGAGCTGAAGAATATGACGGGGAAGAGAGTTGGATGGTTGTAGGCGTGGTTTATGTTGGGAAGGTAGAGCTGCTTTCCAAACGGATTGTTGGATGGAGGTTGTAAAACGATTTACAGCTGAGTCTAAATCTGAGGGCGTTTTTAATGGAATTGTGAGGTCTATAGGTTCTTCTAAAAGTGATTCACTTCTATAGTACGTGATACATGTACAAAAATTTCACAATTTGCGTATGTATTACACTTTCTATGATTTAATTGCATTTTCATAATACATATACATTTATAGGGTGTCCTGTATATGTGGCCCACAATATGAAATATCTGTTAAACCGTTAGAAATAAAGCAAAATTGCAAATTTATAAAAGTTGTAGTCTTCATCGAGACTATGAGATATGCCATTTATTAATTTCAAAAAATTTCTTTATAACAATTTAAGATATTTTTCAAAACTATTCAAAAAATAAAGAAATACGTGTATGTCTGTACGTGTATTTCTGTTCGCTTACTATTTAGCGATAACATGGTGGCAAAAGTCGTACCTATTTTCAGTGTCACAAATGCAGATTAGGTGTCTACCACCAAAAATGACTTTTTTTTTTTTGAGTAATTGTAGTTTTATCCAGAGATTCAATTAAAAATATTTTACTTATTAAGCGATCAAAGCACTCAAGCCACTTCTTTCGGCAATAATTTTCAAAGATTCGTGAATAAATTAAGAATTTTAATGTATATATAAGCGATTCATGCAAAACTAAAGATCAAGTTTGTTAATGACTGAAATATCATATATGGGTGGGATTAGAGGGGGGATTTCGAAAATTCGAAATATCTCTGTTATTATACATCGGATCGAAAGATTGTACAAAACCAATCTTATTGCAATTTCCTATAATTGTTGTTTCTGTAACTTGGAATATTAACCGAGATATTTGCATTGTTTAGTTTTCATCCTTCAGTAAAACCCCACGCCGACTCATATCATGAACTACATTATTCCAAGTTTAAATACCAAATACTGTTTCCATTGAATGTGTACTGTATGAGATACATCAAAATAAGTATTGCAATGACGTCATCAATTAAGATTTGGTGGTCCTGAATCAAAAATATTTATTTCTTCAATACCATTCTCGATATTTAATTGTTTTATTCCACAATAATGATCGTAATAATTAATGGCTGCGATCGGGGGTGGAGTGGGTGGGGGACTTAGAAGGGGATTTTGAAAATACAAAATATTGCCACTATTATGAGTCGTGTCTCAAAATGTTATAGAACCAATCATGTTAAGCTATTAATGCTCTACAATTGTTGTTCTCCAATTTTTTCGCAGCTCAAGTAATAAGCGAGTTATTTCTACTTTCTTGTTTTCAGCCCTCTATAACCCCTCTCTCCTACAATCGCTTTAGTCATTGGTTTGCAGCCCCTGCGTGACGGACGTTTTGAGTAATTCGTTTATTTTATTTTCACTGTATATATTTTTAATAATAGTCAAAACCAAGAAAAAATTGACTTTATTTCGTTGGTTATTGCTACAATAATTGAACATTAAGAAATTTGAATTATGGAGTCTTTTGTTTGTTGAGGTAATGTAAGGATGTGGATATGGGGTTAGCCCTTGGGAGGTGCAATGAATATTATAAGGCCACAGCGGCACATTATGCAGAGAAATTTCACACATCGGAAGTGACGTCTAGGGAACATCCACTCAGGGTTCACTGGGGACTCAGATTATGATTGAAGTGACGCAGGTGATGCCGTATTTTGACGAAGTATGGTTAAAGAGGTGAGTTCGTTCATTAATTAATAACTGAAAAGGACTTTATCTAAAGACGAGTGCATAATTTTAGAATTAAAACAAGTCAGGAGCTTTCTGATTCATCTTTGAATGAGGGTATGTTTCAAAACTGTATTCCTGACTTCACGGATAAATCAATAAATACTGTTAGTATTAATTGTAATAGCAACTCGATAGGTTCATAACAAATGAGGGTAAAATGGTTGAAGTAAACGTTGTACCACATAATTTCATTAAACTTTTGTGGCTTCTATTATTAAAGGTGAAGATTGGGGGAGTAGGTAGATGAGGGAGAAGTGAGTTAAGGTAAATGAAAGGTTGATAGGTGGATAGAGAGGCCGGGTGGCGATGGTCCGTGAAATGCAGTCAAAGCCCTCAGCGGCTCCACACTCAAAGCCTAGGCCATCCCAGTAGCGCTCTCTCTCTCTCTCTCTCTCTCTCTCTCTCTCTCTCTCTCTCTCTCAATCTCTCCTCTCTCACTCTCACTCACACTTCTCACACATCTTCTCTCAACTCTCACTCTCACACACCCTCTCACAACCTCTCCCACTCTCTCACACACTCTCACCTCTCTCCTCTTGAATCCCCCTTCTCACACCTCTCTCATCTCCCCACTCTCTCCCTTCACACTCTCACTCTCTTTCTCCCACCTCTTCTCTCTCCTCTCTCTCACACACATCTCTCGACTCCCTCGCTTCTGCTCTCACTATCTCTCCTCTCCACTCCTCACCCCTCTTCTCTCCTCACTTCCCCATAACCTCTCTCCCCCTCCCCCTCCGACTCTTCCCGCAACACTCTCATCCTCTCTCTCCCCCTCGTCTCGCACATCTCTCTCTACAATGCTCTCGAGCTCGCCAACTATCTCCTTCGTCCATCCTCTCTCTCTCTCTCGCCTCTCCACCCTCACAACTCTCTCTCTCTCATCTCCCTCTCCTCCTCTCTCCCTCTCTCGCCCCTCTCTCCTCTCAGTCACCCCCCCCCTCTCCTCACTCTCCCTCACAACCTCTCTCCTCTCTCGACTACTCCTCCAACACTCTCTCTTCCTCTCTCTCTCTACCCTCTCCCCGCTCGCTCTCTCTCTCCCCTCTCAAACCGCGTCCCCTCACTCACTCTCCCCCACTCTCCTTCCTCTCTCCTCGCTTCTTCCTTCTCCCTCTCTCATCCCTCACTACCTCTCTCACTCATCTCTCTCTCCCACCCTCACTCTCCCCTCTCTCTCTCTCATCACTCTCCCTCCCTCACTCCTCTCTCCACTCTCTCTCTCTCTCTCCTCTACCTCTCTACTCCCCCCCCCCCCCCTCCTTCCCTCTGTCTCTCTCTCTCCCACACACACACACACACACACACACACACACACACACACACACACACACACACACACCTTCTATTATGTATCTGTAGCAATACGAAGGAGTTTTACATAGAACAACAGAAGTAGATCATCAATAGTTTTACAAGATTGGTTCTATAACATTTTACCTCTTGAAAACAATATTTGGTATGTGGTGTATTAATGATATAACAGCATATTGTATATAACAATATTTATAGTAAGTATAGTAATTTTGTTGAAGGATTGGTAAATTGTTATTTGTCGGTTTTGTTAAAATATGTCTTTTGAAGAGGTGAAAACTGCGAGGAAAGCCGTGTCGAATATGTGGCCTCGTAAAAGGAAAATCACTGAGTTTTGATAACTGTTTGGCCTTTGTACAACCAGGACCCGAGAAGAAGACAGATTAGCAGACTTCTGCTAAAGACTAAACACCAATTTTTCGATCGCCAGAGCAGTAACAGCCAAGTATATTTATTTATAGTATTCATAAATGGGTATCATTTTCGTTGGAAGGAATCACTCCTATATGATTGCCATTCTTGCGGTCATAAGTTATCGATATAAAATCGTTTTATGTAAAAAGAAAGATCAAGTTCGTTAACGGCTGAAATCATCAGTGGAAGGGAGGAGTTTAGAGGGGGAGAATTATGAAAATTCGAAATATCTCCGTTATTATATTTCGGATCGAAAATTTGTATAGCACCAGTCTTATTTTAAATTGAATTGCCTATAAATATTGTTATATAAATATTTTCTCTAATATGAATATTAACTGAGACATTTGGAAATTGTCCATCCATCCTATCTAGGAGTTGACGAAAATGAGGTCCGTTCAAAATTATATATATATATATATATATATATATATATATATATATATATATATATATATATATAATTGTAACCTCTGTCTGTACATTGATTTTTTTCGCGAATTTTCACGATAACTTTTCGTTTCACTTGTCATAGACACCATAACTGCATTTTGTTTCTTTCGTGTGTGTTTGTTTATTTTTTTGTTTGTTTGTTACCTTTTCACGCATAAACGGCTGAACCGAATTTTATGAAACTTTGTATGTATATTACTACTAACCCAACTTAGACTTTAGGCTATATTAATATCCTCTGAGACAAACAGGAGTGGGGGTTATAAGGGAAGCCTGAAATTAAAAATAGTGATATTTCGTTTCCTATGGTTTTTCGGCAAATAAGAACATAACAAAAGTTGTTTATTTTGTTATTTAGAGTAACTTTTGTTATGTATACTTTTTTCGTATACTGAATTATATACGAGATATACGCTAAAACCTATAGCGGAAGTGAACAATTTTATTTGGGACAAAAGACCCAACTGAAATAAATAAAACTCGGTATGTGTATTAGCTCTAACGCTTTCATTATAATAAGCCATACCAACATTTCTAGGGACGGGCAGGAGTAGGGGTTGTAAGGGAGGCCTGAATTTAAAATAGCGGTATTTCGTTTTCTATTCCTTTTTCGGCAAATATGAACATAACAAAAGTGGTTTAGTTTGTTTTTTAGAGTAACTTTTGTGATATTCATTTTTGTCTTTTAACAATGTATAAACGAGATATACACTATAAACTAAAGCGGGAGTCAACTATTTTATTGGGCGCTAACGATTGAACCGAATTTAACAAAACTCGGTATGTCAATTAGCATTAATTCTTCTATGAGTATAAGCTATATTAAAATGATTAGGTTAGAACAGGAGTGGGGGTTATAAGGGAGGCTTGAAATAAAAATTGGCGATATTTCATTGTCTATTTGTTTTTCGACAAACATGCACATAACAAAAGTTGTTTACTTTGTTATTTAGATTAACTTTTTTTTTTATACATTTCTCCTGGAACAATGTGTGGAGCAAGTAATTTGCGTAGAAATATTGATATGCTCTACAATTCATTCCTATTTGAACTATTAGGTACCTCAGCTGAAAAATTAATTCAAATCAATGTTAATATTTTGTCCTTAATAGCTGAAATCTATGCATAATGCACAGGAGACGGGAAATATAACAATTCTGAGGACAGTGAAGACTTACATAAAAAATTAATTTTATTATTAACAAATGCCAACAACGGGTATTAACCCTAAACACTGGGACGGGTAAATGTCAAAATATTGTGCAAAGCCTTGCCAAAAAAAAAATACCATCACCATTTAGCCTCAAATCAATTCCCGGGCGAAGCCGGGTATCTGAGCTAGTGTGTATATATATATATATATATATATATATATATATATATATATGTCTTTTATCACTCTAGCTGTCGCAATTTTTATTTGATCGTTACCAATCTCTATCTTTAAACGTTTTATGCAAAACTAAAGACGAAGAAATCGGACGAGTGAGAGGGGTTAAAGGGGAGGAATTTTGAAAATTCAAAATACCTCTGTTATTATACGTCGTATCGAACAATTGTGTAGTATCAGTATTAATGCAAATTAAATGTTCTATAAATACTTTTATATACAAGTTTTCTTTATCTTCTCTGTTAACCGAGATATTGGCATTTTTTAGATTTCAGCCTTCAGTAAACCACCACTTTCAGTCATTGCAATTTGAGAATAAGCTAATATATCATGAACCGTTTTATTTCAACCAAAAATACTAAATATTGTGTTCTAAAAATCTTTTCAAGATGTGATACATGCAAATGTATCTTCTTGAATAACTAAAATTCGAGTGATTGCGATTATTCTGTTTCATTATAATATACAGTACTAGATATAATAAATAGTTTTCAATAAAATTAATATATTATATTCAGATATATTTCAGTAATTGTTTTTCTTTTCGATCAAGAATATTTCTATCTATCTATTCAGCTCTGAGAGGTTGGCTGACCTGTTTGTTTACAATTCTGACGCTTCCTGCTGTGGTGGTTATTTGACTGAATAATTTCTGATTATGACTTGTATTTATTCACTTACTAATCAGGGTGGTGTTAAGAGTTACAAGTATGTAGATTTATCTATTGTAAAACCGTGGCGGACTATTTATTTTATTCTATTTTATATATTTAGAGGTTTTGGAGGTGAGCCTGTATGGGACGTACTGGACAGGAGTTGGATCTCAGGATTGTGAATATTGAATCATTTGCTATGGAAGGGTAAGAATCGAAATTGAATTCCTTCGTTAGCGGAAGGGACATTTAGATCTTTATGAGTCTCTCAAACGGAGGGTGTCCGTTGGTTATGTTAAAGGGAGAACCAACTAAGGACTTTGGACAAGAACGTTTGAATACGATTGGTATGAGAATACTTCCCCAAAGCGCTTTACCAAAGTCCAGATTGGCTTCAAGAGTGAGTGGTAAATAGCAAGTTTGTTTCGTATCGATACGCATAATGTTCAATTCGGAAGTTTATAGAATTGTCCAAATTGGCGTTTGAGTTCTTCTCACTTTATTTTAGTGCTCTGATTCCAAGTTAGTCGTGAGCTCAGGTAAATCCCAAGTTAACAGGCGTTTTGGAAAGAGGGGTGTTAATAAAGTTAAATGAAGGATACTCTTTCCGGTGTAGTATGAATATTATATTTTGGCACTTCTCTGCATTGATTTTGATACTCTAGGATTTCGACTATAGCTGAATACTGTTCGGATGGATTTGTACATCGTGGGAAGCCATAAATGAGTCTGTTTGGGATGGTAAAATAGCTGTCGACAGACAGCATAGACAGCTGTAATTTTTATTATATTATATTTTATTATATAATTAGATTAAATTTTGTTTTATAATTTTTTTTTTTTTTGTAAAATAAGGTATGAAGCAAGTAATTTGTGTAGAAATATTGCTATGCTCAACAATTCATTCCAATATGAACTACCCGGTACCTCACCTGGATAAGTTAATTCAAATCCATGTTAGAATTTTATCCTTAATAATTCAAAACTATGTTATTTTTTAACGCCAGTAACAGTTTGCACCAAATAAAGTATACTGACCCCCACCCCTCTCTTATCTCAAACATTAATTTATGAGAAACGCCGGTTTTCTCTAAGTGTATTTAATACATTATTTAATTAGAAAGTGAAAAATATTTGAACAAACAGTTTTCGTATTGTGAAGATAATGTAATCTGATTTGTTAATATAATTTAATGTATTACAGAATTGATATCCTAAAGGAGTTGGCAGCACTGAGGCTAGGAAGGTGTCGAGCTACTTCCTTTGTCCTATCAGTTCTGCCGCTTCCCTCCCGACCTCATATTGGTCTATGTTTACATGATAATTGTTGCTTACACTTTTTTCTGTCATCCAAACCATGAATAAAAGTTCCTTTCCCTTGATGCAGTACAAAGCCCAACGGTGACAGCTGTTTTGGTACGCCATAACCACTTTTAAAAATACTCTTTTGTTTCCTTAAGGAAAATCTGCTAGAACTGTAGTAATCATTACACGCAAAGTGGAAGTTTAATAAAATATTTAATTCAGCTTTTCTTAATATTGAGGTATTTTAATTTAATGGCCTTTACAAGGCCCTCTGTCAAGCCAATAAAGGAATTCCTCAATTGTAACGAAAATTTAATATTAGACTAAATTTAATATTTTCTACTTTTATTTACTATCCTTATCTTATTTCTCATTTTATTTTTTACAATTATGTGGAATATAAGTTCCAAGGGCACTCTTCTTTCTTGTCAAATGGAGGATGGTATGTGTTCTCGATTGTTTCGAGATTCTTTTTGTTCTCTCTCTCTCTCTCTCTCTCTCTCTCTCTCTCTCTCTCTCTCTCTCTCTCTCTCTCTCTCCCCTCTCTCTCTCTCTCTCCTCTCTCCTTCTTCTCTCTCTCTCTCTCTCTCTCTCTCCTCTCTCTCTCTCTCCCCTCTCCTCTCTCTCTCTCTCTCCCTCTTTTCCTCTCTCCCTCTCCCCCCCCCTCTCTCTCTCTCCCTCTCTCTCCCTCTCTCCCTCTCTGCCCTCTCTCCCTCTCCCCCTGTCCCTCTCCATCTTTCCCCCCTCCCTCTGCCCTCTTTCCCTCTCTCCCTCTCTCTTCCTGCCTCCCTCTTTGTGTCGCTCCCTCTCCCGCTAAGTCGTCTACGTAGCCGCTCGCCTTTCCTTCTCTCTCCCTCTCCTCCGCTCTCCCCGTCCCCCCTCTCCCCCACTCTCCCTCCTCTCCCCCTCTCTCCCTCCTCCCTCTCTCTCTCCCCTCTCTTCCCCTCTCTCTCCTCCTCCCCTCTCTCCTCTCTCCCCTCCCCCTCTCTCCCCCTCTCCCCCTCTTTCCCTCTCCCTCTCTCCCTCCTTTCCTCTCTCCCTCCTTCCCTCTCTCCCTCTCTCCCTCTCTCCCCCTCTCCCCCTCTCACTCTCTCTCCCTCTCTCTCCCCCCTCTCCCCCTCTCCCTCTCCTCCTCTCTCTCCCCTCTCCCTCTCTCCCTCTCCCTCCCTCTCCTCTCCCTCTCTCCCCCTCTCTCCCTCTCCCTCTCTCCCGCTCTCCCTCTCTCCCTCTCTCCCTCTCTCCCTCTCCCTCTCCCTCTCCCCCTCTCTCCCTCTCCCTCTCTCCCTTTCTCCGTCTCTCCCTCTCTCTCTCTCTCACACACACACACACACACTCACACACCTTCTATTATGTATCTGTAGCAATACGAAGGAGTTTTACATAGAACAACAGAAGTAGATCATCAATAGTTTGATTGGTTCTATAACATTTTACCTCTTGAAAACAATATTTGGTATGCGGTGTATTCATGATATAACAGCATATTGTATATAACAATATTTATAGTAAGTATAGTAGTTTTGTTGAAGGATTGGTAAATTGTTATTTGTCGGTTTTGTTAAAATATGTCTTTTGAAGAAGTGAAAACTGCGAGGAAAGCCGTGTCGAAGACCATCATTCTAGCACTTTCATAATTAGAAAATCGATCACACCAAGTAATTTTTTACGCAGACTCTTTAAGTTCTTCACTTTCCTTGGGTAACATCTACTCCAATCGTCCGCTAATTACAAAAAATACTCAAACTAATACACGCACTAAACTCTTGCAATTTTAAAATGTGGTTACCAGGATACAAGGTCATTTCAGAAATGACTGATATTGACAAGCATGCAAAATTAGCAACAGAAATGACTACTACCGACATAACTACGCTAACAGCAGCAGACCTCAACAAGATAGTACAAACAATAATACTCAAACACTGGCATAAACACAGACGACAAACTATTGGAAATAAAACGCAATGTTACAGGATGGTCAAAGAGACAATACATAGATTCAAGAAGATACCAAGTTGTCCTCACAAGACTAGTTATTAGACATACATACCTGAGACACATTCTTACATAATGAACAAAAATAAAAACATAATGAACAAAAACGGCAATCCAACCTGTACTCATTGCAACACTGGACTAACTGTAAAAATCCTACTAACAGAATACAGATTACGAACTTATTAAACATTCCACAAGACTAGAAAGAACTATTGACTGAGGGTAGCCCACTTATCGCCACTATTCTGACATATTTTAAAACAATTGGGCACATTGAGAATATTTAAATACATATTTTAAAATGTTTAATGTATGTGCGTATGTGTGTGTGATGTGTTTAAATTTGAATGATATATCCCTGTTTTTATAAATAGTTGTTATTTCTTAATTACAAAATTCTCTTTTGACTTATTTATTTACCACTTTTTTTTTAAATTCTAAGTTCTTTATATTATTTTGTGTGTTCCATTTTTTGTTATTTTGTTTTCTTGTTTTCCCCATCTTTAAGAAGAGGCAAGTCGCCACAGTTGCGGAGCTCTACATAATAAGTACATAAAAAAAGTTTTGATTAATAATATCTTTAATATTAGCAACTATAACATATTTTAAGTTTTATTTTTTCAGAATTACAATTCTGGAGGTATTTTGATTTTTCGACCCCCTCCCCCCTCACCCGGTCCGTTTTCAGCCGTTAACCAACTCCATCTCTAGTTTTACAAGAAACGGTTATATATGGAGTTTAGACAGGAACCGCTAGAGCGGTAAAAGAAAAGTGTACACACACACACACACACACACACACACACACACATATATTCCAGGTCCGTCTCATAGGTATGATCGATAGACAGTTGAGGAAGTTTTCGAAAATTGCGTCATGAGTACTACCACAATAGCTGATTTCCCTAAAAATATCCTGAGAATAACGTACTTGAAAGAACGTCCATGCAATGAGTACTTCAAGAGCAAAGCTATAAGAAGCTCGCTCAGTATGGGGAAGGGGAGACAAGTCAAAAGGTTTAAATACCATATGACTTAGTTTCCGGAGTAAAGGGTATTTGTTGAGGAGCGGAGGAGGTTTGGAGAGATGAAGGGAGCGGCGTTTCCTGCTGGTTGCTGTATTGGGAGTGGGGGCACGTCACCCAGATCCACTCGGTTCATTAGGCCCCTGCCCACGTTTAGTATTTCCCCCACCTTCCCTTTCTCCCTCTTGTTTTTGGAAGAAAAGCCCTGGGTTTGACATTCCAAAAATAATTTTTTGACACCTTTATCAGTGAAAGTTAAATTACTCGGATAAACAACTTCAATAGGCCAATATATGTCAAATTGTTTGCTCAAACGAATTTAGAATTCTTAAAAAAAATTGAAAATGAAGGAAATTAGCTGAGAAAAAATGGCGTTGGTAAATTCAATTATATTCTGGCCATTAAGAATAAAGAACTCAAATAATTATTGTAATTATTTAATCGTCTCACTTGTCAGGAGCACTGAAGTCTCAAGAAATAAATAAACAAGTTCGTCGCGCATGGGCTGCGTAAACTATGCAGATTATCCACATGCTGGGCACGTTACTGATCCACCACTATCTATTGTTCATTTTAGCAGATTTCCCTTAAGAGGAATCAGCTATTGAGGTTGTCCTCGTGACGCGATTTCCGAAAATGTCCTCAAATATCCATCGATTCTACCGAGGAGATAATGGATAAAAGTCCGTCACGCAGGGGCTGCGTAAACTAAGCAGATTTCCCACGTGAAGTTATACAATAGAGAAATCTCCATACGAGAGCCGAACAATTGCGGCAAAGGGCCGAACTAGCTTTTGGCGGGAAACTGTCATCCGTTATCGGCCCAAATTTAATAAAAATGCAAATATCTCGGTTAATATTCAAGATCGAACGAACGAACAATTAGCAGTTATAACATGAATTTCTTTATTCTAAGATTAAATACCAAAAATTCCGTCACGCAGGGGCTGCGTAAACTAAGCAGATTTCCCACGTGATGTTTTACAATAGAGAAATTTCACGGGAGCCGAATAGTTAAGGAAATGGCCGAACTAGCTTTTGGCGGGAAACACTCTCATCCGTTATCCGCCCAGATTTAATAAAAATGCAAATATCTCGGTTAATATTCAAGATAGAGAATAAATGTATATAACAATATTTATAGTACATTTAATTTGCAATAAGATTGATTCTATACAATTTTTCGATCCTATTTCGAAAATCTTCCCCTCTAAACCCCCCCCCCTCCCACTGGTCCGATTTCAGCCGTTAACGAACTTGATCTTTCTTTTTACATGAAACGACTAAATATTGAGTTTGGTAACGATCAAACAAAAATAGCGACCGCTAGAGCGGCAACAGACAAATACATATACATATACAGTTTTGAACGGACCTCATTTTCGTCATCTACTAGATAGGATCGATAGACATTTGAAGAAAAAAAAATCAAAAATTCCATCATGAGTACGACCTAAATAGCTGATTAGGGAAATCTGCTAATATTGTTTTACTTCTGTAAAGGGATATTTTGATAGGTGGGGAAGTTAAAATATGTATGTTTTGACATAAAGGTTTATATGTGTATTAATTTTTTATGCTAGAACCAACATGAAATGAAAAATAATGAGATTAATTATTACTCTAGTGGATCAGTTTTTTTCATATATTGATTATTACTGATTATAAATGAACATTAAAAAAACAAATAGTTTAAATGCGAGAAGGTAACAGAATTAATACTATTTCCACGATTGAAAAATAACAGACGTCATTTATAAAAACAAGTTTTACCACATTATGTAAATATTACTATCCAAAGGATATAAAAAGGAATAGGAAAGGTGTATTGTATATCCCCCGGAGGAACCGCCTCGAGTAAGGGGAATCTCAACTAACTCAGGTTTTCATAAGCACTGAACAAATGAAAGGAAATGCCAAATAGAATGCCCATTGCAAATTGGTGCATGGAGTCTTTGAAGCATTTTGCGACCAAAATGAAATGGTTGATTAAGAAGTTCTCGTACTGAAGCTGCGATGTAGTGTTGGTCCTAGCTCTGATAGGTTACTGCAGAAAGAGAAGCAAAATGAGTTTTAAAAAAATGTTTGGAACTGGAAAATAAGAAATCTCTTTGACATGCTGTAAAACATCCACAATGTCTGGGTGTACAGAATTATATTACAGTAAGTATTTTGGACAATTGAGTACGCCCCTTTTGAGGATAGAGAGAAAGAACCCTTCTTGCTTGTTTGACCAACATGCAGTATGAAGTAGAACCAAAGATTCTGTTAGGCGACTGTAATGTCCAGACAAGTGGAAGATGCACAGCTGGATAGAATAACACGTTTGAATCGACTATTGATAATGGATCTCGAACTATCAAGTTTCCTATGTGTAAAGGTATAAAGGCCACGATTGCAAATTTCTTCTAAAGAAGGCCACAAAGGAAAATCGATAAGCCCATCTGGGCAACAACCCTCAGGCAGAAAGTAGTAAACCAATGATAATGGGTTTCGAGGTTGTAATTTGTTATGTAGAAGTGTAAGAAGAACATGGTCATATTGATCACTCATATGGGGATCCACAAGAATATCATGTACTAGCCTATGTGACCTACTAAATAAATGTAGCGTATTTATTTATTTATTATTATTCCGATGGGCACTTGACACTCTTCACATATTTATAACACTCGTAGTAATTGAGAGATTGAATGTTTCATAACATTTCTTGGGTCTCTCGAAGAAAATGTAACTATTCAATGAACTGAGGAAAAGAATGTTACAAATATTTTAGTTTCGTTTTACTTCTAGGTAAGATTGAGGAGGAATCCATAAGGATTTCTTGCACAGAGAGTTTCAGGGAATAGTGTCAATAATAGATTCCGAAGAGCAATATGCAGAGAGCAGTTTGGAGACAGAGGAGTGAATTCTGCCTGGGTTAAGATGGACCTTCTCACGAGGTCAATGGATATTTAAATTATTTAATAATGGTGTTATACAAAAAGTGAGGGCTCAAGTTAGCCATGTGAGTTAAAGCGTTGACCTTATTCTCACATGGCAAACCTAGAGTGGCGAGTTCGATTCTTGCCTGGGCAATAGGAATTAATTTAGTGACGGACTTCATTAAATAAAATCCTTAGTCCCACTCTGGCTAGAAAAGGGTGGTAACCTGTAGATAACCCGCCCTAATTAGCCTTAGTTACAAATAGTGGACGTTAATAAATAATTTAATTTTTTACAGAAAATGATCCCACTAGATGAAGAGATTGTCGAATTAATTCCAACAATAAATATAAGATATTTACGCCAAACGAAATCTTCTCTGAATGGCCAAAACACGCAAAATACATCATGAGAATGGTTCAGCTGATGATTAGGGCTTGAAACGTCCTAATATATAAAAATGGACAAATTAAAAGTGAAAATGACAGAGTTATAGCATTGTTACCCACATTCTTCAAGATGCTCGCTGTCGGCATTTATCAAAGATGAATGGAGAGGTGGAAAGGATGCTGAAAGAGTATCAGAGTGAGTTTCGTCAAGGACAATCGCCACTTGTTGTCCTGCAAAACCAGGGAATTACATATGGTAGTGAATTAAGGATCTTATGCACAGGAAATACCTCTTGATTTGGAAGAGAAGAGCCATGAAGAAGATATTTATGGGTAAAAATGAGCAGTTCAGATGAATGACCTACTGTACTAAGTGCATCAAACACATTAACTCCCACTATCAAATATGCTGTTACTGACTGCACTTGTGATGTTTTCAGAAATGTATCTTAAAAATAAAAATGAGGTAAAGGTATTTCATGTTAATTTACAAGAATATTTAGTTTCCCTTCTATTGTGGAACATGTCTCCCAAATCGTCATATATTTTCATCTCAATATTGAAGTGTCTAAGGAATAGTCATTAAAAATAAACTGCACATAATCATATATACTCCAGTTATTCATAATTGTTGAAACAATATAAGTAGCATTGTCCATTAGTAAACTCTGTGTACTCTGAAGAATTGCTGTAACATGTTTAATATCTAAAAAAACTATTCTAAAAATATTCGACTTAAATTTTCAAGAATTTAATTTATGTCGGGTACTTGTTCATTGAAATGCTTATAATATTCTAAAAATACTAATAATTAGTTTTAGAGTCGAAACATTCTATGAACTAGGTAGACAATATCACCCCATTGTCTATGAGGGATCAACCATTCCTTTTTTATTCTTTATTTAATCTCTCTATTAATCTATATTGACAAAATATTGTAAAATTAATAAATTTTGGTCATTTTAGTATAGTTTTAATTTGATTAGAGAATATACCTACAGAATGTACTTCTGTTTGTGTGCTTGCAAACATTAATATTAATGAGTTCATAAGGCTTACAAGTAATCCGTGGAGATCCACTAGCAATGCTCATCATTAAGTCATCATCATAATTGTTTATGTATCAGATGAACAATTTAGATAACTCTACAATGTGAACACCCGAGGAAGACAAGGCTATATGAATTGTTTCTGGGGGTATTTACGGACCAGATGCCTGGTGATCCTTAGGACCAATTTAAAAAAAATAAGTTTTTTTTTCTTTTCCCGAAAATAGTCTTTTACCTAGTATATCTACACCTATCAACATTTTTATGATATTTTAACAGTGGATCATATTCAACTATTCAACTTCTGATCTTAATATATGAAGATTCATTAAAAAAAAAAAAAAAATTATTAACGTCGACTGTTTGCAACTAAGGCTAATTGGGACAGGTTATCTACAGGTTACCATCCTTTTCTAGCCAGGGTGGGGCTAAGGATTTCATTTAATGATTTCCGTAACTAAATCAATTCTTATATATTTTATATTTATTGCCCAGGCGGGAATTGAACTCGCCACTCTAGGTTTACCATGTGAGATTAAAGTCAAAGCTTTAACTCACATGGCTAACCTGTGCCCCGAAAGAAGATTCATTAGGACCGATTTAAAGAAGTAATGTACCATGGGCTATCATCGTCCCCCGTTAAGAAAATGTTAGGTGTTTACAAAGATGAGTTCCTTACATATGTAGATAGATGTTAGAGATGACATTATCTTTTGGAATTGTATTTTGTGTGATACTTAGACTTTTGTAAAACATAATAATGAAAATTTATTTGTCTAGCTAATATATATCTCTTGAATAGTAGTATTACTGCATAGTTCTAATGCATTTTAGTTGTGCAGCGATTCAATTGGGCTATAATTTTGGTGTAAAGATAAAGTGTAAATTATATTGAGTTATTTAATAAAATATCTAAATTAATTCACTATAGTCCAATGTATTGGCTGTTTCCAACATTTTCTCTTTTGAATATTTATTGTTTTTAAAAAATTGTTTAAATCATTATCTTTCTGTGTGTTGCTTTAACGTCTCTCAGCAATTCGAAGATTTTATCCGTGGGATAAAGGGTTTAGTTCTTCTAAGATATGCCTAGGAAGTCCATGACGTCGTTAATTCTAATATCCTCTTCTAAGATTTAACGAGATGAGGAACAATTATCGGTTACTTCCATGATAGAATATAGTTTCTTTTTCTTTCTTTCCATTAAAGAACTCTGAGTGATTCTTGTATGGCCTAAACGAAGGCGAACTAGAACTCCCTCCTAAAGCTATGCCGTTATGAGAAGAGTTAATTGTATAGATGAGCTTAAGGATTTCATATTTCGGACACTATCTGTCTTAACATTTCATAAAAAACTAGAGAACTGTTTTGGTCTTGGAACAGGTGAGGCACTTTTAACGTTTGTAAATGTCGAATCTTGAAGGAACCGTAGCGACGAATCGTGAAGACTAAAATAGGATAGGATAGTGGGAGTATGAGTGTAAGTTGAAGATAGGATGTGAGGGTGTGTGGGGATTGTACCTGTATCCGGCCTATGGGTTGGCGGGTACTATGGTTCAGCCTATGAAGGGGCGGGGGCAGAGTCGCCTCCTCCAGAAAAGGGCTCCCTTATCGGCGACCCCCAACGCTCCCCTAATACCGTCCCCTGATTGATTCCATATTAGAAGGAGCGCCTTTGTCCGACGCCTCCTCCTCCACTCGTAAATTAACTTGGGATGAAAATTCATTTTCCGCCTGTTGGCCGGGATCGTCGAGGCGGCAAACTTACCCCTCCCAAACCTATCAAAGCAAAGATTATTTTAACACCTTTCCTCGCTCCCTTTTTTCTTCTACTTTCTCTCCATCCCCTCAACTTTTTTTTTCCTTTTTACGCTTCTTTCACGCTTTCCCTCAATAAATCCTCACAGTTATCATGAATCTAGGGCTACAACTTTTTTCTGTATGCTTCTAAAGCTTTATTTCAGTTGATCCGCAAAGGCTCTTTCCTCATAAACATTTTTACGCCATTCATAAAATTTTTATTAATTTGAGATCGTTTATTGTTTCCTTTATTCATGAAGAAACAGAAGCCTTTACAAGTGGTAAAGCATGCGCTAGCAGATTCAGGTGGAATATTTGTTCAGATCAGCGTACAGTCAAATAGAGATAATCCAAATTTCATTTTTTTTTTCATCGCTCACAAAATGTTGTAATTATTTATTCTGGCCTTATATCTTTCTTTACGAAGTGTTGTTTTGGTTCCCCTTAAAAATTAAATTAAAATTCTTGCTTCATGATTGTGCACATTAGAATACGTTTTCTATGAGCTTTATGTTTCAAATTATACTATTTAGATTACCCGCCTCTGGAAGTAGATGGACTATAACAATCATCCCATTTAATGGTATCTTCAATGAATATTAACTTGATATAATTCTTCGTGTGTTGGCAAAGAACGCTACACATAAATACAAATTTGCTAAATATTTTATTTATATTATATTCATTCTAGATGCTTCATATAGCTAGATACGTTTTTTACCAATCCCCATAATAAAGGTTTTAGGATTGACTTTGGACAAACCCCCAAGACTGGTTCGATCATATTGAAGAATTAAGTAAGAAACCAAAATAACTTCGCTTCTTATTGAAATGTGTTAAAAAATGTCTTCTAATGGAAACTCTATTAGTAATATAATATGACCCATTTTCGGTTAACATATGGCGTTAAACATAGGGGCAACTCGAAACATCATATTTTAATTTTTATATTGTAGATGAAAGCAATAAGGTTTATAAACAAAAAAAAGTCCTCCAAGATAAGACTCCTGTCGTCCACTTTTTAAAAAGGCAAAAATAATGACTTTTATCTCAATATATAACTACCTAACAATATTGTTTGTGAAACAAACATGAACTTATTTTAAAAAGTTGTAAAAAAGTCGAAGCGTATCATTTTCAGGAGTATAACTCTTTAACACTCTGCCCGAATGAATTAAACTATCATTATAATTTAAAGAAATTCATGCCTGAAGGATTTTTTTCATACACTAGATGAATACTATTAAATATCAAATCCCATAATAACCTATAATACTATTAAATATTGGCATCATCTTCAAGCTTATTTTTTTACTTTTGAGTTATTTTTTTTTTTGTTTTTTTTATATTTATTTATTTTTAAATGTTAATTTTATTTCTATTAGAAAAATAAATTATGATTTTATATTAAAAGCATATTATAGGAATAGGTTGAATTTAGAAAATAATGGTTGAAAAACAAGGATGTTAGAAATAAAAAGTATAATATATTTATAAATGAGCAGTAATTATAATAAAATAATGTTAATGTTAAAAATTTGAGCAAATTCTAAGACTTTTGTTTTTAATTTTTGATTATATTAGATATAATTTTGCCTGTCAAATTGACTTTTAATATAGAGTTTTCTCTTTTAAAACAATTTAAGTAAAAATGAGTATGTAAAATTGTTGATAAGTGTTATAGAGCCGTACTTTAAATTAAACTGTTTGGACAAATTAACTCGTTTAATGCAAATTATTTATTTAAAGAAATTTACTTTGTATCTGTGTTGTTTATAAGCTAGTAAGTATATTTTTATTCCATTTATTGCTTAAAAATTAGAAATAATGTAACATATACCACATAACATATGGAAACTTATTTAATGTAATGACTCAAATAAAATGTTTCTCTGTTATCATAGCAGGTGCTTTAAAAATGCCCTAGTTGGGCAAAACGTGTGTTTAGAAACATAAAATAAGTTAAAGTGATAGCTGAAGATCTTTAAATATCCTTCACCTTCGTTAATGTTGGTGGGCAAGAAAAATGTAAAGAACACGTCGTGTATGCAATATAATCACCGATACTCATTTGTTCTTCATATATACGTCAAAAATTTGACTTGTACTTTCACGTGACCAAATATAATTTATTTGTGATCCATGAGCAATCGAATTTTTGTACACATATTTAGAGAATGAATATTGTCAACATGTGTTAAACATTACTGAACTATGATTACTGAACTATAATTACTGATGAAACATAAGTTCTTCTTATTGTGGGCCCAATATCATTTATATATTCTTCAAACTTTATGACAAGGGTCTCCAATAAAAAACATTTTTTCGGTGCAAACTTTATTGAAACTGCTCTACATGTTTCGTGGCTTATTTACCGCCTCTTCGGGGACTATCCCTTTTAAAAAATAAATAAACAAAAATCAAATACCTCAATCAAATATTCTATAAAATTTTATCTTAAGTTCGACTTTAAATTGTAACGCGAGATAATCGAGTTCAAGATTGACTCGTGAATAATCCATTTTTAGTCAGCTGACTTAACCTACCTCGGGAACCTCTCAATATCATATCATACGAGCACTTCAGAAATGTAAGTAGGTATTTATAATTATATTTAATAAATATATCATAGATGTAGGCACCTACTAATACAATATATAGCAAAAGAATTATTAAGGGATGTGTTAAATTAATGTTATTAATAATTTTTTATATTTTATTTCTTTTAAAAGGGATAGACCTTGAAGAGGTGGCAAATAAACCAAGAAACGTGTAGGGCAGTTTCAATAAAGTTTGCACCGAAAAAAATGTTTTTTATTGGAGACCCTTGCCATAAAATTTGAAGAATATATAAACATAAGTTCGTAAATATCATTAATATTGATTCATCAAAGAAATATAGAGAGCAAATTGTGTTTGGAATACATTTTCCAGCAGTAAACCGCTATTAGGTTAATTAATTTCGAATTTTTTACTTCCAACTTTTGGTCTCCAAACAGAATTCATTATTAATACAAAGGATGCCATGATGGAATTGAAAAAGTGTGTGTATTATGTGTTCAGTGAATAATGATTACTTTAATGAAACAATACCTTTGTATTTTTATGCCTTATACTATAAAAAGGGCGTGAAATGTGTCTATTTCCACTAAATGTTAACATAATATAATAGGATAAGTCAAATAGTTTTGTTTTCTATAATCAATTTTCTAATATTATATCAATTCATTTATTAATTTTTCAAATTATTGAATAATATTTATACTTTAATAATACATTCCTTATAAAACGTCAAATTCTATGAATTCATATTATAAAATCTATTAATTTAAATAATTATATACAATAAATTAATTTCTTTAACAATCTTAAAACTACTCTAAATATATAACATACATTTTTTAAATTTCTTGACATGCAGATTTATTAAAGTATGACAAGCTTTATAAATGATAAGAAACTAGTCTCGCCTTAAAGAGGCAGTGTAGCTGATCACAAATTATTTTTTGACGAATTTGTATACAAATACTATGCTTTATTTAATAATTGAACATATTTAATAGTACTGTTGTCATACCTTTCGGTGGAGACCGTCGTCACTGATCGTCGGCGCTGATCGTCGAGTACAGCTGGCAAGCGCTTTCGATGCATTGGCACCATCTTCAAGCCCGTCGAAAAGTAGCACAACTTTTCGACGGTTAGATGAAGCTTCCACCTGAGCCGAGCAGTTACGGAAACGGCCGACCTAATCCGAACTATACCCGACCAGAGACTTCATAAAAATGCAAATATCTCGGTTAATATTCAAGATAGAGAATAAATGTATATAACAATATTTATAGTAAATTTAATTTTCAATAAGATCGGTTTTATACAATTTTTAGATCCCATGCATAATAACAGAGATATTTGGAATTTTCTAAAATCCCCCTCTAAACCCCCCCTCCCTCTAGTCCGACTTCAGCCATTAACGAACTTGATCTTGACTTTTTACATAAAACGGTTAAATATCGAGTTTCGTAACGATCAAACAAAAATTGCGACCGCTAGAGCGTTAACAGACAAATATATATATATATATATATATATATATATATATATATATAAATAATTTTGAATGGACCTCATTTTTGTCATCTCCTGGGTAGGATCGATGGACATTTGAAGACATTTTTCGAAAATTGCGTTATGAGTACGACCCCAATAGCCTTCCTGAATAAATGTAGAAACACCAAAATAACTCAGAAGAAAAGTAGAATGTTGTAGACGCTACTAGTAAGAACCCTGATGAGGGATATAAGGAAACGCTATAGTTCATAGCCTTCAATTTTTTATTAAATGTTCTTTGATTTTTAAGGTACCTACAATACCAATAAAGAGACAATCGATAGAAAAATGTCTCAAAAGGCTGTATTGTATGAGGGCTATATTTTACTTAAGGGAGAACCAGTATTCAGGTTGTACTTATGAAATTAATCAATTCAAAAAACATTTTTGCGTTTAGTTTTTGATTTTCAAATATTTTTTCAACTGTCAATCGATTCTAAATAGTAGACGAAAAAAAATGACCAAATTACAATTGTACCTTATCTTTACTGAGACTAATAAAAGTATTTCGGGCAGAAAAAAAAAGATCTTAAGGCCTCAACCAAGCCCTCATCATTATTTTCTTCAACTGGAAAACGTTTTACTACCTGGACTTTACCAATACTTTCTTTCCTAAGTACCAGGAATTAAAAATATAGTGATAGTTCACTATACGGGTGAATAAAAGTATAATGATAATCCACAATATGGGTGAATACAAATATAGTGATAATCCAGTATATGGGTGAATAAAAATATCGTGATAATCCATTATATGGGTGAATAAAAATATAGTTATAATTCACTATATGGGTAAATACAAATATAATGATAATCCACTATATGGGTGAATACAAACATAATGATATCCACTATATGGGTGAATAAAAATATAATGATAATCCACTATTTGGGTGAATAAAAATATAATGAAAATCCAATATATGGATGAATACAAATTTAATGATAATCCACTATATGGGGAATAACAATATCATGATAATCCACTATATGGGTGAATAAAAATATGATGATATGACACTAAGTGGCTGAATAAAAATATAGTTAACCAGATGAATAAGAATATAATGATAATCCACTATATGGGTGAATAAATATATAGTGATAATTGACTATAGGGGTGAATACAAACATTATGATAATCCACTATATGGGGAATAACAATATCATGATAATCCACTATATGGGTGAATAAAAATATGATGATATGACACTAAGTGGCTGAATAAAAATATAGTTAACCAGATGAATAAGAATATAATGATAATCCACTATATGGGTGAATAAAGATATAGTGATAATTGACTATAGGGGTGAATACAAACATTATGATAATCCACTATATGGGTGAATAAAGGTATAGTGATAATTGACTATAGGGGTGAATACAAACATTATGATAATCCACTATATGGGGAATAACAATATCATGATAATCCACTGTATGGGTGAATAAAAATATGATGATATGACACTAAGTGGCTGAATAAAAATATAGTTAACCAGATGAATAAGAACATAATGATAATCCACTATATGGGTGAATAAAGATATAGTGATAATTGACTATAGGGGTGAATACAAACATTATGATAATCCACTATATGGGTGAATAAAAATATAGTTATAATCCATTATATGAGTTAATAAAAATATAGTGATAATTCACTATATGGGTGAATACAAATATAATGATAATCCACTATATAGGGAATAACAATATCATGATAATCCATTATATGGGTGAATACAAATATGATGATACTACACTAAGTGGCTGAATAAAAATATAGTTATACGGATGAATAAGAATATAATGACAATCCACTATATGGGCGAATACCAATATCATGATAATCCATTATATGGGTGAATAAAAATATGATGATATGACACTAAGTGGCTGAATAAAAATATAGTTATACGGATGAATAAGAATATAATGATAATCCTCTATATGGGCGAATAAATATATAATGATAATTCACTATAGGGGTGAATACAAACATTATGATAATCCACTATATGGGTGAATAAAAATATAATGATAATCCACTATATGGGTGAATAAAAATATAATGACAATCCAATATATGGGTGAATAAAAATATAGTGATAATCCATTATATGAGTGAATAAAAATATAGTGATAGTTCACTATATGGGTGAGTACAAATATAATGATAATCCACTATATGGGCGAATAACAATATCATGATTATCCATTATATGGGTGAATAAAAATATGATGATATTACACTAAGTGGCTGAATAAAAATATAGTTATACGAATTAATAAGAATACAATGATAATCCATTATATGGGTGAATAAAAATATGATGATATTACACTAAGTGGCTGAATAAAAATATAGTTATACGGATTAATAAGAATACAATGATAATCCATTATATGGGTGAATAAAAATATAGTGATAATTCACTATAGGGGTGAATACAAACATTATGATAATCCACTTTATTGGTGAATACAAATATAATGATAATCCACAATATGGGTGAATAAAAATATAGTGATAATCCATTATATGGGTGAATAAAAATATAATTATAATTCACTGTATGGGGGAATACAAATATAATTATAATTCACTATATGTGTGAATACAAATATAATGATAATCCACTATTTGGGTGAATACAAACATAATGATAATCCACTATATGGGTGAATACAAACATAATGATAATCCACTATATGGGTGAATAAAAATATAGTGATAATTCACTGTATGAGTGAATACATATATAATGATAATCCACTATATGGGTGAATACAAACATAATGATAATCCACTATATGGGTGAATAAAAATATAGTGATAATTCACTGTATGAGTGAATACATATATAATGATAATCCACTATATGGGTGAATACAAACATAATGATAATCCACTATATGGGTGAATAAAAAATATAGTGATAATTTACTGTATGAGTGAATACTATATAATGATAATCCACTATATGGTGAATACAAACATAAATGATAATCCACTATATGGGTGAATAAAAAATATAGTGATAATTCACTGTATGAGTGAATACATATATAATGATAATCCACTATATGGGTGAATACAAACATAATGATAATCCACTATATGGACGAATATAAATATAATGATAATCCACTAAATGGGTGAATAGAAATATAGTGATAATCCACTATATGGGTGAATAAAAATATAGTGATAATTTACTGTATGAGTGAATACATATATAATGATAATCCACTATATGGGTGAATACAAACATAATGATAATCCACTATATGGGTGAATAAAAATATAGTGATAATTCACTGTATGAGTGAATACATATATAATGATAATCCACTATATGGGTGAATACAAACATAATGATAATCCACTATATGGACGAATATAAATATAATGATAATCCACTAAATGGGTGAATAGAAATATAGTGATAATCCACCACATAATGATAATATGGGTGAATAAATAAAAATATAGTGATACATATAGAATGTTACTGTATGAGTGAATACATATATAATGATAATCCACTATATGGGTGAATACAAACATAATGATAATCCACTATATGGGTGAATAAAAATATAGTGATAATTCACTGTATGAGTGAATACATATATAATGATAATCCACTATATGGGTGAATACAAACATAATGATAATCCACTATATGGGTGAATACAAACATAATGATAATCCACTATATGAGTGAATACATATATAATGATAATCCACTAAATGGGTGACTACAAACATAATGATAATCCACTAAATGGGTGAATAGAAATATAGTGATAATCCATTATATGGGTGAATAAAAATATAGTTATAATTCACTATATGGGTGAATACAAACATAATGATAATCCACTATATGGGTGAATACAAACATAATGATAATCCACTATATGGGTGAATACAAACATAATGATAATCCACTATATGGGCGAATATAAATATAATGATAATCCACCTAATGGGTGAATAGAAATATAGTGATAATCCATTATATGGGTGAATAAAAATATAGTTATAATTCACTATATGGGTGAATACAAATATAAAAATAATCCACTATATGGGTTAATACAAACATAATGATAATCCACTATATGGGTGAATAAAAATATAGTGATAATTCACTGTATGGGTGAATGAAAATATAATGATTATCCACGTTATGAGCTCCAATACAATTGTCGGGTCCTATGGTTTCCTTAGTGTGAGATAACAACCAATTTAGAAGTAATGTCTAAACACAGAAGAGCATAATAAATAGAAGGGCGACTCCTCTACAAAATTATGGCAAGAACAATCGATTATTCCGAAGGAAAGTTAGAAGCAACTCCCTTGAAATATCTCACTAGCAGACCCCGCCCTCCTTCATCAAATGAAAGCGGGAGATTCTGAATACCAGGGAAATTTCTAAATGAAGCCTTCTTATTGTAATAATTTTATAAGCCATTTTAGCCACATAGAGAAAGAATTTAATCGTATGTAGTTGTTTGACTCAATGAAACAATATTAAGTTACATTGATAACTAATATAACTTCGTCTATATCTAAAAATATAATTAAATTTTTTTTGTTTGGTATTAAAATAATCTTTTATAAGTGCCATGGGTAAAAGGAGTGACTATAATAAAAAAAGTTTAAGAACGATATGCTAACTATCAGCTTGAAAGACATGAGCTACTGGTGCTGTAGAGACGGGGAAATGTAAAATATTGTGCAAGCCTTGAAAATAAAAAAGTCTGTCACGCAGGGGCTGCGTAAACTAAGCAGATTTCCCACGTGAAGTTATACAATAGAGAAATCTCCATACGAGAGCCGAACAGTTACGGCAAAGGGCCGAACTAGCTTTTGGCGGGATATTCAAAAATCCGTCATCTGCCCAAATTTAATAAAATTGCAAATATCTCGGTTAATATTCAAGATAGGAAATAAATGTATAGAACAATATTTATAGTACATTTAATTTGCAATAAGATTTATTCTGTACAGTTTTTTCGATCCGACGTTTAGTAACGGAGATATTTCGAATTTTCGAAAATCCTCCCCTCTAAAGCCCCCCTCCCACTGGTCCGATTTCAGCCGTTAACGAACTTGATCTTTCTTTTTACATAAAACGACTAAATATCAAGTTTGGTACCGATCAAACAAAAATTGCGACCGCTAGAGCGTTAACAGACAAATATATATATATATATATATATATATATATATATATATATATATATATATATATAATTTTGAACGGACCTCATTTTCGTCATCTCCGTGGTAGGATCGATGGACATTTGAAGAAAATTTTCGAAAATCGCGTCATAGCTTAATAGCTTATTTCCCCTAAGGGAAATCTGCTAATAAAAAATAAGGAGGTGAATACATGCCTGCTATTAGGACGACAACGTCTTTTTGGGCCACTTGGATGGATTGAACCGCTGTTATTATTATGAGGATAGATGAAGAGGATGATCTGTAACTTGATGAATTTGTAGGAGTGACAATTGTTAGTCATGAAATCTAAGGAAGTATCTTGAATTTGCATTGGACTCTCTCTCTCTCTCTCTCTCTCTCTCTCCTTGTTCTAGACGAGCGGCGTCTCATTCCATCTGGCAGGCGGACGGCCTCTTGTGAATCATGCGGTATTTAGCATATAGGAATGTTGACAAATCGGGCCCTGATATGGGAGAGCGTGTTAAGCAGGGGCCGATACGATCGCTACCCCTTATCGCCCCCGATACATCGCTCCCACCATCTGCCAACTTATCGCTCCGATCCAACATCCCTTTCATTCCTACTTGAAGTCTTATTCAACTGGTTAATAATAACATTCCTCTTTTATACATGGTTCGAAAGTCAAAGGATTTCTAACGCATAACTAAAGCAGAGGGTTCAGGGCTGAACTACTGTGGAATCAAAGTCAAGAATCGTTGTGCACATTAATCTGTGAATCCTCAGTAAAGTCAGAGGGGCATGATAATAACATGTTTTTGTGAGAATTGAGTTGTAGGCGAGCGTTCTTATGCATTTCACATGCGTACAAACTTTTAACTCAACATTTCTGAAGGTTTATTGTTGCCCTGGGTGCCAATTGAAGTTTCTGAGATACCTGAACATAAATTGAAAACAAAAATGGGTTTTTGGCCCTATTAGATTTTATGTTTTTACACTTGGTATTTTTAATTGTCTGATTTATTTATTCATGAGAGCTTACCCCTTGATATTTGTCAGTTTGGATTTATTATAACAAAGTCATCTATGCTCGAGACCCTTAAAAATGTCCATATCCTCAAAACGCAATACCCTAAAAGGTATAAAGCGTTCAAGGTTAACGGCTTTTAGGAATAACGGGTTAATATATATATATATATATATATATATATATATATATATATATATATATATATTGTTACGTTTATTACAAAAATAATAAACGTTGTTTATTAGAGTTCTTTTGGATTGCAGAATTAAACACACAAAGCTTTATCACTGCACAATTTATTTGACACCACACACTTGGTAAATTATTCTTAACTATTACTCACAGTATGCACTGATAACTTCACTTCTTATTGCACAGTACAATAACTCACGATCACTGAAGTTCACAAAAACACGGCACTGCACTGATCTTCACAAAGAACACGGCACTGCACTGTTCTTTACATAAACACGGCACTACACTGTTCTTTACATAAAACACTGTACCGAAACTAAAAGCACTGTTCACTAAAGTGGACTGAACGCATTGTAGTTCACTTGAAGAGAATTGAGAACAAACTAACTGTCGGGCGAGCTGTTCCACTTTTATAGACTGGCGGAAAGATGGAAGGGAATTGGCCAGAATACTCTAGATGGGGCCTAGCACCTTTTAGTGCCAGTTACTGGTGCCAGCGTTCATCTACTTCATACTTCTTAAACACGTGATTAACTCTATTTACTTTTTTCATTCACATAGTTTTCGCAACAATATATATATATATATATATATATATATATATATATATATTATATACATATATATAATTATGAAAATATATGATTGATATATTAAACTAACGATACTTTATTTTTACCACACTAATTCGGTCATTGACTGGATTGAAGCTTATGATTGACTTCCTAATTCTAGGTGTTAATATGAACGCGTGTCCTTGTATATAATTAAATCCCGGCAATAACCAAAAACTCCCCCGTCAAACAGGTGTGACATTCAAGGGCATGACGTAAATATAGTATTAGGGGATTTCAATGTTAAGATTGGAAGAAAATCTCAGTTCCGCTCAACAATATGAGTACACGGCCTTCATGATACAAGCAGCAATAACAAAAAAGTCCGTTACGCAGGGGCTGCGTCAACTAAGCAGATTTCCCCACGTGCGCCACGTATTTGCATTTATCTCAAAACTTAAAAGTTCAATGAGAACAATATTTGGTATTTAAGTATCAAATAAAGTGCTTCATAACATAATAGAATATTGAAAATATGAGATGAGTAGGAGTGGGGCTTTACTAAAGGCCGAAAACAAAAAAAATCAAATATCTCAGTAAATAATCAAGATAGTGAAAACATGTACATGGCAACATTTATAGAACATTATATTTGCAATAAGATTGGTTATATACAATTTTTCGATACGACGCATAATAACGGAGATATTAAGAATTTTCGAAATTCTCCTCCCCATGGTCCGATTTCAGCCATTAACTAACTTGATCTTTCTTTTTGTATAAAACGATTATATATCAAGTTTGGTAACGATAAAACAAAAATTGCGACCGCTAGAGCGGTAACAGACAAATATATATATACAGTTTTGAACGGACCTAATTTTCGTCACCTCCCTTAAGGGAAATCTGCTAAGAGGGCTAGCCCTAGTGGTGGTGGAAGAACCTGAATGACCATGTGCTAGTTGATAAAAGAACATGTTAGGAGTGCCAGGGGAGCTGACTGGGATAAGCCAAGAGACTAATCTTGTCTCATTTGCAATATGATCGATTTTACATATTTCCATTCGACGCATAATAATGGAGATATTTCAAATTTTCGAAATCTCATTCTAAACCCCCCTCCCTCCTGTCCGATTTCAGTTAACGAACTTCACATTTATTTTTTACATAAAACGCTTATATATCGAGTTTGCTAACGATTAAACAATAATTGCGACCGCTAGAGCGTTGACGAACAAACACACACACACAAACACACACACACACATATATATATATATATATATATATATATATATATATATATATATATATATATATATATATACTAGCTCAGATACCCGGCTTCGCGCGGGAATTCATTTGAGGCAGAATGGTGATGGTATTTTTTTGGCAAGGGTTTACTTTGCACAATATTTTGACATTTCCCCGTCCCAGTGTTTAGGGTTTATACCCGTTGTTGGCATTTGTTAATAATAAAATTAATTTTTTATGTAAGACTTCACTGTCCTCCATATTGTCATATTTCTCGTCTCCTGTGCATTATTCATAGATTTCAGTTATTAAAGACAAAATATTAACGTAGATTTGAATTAATTTTTCCAGGTGAGGTACCTGATAGTTCAAATTGGAATGAATTGTTGAGCATATCAATATTTCTACGCAAATTACTTGATCCACACATTTTTCCTGGAGAAATGTATAAAACAAAAGTTAATCTAAATAACAAAGTAAACAACTTTTGTTATGAGTATGTTTGTCGAAAAACAAATAGACAATGAAATATCGCGAATTTTTATTTCAGGCCTCCCTTATAACCCCCACACCCGTTCTAATCTAAACATTTTAATATAGCTTATAATCATGGAAGAATTAATGCTAATTGACATACCGAGTTTTGTTAAGTTCGGTTCAATCGTTAGCGCCCAATAAAATAGTTGACTCCCGCTTTAGTTTATAGTGTATATCTCGTTTATACTTTGTTAAAAGATATAAATGAATATCACAAAAGTTACTCTAAATAACAAAATAAACAACTTCTGTTATGTTCATATTTGTCGTAAAACGAATAGAAAACGAAATACTGCTATTTTAAATTCTAGCCTCCCTTACAACCCCCACTCCTGCACGTCCCTTGAAATGTTGGTATTGCGTATTATAATGAAAGCATTAGTGCTAATACACATACCGAGTTTTATTTATTTTGGTTGGGTCTTTAGTCCCAAATAAAATTGTTCACTTCCGCTATAGGTTTTAGCGTATATCTCGTTTATAATTCGGTATACGAAAAAAATGTTCATGGAGAAATGTATAAAACAAAAGTTACTCTAAATAACAAAATAAACAACTTTTGTTATGTTCATATTTGCCGAAAAACCAATAGGAAACGAAATATCGCTATTTTTAATTTCAGGCTTCCCTTATAACCCCCACTCCTGCTCGTCTAAGAGACAATTAATATAGCCTAAAGTCTATGTTGGGTTAGTTGTAATATACATACCAAGTTTCATAAAATTCGGTTCAGCCGTTTATGCGTGAAAAAGTAACAAATAAACAAACAAACAACAAACACACACGAAAGAGAAAAAATGCAGTTATGGTGCCTATGTTATACGAAACGAAAAGTTATCGTGAACATTCGCGGAAAAAATCAATGTACAGACAGAGGTTACAATTATATATATATATATATATATATATATATATATATATATATATATTTATAGATATATGTATGTATAATTCTGAAGGAGACTCATTTTCTTCACCTTCCAGGTAGGACAGATGGACATTTGAGGAAAGTTTTAAAAATCGCGTCATGAGTACAACCTAAGTAGCTGATTGCCCTAAGAGAAATCTGCTAAAAATAAAGGACCAGTTTAAAGGGGAGAACCACTCGAAATTTGAAAAGAAAATACGGAAACCGAAAGCTGTAAAGGAGGAAGTGCTGGAGATATGAAAGTAATGCTGAGCCTTACAGTGGATGATGACATGGGCCATGCTAAGGACCTAGAAGGAATTATATTTGAGGAGTCAGAGCTCGTGGATGTGGAGATGGCATTTGACAAAATCAGTAGCACCTGGGTTTGACGGTTTTCTTGCCAAACTGTACCAAGATGTGGGTGAGCAATTGATATAATCATATTCATCATTCTTTTTTTTTTTTTTTATTCATATAATAATCGCATTTCGCAACAGGGGCGATTTAGTGACGAATGAATCAGTTATTTAATATACAGCATAATAATTAACATATAACATATTTAACATATAACCTATTTAACATATAACCTATAACATATTTAACATATAACCTATTTAACATATAACATATTTAACATATAACCTATTTAACATATAACCTATAACATATTCATATTCATCAGGTATTACTAAAGATATTCCGGACGAATGCAACACAGGCCCCATATGCCCAATCCTCAAAAAGGCTCCAGTAATAAGTGTGATAACTAAAGATGTATCGCACTGCCCTCAGTGAAATTCCGAAGGGTTAGATCTATTCATAGTGATAATATACAGAAAGCAGGAACATTAGAAAATAATCTGAGTTGGTATTCTGGCAGGTGGAAGTGACTTCTAATGTATGTAGGATGAAAAAATTGTTGGCTACGCTTCCACTATAATTATTTATTGAAACGGCCGAGTGCTTTCGATGCTGGGCATCATCGTCAGTGCTCTGTTGACACACAAAATAATAGTTACGATTTCTATTAAAATATGTTAGATAACATATAACAATAAAACATATCTTTCTTAGAACTAAATAACATATATAACATAACTTAGAACTAAATAACATATAAAACATTTCATATATAAACAATTTTTTATTCCTGTCTGCACCCACTTAATTTAATAAAAAATTGTTGATATATGAAATGTTTTATATGTTATTTAGTTCTAAGTTTTGTTTTATATTATCTGGTGATAGTTTACTAAATACGTAAAAATATCATTAAAAATATTTTATTTTTTTGAGCCCTACATCGTGAATTGTTTATGGTACCTGACATTTCCACCAACCAGAATTTTGATAGCTTCAAAATTAAAGGGTCATTAAATTCTACTTTAAAATAAATACTTAGACATATTTTGGCATTAAAAAAAATAAAATTGATCAAGTTGTATAAGGGGTGAATTAAAGGTCTATAAAAGAAATTAAATAAATCGAGTTTATTATTGTCGAACGAATGATCACTCTCCCCATGTTTATAGGTCCCTTGACGATGGTGGCAGACTAACGCAAATTGATAAAGCCAAAGGCCATAAAGAAGGCTTATTAAATTGGCCCCTGGAGTGCAATGGTCCATTCATCATCCCCTCTCGCTGAACTCCACTCATTTATTTACCAGTAGTCCAGTCTATAAAAGCTATGGAATACTTCCTACGAAACTTGCACAGAGCATTTATTATTGTTCTTATGGAGAACACATGCATACATACACACACACTCAACACAAGTATACACTCTCACACACACACACACACACACACACACACACACACACACACACACTCACACACACACATATATATATATATATATATATATATATATATATATATATATATATAAACTATTATATAAAAAGTTTTAGTTGTTTATTATTATTTACGTCCACTTTATGCTACTATGGCTAATCGGGACGGGTTATCTATAGGTTACCACCCTTTACTAGCCAGGGTGGGCCCAAGGAGTTTATTTAGTGAATCCGTCACTAAATCAATTTTTACTGCGAACCCGACACCCTGGTTCTACCACGTGATATTAAGACCAGCGGTTTAACTAGCACGGCCAACCTGAGCCCCCATTATATAAAACTCAATGGATATCAACTTCTCATTATTTATTTATATAGTACGATGAGATTTCCCAATTTCCTTTAATTCTTCCTTGTTCCATTCTTCCCTGTGATACTGTGCACAAAAAACTGCATGACTACAATACAATATGCACGGCAGAATTACAGCCTATACTCTTAGGACTAACGAACATCACATCTACTAAAAGAGATGATAGTCATTTATACAGACTCATTAGGTTCAATAATGTCACTTGAAGACATATACTCCACCAATCCCCTTATTATTGAAATTTTTAACAATAATCATAGACTAAAAAAACACATTACTATGTATTCGTACCCGGTCATGTGGGCATATCTCAAAGTGATATAGTACACAACGCAGCTAAACAATCAACTGAACTTGAACAAATAGATTTTTTGGGCATACTTCACGAAGACGCTTTCTCTCAAATAAGAAAACTCGTAATTAATGACTGGAATAATTTATGGTAAAACACTGATAGTAAACTTAGAGGAATCAAATCAAACACGCTCAACTGGACTTCAAGTAATAGACACTCTAGAAGAGAAGAAATTGTCCATACACGCCTACGCACAGGGCACACTAGACTAACACATTCATATCTAATGAGCAGACAAGATGAACCTATATGCCGCTACTGCAACAGAACGCTGACTGTAAAACACATACTGACTGACTGCACACAAGTGAAAACGTAGCCATGGCCCACAAATGTATGCGAACTACTGGCCGACAGTAGCCAATTTATAGATGATGTTTTTAAGTATTTAAGAAATAATGGATTATTTGATGAAATATAGATCCTATTATCCACAATTATGAAAGTTATATATAGCAAGCACTGTGGAATATAAGTTTTGCCTCCTTCCAGTTTAACTATTTATAGTTTTTCTTTTATTTTATTTATCTTTTTTTTTCTTTGTTGTTTTATTTTTATTTTGTATTTTTTCCTCATAAATAAATGTACTAACAATTTATATTTAGTTTTGTCCACACTATTTATTTTGTACATTTGTAAAAGTTAGCTGTGTAAAAATTTTAATATTTATTTAATCTTGTAAAATTATATTCTAACATGTTAAAATATGAATCGCCATTGTAGCGGCATGGTTCTATTTATTTTGTACTTTTGTAACATTTAGCTTTGAAAAAATGTTAATATTTATTTAATTTTGTAAAATTATATTCAAACATGTTAATAGATGAATCGCCATTGTAGCGGCATCTCAAATAAATAATAATAATAATCACCTTCTATGTCGCTTCCTATTCTTGATGCTCTAGAGGTAAGCTGTATTTGTTGTATATTTTTAGATCCTCTTATATAAAATTGCATATTTGGCCCATTATTCTTTATCTGAGCTCACCAGAGCCCAACGTGATTTGTATCACTATTAGCACAACTCTAAACGGATTGAAGATGGTGCCTTTGCATCGAAAGCGCTTGCCAACTGTACTAGACCTTCAGCCATTTACGACGGTCTCCACCGACAGGTATGACAACAGAATCATCATCTATAATGACGGTTCCAACCCTTTATTTGACTTTATTATTATAACTTTATTCGTCAGTAGACCTAATGTTGACAAAGTAGTAGTACTAGGTAAGAAGGCCTTCCAAATCAAAAGACCTATTTTGATCTATTAGCAGATTTCCTTTAAGGAAAATCAGCTAGCTATTGAGGTCGTATTCATTACGCGATTCAAAAACATTCCTCAAATGTTAATCGATACTACCCAGGATATGTCGAAAATGAAGTCTGTTCAAAACTCTCTCTCTGTCTGTCTGTCTCTCTCTCTCTCTCTCTCTCTCTCTCTCTCTCTCTATATATATATATATATATATATATATATATATATATATATATATATATATATATTTGTCTGTTAACGCTCTATCGGTCGCAATATTTGTTTGATCGTTATCAAATCTGATATTTGAACGTTTTATGTTAAATTACAGATCTAGTTCGTTAATATCTGACCAGTAGAAGGGGGGGGGGGTAGACGGGGAGAATTTCGAATCTTCTTAAAATCTCCGTTATTATCTCCGCACCAATCTTATTGAAATTGAATGTACTATAAATACGTATTGTTATGTCCTTTTTTTTCACTATCTTGATTATTAACCCAGATATTTATATTTTTTAGTTTTCGACCTTCAGTAAACCCCACTCCTACTCATGACATATTAACAATAATTTTTTATATTATGAATCACATTATTTGAAGCCTAAATGCCAAAATATTGTTGTCATTGAACTTTTATGTTTTGAAGTAAATGAAAAAACGTGGCGCACGCGGGAAATCTGTTTAGTTAACGCAGCCCGGCCTGACCGATTTTTAAGTATATATGTATGGATACTAAAAAGTATAGGTAAGTCATTCATTTGTCTTTGGAAGGGGTGATAGTTGGAATTTTCAGAAAAGAAAATATATTCAATAGAGTTGTGGTAAGAAAAAAAAAACAATTTATATGAAAATTAATAAAATTTATCCTAGGCTCTGGTGAGCTCAGATTAGAAAAAATGACTTTAAATGTGTTTATACAAGGTAAATAGGCCTAGAGAGAAGAGGCGAGGAAACAGATTCGGATGGGTACTAGGAGTCTCACCATCTATGAAAGATAATTCCAGCTAGAGTCCACAGGAGGACGAAACCCACAGGACCTCGGCTAACAGCTCCTTAGAAACAGGAAGCACGATGGATGAATTAACATTCCTTCCCTGGGGTTTTTTTTACACATCCAGCCTTTTGACTTAAAGGAGGCGGATTCACAGCACTTAAGAGAGAGGCTCTGGGAGTACATGTATCACCAGTATCCCAATGGGAATGATGGCTTAATGACTAGATCAGCTGAAACATAAGCTGGGCTCTATGTCTCTAATCCTCGAGCGGTGCAAAATACGAACCATATACGCACTGAATATCTGAATATATTTCTTACTTCGCGCCAAGTTTAAATTATTAATTATCCATCAATATGTGAAGTCTATTAGATAGCCTTTTACAGTTATTACCCTTTTTTTGAGGTGCTGGATGGTGAAGGAATCTATTAACTCAGGCAAGAAAAGTCCGTCACGCAAGGGCTGCGTAAACTAAGCAGATTTCCCACGTGAAGTTTTATAATAGAGAAATTTCACGAGAGCCGAACAGTTACGGAAACTCACTCGCTTTTGAATGAAACTCACGACTAAACACGAAGTTAGCCGATCTCATCTCGTCCGTTACAATTAATAAAAATGCAAATATCTCGGTTAATATTCAAGATATAGAATACATGTATATACAATATTTATAGTAAATTTAATTTGCAATAAGATTGGTTCTATACACTTTTTCAATCCGACGTATAGTAACGGAGATATTTCTTATTTTCGAAAAATCATCCCCATTAACCCCCCCCCCTCACACTTGTCCTCTGTCAGCCATTAACGAACTTGATCTTTATTTTTACATAAAACGTTTAAATATCGATTTTGGTAACGATCAAGCAAAAATTGCGACCGCTAGAAAGTTAACAGTCAAATATATATAATTTTGAACGGACCTCATTTTCGTCATATCCTATGTAGGATGGATGGATATTTTAAGAAAATGTTTGAAAATCGTGTCATGAGTACGACCGCAATAGCAGATTTCCCTTAAGAGAAAGCCCTCGTTCCTTCACAGTTGTTTGTTCTGTGACAGAACGCATTCAGCGCATACGCTCCAACATCAGTGCCCTCCCTGCTGGCAAACATTAACCATTAAAAATGTCATACAAGATGTCATTAAATTGAAATAAGAAATATATTTACATATTGAAAGATAAGTATTTGAATTAGAATATAAGACTTTTAGAAACAATTATTGCTCCAATGAATATTTACAGTTAATATATGAAGAAAAATATTTTTTTATAGATTAAAATTAATACCAACAGTATATGTAAAAAAATTAAATAAATAGTCAAAATAAACAAATAATAAAAAATGAATTCTTCTTATTCTGGACCCAATATTATTTATATATTCTTCATATTTTATGACAAGGGTCTCCAATAAAAAAACATTTTTTTTTCGGTGCAAACAATCTTGTCAATGTTGAACTCAATTATTTCGCGTCATAATTTAAAATCGATTAATTAATGATGAAATGTTATAGAATATAAGATTGAGATATTTAATTTCTGTTTTTTTGTTTACTGGCCTTTTTCAATGGCTTTTTTGATTATGTGAATATTCTCTTTTATTTTTCGTTTAGTATTATTTATTTCTTTATCAATTATTTGAATTTTTTCAAAATTGAAGGTGCGCGTCCTGGAGATAGAATGATCCGTCAAAGTAGTTTTATTTTCATTATTGCCTATACTTTTTATGTGTTGCTTTAACCTTTTATTCAGCAGCTGCGAGGATTCTCCAATGTACATTCCATTGCAGGTGTTACAGCTTATTTCATATATATTATATTTAGATTTTGATTCAGTTACTTTATCTTTAATTCTACTAAAATGTTTTTGTATTTTATTGTTATATTTCCAGGCTATATTAAATACCCCATTACAAATTAGTTTCAGTTTTCTATATATTTGTGGGTGATCGTTGAAAGAATAGAATGGTTGTAATTTTATTTTATAGATTTTCTTTTAATTGTTTTTTACCATTTTGCGATAAAATGTGAGTATTAAGTATATTATTTTTACTTTTCTGTTTGTGATTTAAAGCTAAAAAATCTGTTACAGAGGTTTGTTGAAGCTTCTTTTTTTTGGGGATTTATCATCTGGTCGGCCACATCTTCCCTCTTTCGCTTATTATTTTTATTTGTTTCTAATTTTAATTCGTTGCTTGTTAGCTTTTGCTTTTTTATTAGCCTATTTTCTTCTATATTGTCTATTGAAATTCGTCTTTTTTTCTTATTACGCACATCTATATCTGAAAAGAATTCGAAGAATATATAAAAAATTAATACTTACAATTAAAATATATAAAATACAATAAATAGTATAAAACGGAATAGTCAAATTAATTTTTTTTTTAACCACAAGTGAAGGAACACCTTCAGAGCGATGAGAAAGGCACCTCAGACATGCCGTAATCTGGTACCCACTCCTGTTTTGTTGATATTGAGACCTCCTTTCTTCATCCTATCTAATTTTATGTATAAGTTTTTGGCTGTATTAATGGTTTTACCTTTTTCGTTTCATAGAGGAGCTCATATTTAATTTACTTCTCATGACTCTCCTTCTTGATGTGGGCGAGGAACTCCTTGTCTTTGGCAACATGCTCTTTCAGCCTGGTTCCTATTCTTCTACCTATTCAAATTCTTCAGAACCCAGATAAGGAGTCGAAAGATGAAAACGCAAAGAATAAACAACTGTGAATGAACGAGACCTTTCTTTTCTTACCTCAGATAAGTTATTACTCTATTTGGGGGTTCCAAATGTACCATATTTTAATGATAAAAAAAGTAGAACAGAATATAAAATTTAGAAGTAATAAACATGTGGTTTCAGTGCAGGATCACCAGACATGAGATGACTGCGATCTGGTTCAAAAGAAATTATTCGTGGAATTTCTAACATAATGTACAAGTCTAAACAAAGCCATTGAGGGAAGTAGTAAAGCTTATTGGAACACATTTGAAAACACAGCGATGTCTTTAAAAAAATGTTTTTGGAGATACAAACGTTTGGGTATAGGGGCAAAAAATGCACTTTTCCAAGAGTTCAAAGATATCATGGATTTCGGTAGTTTGAGTAATATGTGGAAATCAGTAACTTCCAACAGACTGCAATAGAAGTAACTTCTGAGCTCAGCCTTTAGATCTTGTTGATGATGACTCTTTTTCTCATGTTTTAAAGGAAAATAGTATTCCTTGCCAAAGAAAACCGTTGATGACACTCGCTAAGCAGTTAGCAGCTATGTGGGATCATCAAAATTTAGTTATCGATCGTTTTTAAGTTGGTAGTAGAATAATAAATAACAAGCAAACAAATAAAGAAGCTACCAACCATAGTGGAGGACTCCTGTAAAACTCAGATCGGACCAAAGGATGATTATGATTCATACTTCTTTTATTATTATTTAATCTTTCGATCAGGCCAAATGCAAAATTTTTAATATCCTCATGTAAATTAGGATATCAATGGTCCAAGGGATATCATCAGATGATTGATATACTACTTCCTCAAAAGATTTTCTAGCTCGGATATTTTTTTTATAATCCTGCTGTACCTTGTGGAAGAGCACGGTTATAGTTTGGATAGGTGTAGATTTTGCTTGGGCTTTCAGTCACGCTTTATTGACCGACGCAAGAGTTTTCAAGTCCATTAATCATTTAAGTGCTCTCGTGAATGGGACGGAGGGGTTTAATTCCATGGTGTGAGAGGAGACGTTGTTAGAATGGAAAGGGACAGTTTTAGTAGTGTGTGGTTCTGGCTGGCCGCACACTACTCCTAGGGAAACACGTGTATTGGGCAGAACTATAAAATGATCTTCAAAGAAATGTCCCTTTAGGTAGAGGACAAAGGAGCAGAGGAGGGTCGCATTGTCCCCATCGAGTGGCGGGCCCTGACCCTCGCTCTCCCACTCACACATAAATCTGAGTTCAGCCAGCGGGGCGCCCTCACCTCCCTCAGTCTATAAAAAATGCCTTTTACAAATTGCGAGATTTGATGTATCCTCAATAGCTGCCCTCCAACGGTCTCTATTCTCCCGATCCATAGCTCCATGGACCCTCTTTCTTTCTCCACTTCTAACCTCCGCTCCGATATCCTTCCTGTTGTTTATTTAAGAAGGGAAACATTTTACACTCATCTAATAGAATTACTTCCAGCCATTCCCAAAGTGTCAAAGCAAGGCATTTGGGGGACTGAATTTACATAATGGGCTTTCAACAGGACATTGAGGCGACACGGAGGGATCGTTTAATTGTAAATAAAGTTACCGACCTAACTGAATATTTAAACCTCACATGTGAACCAGGCAGACACGAAAATATCCGGTTTAACATCATGAAATGCAAGGGCTTGGGCCCCATGACTTTGGACAGAAGTCAATTGGATCCCTTGACGCTCCCTGCCGAGTTTGTGACATTGGAAACCAAATATTGCTACTTCTTCTTAAAGAATTCGAACCTCTGACTTCTAGTGCACACTACAATTCATTGAACATGGTTCCTCTCAAGGTATCAGTTGTTTCCAAAACGATAATGTCAACTCATTGCATCCACTATCAGCAACAGCGACTGTTGGATGATTAAAGTAGTATGCATGCTCAATGAGAAATCTTTTGATTCGTAATATGCATGATCTCTTTGGCACTTACATAATCTTATAATGGTCCTTCTTATAAATTACCAACGACAAAATTCTCCAATAATGGGCGAGAGCCCGTCTTATAGCCCCGTCAAAAGCTTAGGAGTGATGAACAAAGCAAATGAACAGATCATCGTTTTTCCTTACTATCTTTTCTGAAATTTGCTTTATTGTAGATATTGATTACCTGGGTGCTGCTATTTAGTCTGGAGATTCGTACTATTTTTATAAAAGAATAGGCTATTCTTTTAATGCGCTTCTCAAAGTAACGAGGATTTTTGATGGGACCCTGAACATTAAGGTGCCCTGGTTGTTGTAAAATTCCTTGTAGTTACGGCTCTTAAAGCTGTAAACGAACGATAGCCCCAGACTTCGTAGTCTCATAGAAGTCTCTCTCTCGTCCAGACAAAGTTGACTATGTGAAAGAAAATTCCGAAACCTTCTGACATTCATGTACTTACTGCTTTAAGGAGAGGGTTTCTAAAATTCATTGCTCACCTATCCATAAATACAAAATACTTAGTAAGGTTGTTTCCTTGCTTGAACTTGATGTTCTTGAGTAAATTATCCTTTTTAACGCAAGAATTTTGGGTCTTTTAGACGTATTCTGGCTGTTCTGAAAAAAAACAATGGGGGGACCTTTGTTCCCCGGAGTGCAACTCATGACGTTATTTTTAAAACCTTTCCTTAAATGCCCACCGATGCTATCCAGGAGATGACGAAAATGAGGGCCGTTCAAAACTATATATTATATATATACATAATATATATATATATATATATATATATATATATATATATATATATATATATATCTGTTAACGCTCTAGTGGTGGCAATTTTTGTTTGATCTTTACCAAATTCCATATATTTATTTATTTTATGTAAAAATAAAGATGAAGTTCGTTAATGGCTGAAATCGGACCAGTGGGGTAGGGTTTTAGATGCGAGATTTTGAAAATTCCTAATGATTCCGTTATTACGCGTCGGATCAAAACATTGTATAATACCAATCTTATTGCAAAAGTAGTGTTCCATAAAAGTTGTTATGTACGTTTTTTAACTATCTTGATTATTAATCAAGATATTTGCAGTTTTTAGTTTTCGGTGTGATGGACTTTATACTATTTATATGAGGTACATCGAGGAAAAGACTATTCATATGAAACGAAATATGATCTCTCTGGTACGTCTTAACGCAGACCCAGGAGACTTATTATTTAGTAGTGGTTATTTCATAGATTAATTCCCATTTCTGATGTACCTCTATCTTAATATCATCTCATTTTTCATTGAATTATCTATCTGCGTGTCGTTCGACACGCCATTTTTCTATAAATAACAGTACAGTCGAAAACATAGATGATCAGAAGCTGCTTGTACATTAACCAGATTTTCCAAGTGCAGGGAACACACACTAGTTATCTTATTTCAGCATATATTCTTTATTTATAAATAAAAACCCGACGAGTAGAAGAGGGAGTTTACTGAAGTCTGAAATCAAGAAAAAACGAATACCTTGCATAATATTAGAACTACATTGGCTCTATAAAATTTTTATATTTGACTCATAATCACGAAAAAGATGTTTTGAATTTCCTCTCCATCCCCACCCCTTTTCTTGGTCCGATTTTAGCCATTAAGGAATATGATCTTGAGAGTTTAATGAAAAGGTCAAATATGGAGTTTGGGATAGAACAAATAAACACTTTAGAAAGCCAAGAAATAAAAGTTTAATTGATGATGTCATCACATTACAAATTTGCATGCATCTAATTTTGTATAGGTCTGTTGAAAACAATATTTGTTATTTAACTTTGGAATAGCTCGTTTTATGATATATTCGATAAAGTGCGACGACTAAAAGGTTCACTGAGTTCTAGAAATTTAAAAAAAAAAAAAATGGAAAAATAAATTCGTTTAATATTCACAGGGGAAAAGTGTATAGAACAGCATTTATAGAAAATTTAATTTACAACAAGATGGGTATTATATAATGTTTCAACCAGACTCATAGTAGCGGAGATATTCTGATTTTTCTCCTCCTATAACCCCCCCCCTCTTCCCAGTTCCGATTTGATTTGAGCTTTTAAAGAACTAAATATTTAGCTTTACATGAAAGGCTTATACATCCAGTTTGGTAACATTCAAACACAAGTACAGCAATAACAACTGAAAAGTATATATATGTGTATATATATATATATATGTGTATATATATATATATATATATATATATATATATATATATATATAAATATGGTGTTGTTATTGTTTCTTGGAGTTTTGGTCAATGTTGGTGAAAAAATGTTAGTTTATGCCAATACTTCAAGAATATTTATTTTCTCTTCTTCAGGTCTGTAAAAATAAAGGTACTACTTTATATTTATTGCACCTTTGTTATTAACCCTTTCCACTCCAATGTCGAATGTCACTCGAGACTGATTTTGTTCCACTAGCTCCAATGTCGAGTGATACTCGACATGGTGTAATACCTCTTTTTGCGGAAAATTTTAAAACAGGAGGGATTTTTGTTACTGAAATGTTTGAGTCACGAATGAATGAATCATATTCTAGAATCGTAAGATACTGTAATTCAATTAAAGTCTTGGAGTGGAAAGGGTTAAACTAGTGCTGTGGTGTTACAGCCCTGAAGAAGAGAAAATAAATATTCTCAAAATATTGGCATTAACTAAAATTTGTTCACCAACATTGACTAAAATTCCAAGAAACAATAACAACACCATATATAAATATAACCTGGTCGAAAACATCCACACAATTATATATATACTAGCGGACCCGACAGACGTTGTCCTGCATTCTATTTCAAGCAATTAGGATTTTAAATTTAATAATATTATGTTTAAAACAAAAACTACTTTTAAGAACACAAAAAACAACTTTTGTTACGTGCACGTTTGAAGAAAATGAAATATCGCGAATTTTTTATTCAGGCCTTACTTATAACCCCCACTCCCGTTCGAACCTAAAAAAATTAATATAGCTTATAACTATGGAAGAATTAATGCTAATTTACATTTAGAGTTTTGTTAAGTTCTGTTCAATCGTTAGCCCCACTTTAATTTTTTAGTGTATATCTCGTTTATACTTTGTTATACGACCAAAGTGAATATAACAGAAGTTACTCTAAATAACAAAATAAACAACTTTTATCTTGTACATATTTGCCGAAAAACCAATAGGAAACGAAACATCGCTATTTTTAATTTTAGGCCTCCCCTACAACTCCCACTTCTGCTCTATCTGCCGGGCTGATTTGTGAATCTAAACCATCCAGGGCGTCTCCCAAACGCGTACAAAAAAATTCATTCAAATCGGTTCAGCCGTTTAGGAGGAGTTCAGTGGCATACACACGTACAGTAGAATTATATATATATATATATATATATATATATATATATATATATATATAATTTTGAAATTACCTCATTTTCGTCATCTCCTAGTTAGGATCGATGGGCATTTGAGGACATTTTTCGAAAATAGCTTCACGAGTAAAACCTCAATTGCTGATTTCCCATAAGTGAAATCCGCTAAAATGTTAACTAATATGTGAAAATTGTTTGTAGGTTGTATTAATTGTATAAACCGCATCGTATATACCGAAATAAATTGTTGAAAGATAGTAGTATCATTGATATAATTAGAAGGGCGGGCGGTGTACTAGAGAGCGACAAGTCGGACATAGTGTATTGTCTATTCCCCTGTCGTTTGGAGCCCCTGCTCCCTTTGTTATGTCCCTCTCCATGCTCTTTGTATTGCACCTTCCTATAAAGCTATTGTGCTTCCTGCTACATAAAATCGACAAGTCATTTGTAAAGTGCTTTTCAAAGGAAATGGAAATGTCTCATTTGTTAGTTAATACGCAGAAGAATCCTAAATATTGTAATGAAAGCCGAGCATGATTTATCCATGATGGTCATTATTTGCATTATTTATTAAATTGAGTAGTGCACTTTCTGTTGTGTGGGCAAAACATGAATGCATTAGCAATAAACAAACGTTTCAATGGAATGTATTAAAAGATACGTACCAAAAATCAACAATAGTTCTATTTAAAAAAAAACCAATGATGCAATTGTAATGAATCTGACATTGCATTACATAAACCCATCACAAATGACCATATATTTTAGCAGATTTCCCTTAAGTTCTGTTAACGCTTTTTAATTTTTGATTGATCGTTACGAAACTCAATATTTAACCGTTTCATGTAAAAAGACAGATCATGTTCGTTAATGGCTGAAATCGGACTAGAGGGAGGAGGGGTTTAGAGGAGGGATTTTCGAAAATTGAAAATATCGCCGTTATTATGTATCGGATCGAAAAATTGTATAGAACCAATCTTATTGAAAATTAAATTTACTATAAATATTGTTATATACATTTATTCTCTATCTTGAATATTAACCGAGATATTTGCATTTTTATGAAGTCTGTGGCTGGGTATAGTTCGGATTAGGTCGGCCGTTTCCGTAACTTTTCGGCTCTGGTGGAAGCTTCTTCTAACCTTACCTGTCGTTTCTAACCTTACCTTACCTTCGATACTTTGTGAGATTTATGTAAATACGTTCTGCTCATCCGCCCCCCTCCCATTCTTTAGTTCTTGGACTACTAAAATTTGAGTAATTAAAATATGAATTATTCTTACAATTCAGAAGCCGTTTCAGTTGGGAATTTATTTTAATTAACTGAAAGATTTCTCATTACCGTTTGTATTTAATCACGGTGGTGTTGTGTTACCAGTATGCATATTTCTCTATTGTAAAACTTCACATAGGAAATCTGCTTAGTTTACGCAGCCCCTGCGTGACGGGCTTTTTTTATATTCTGAATAACGCCAGCACAAAGCAAATTAAGATTATTATTTTTGAATACTTAAATGTATAGTTTTTACATTTAAATAAAAGTTGTATCCAATTTGGAGTTGTCACCATGTGCTCTCGTATTTTAATAGATAACGCCGATGGAATTTGATAATAACGTTCACAGCTCGACATTAAGATACACTAATTAATGTTACTGATAAATGCCGATAATAATTTCCAGTTAAAATATACGTTTTGAGCATATTCTGATCGGCGGGGGCAAAGTGCGACATCGGCTCAGGCTATAGAAGGGCGACGTCTCAAAGGATAAAAGACAGTCATATCTCAGATAATCCAGACGAGAGACAGTCAGAATACATCTCGCCTACACTATTTCTGATGGCAGAGTCTAATAGGGAACTTCGATAAAAGCAGCTCAGTGCTTTTATTGTAATCTAGTTTAAGTAGAGATAAGTGTCCCCCTTTATATTATTGAAAGGTGCCTCTTCATTTTGATTAATATTTATTATTGGTGAAGATTTAATTATAAATAAATTTATATATATATATTTAAATTTTGAGTAGAATCGATTGTTAATGAACCCTTCCTAAATTCTTGTTAGTGACTTGGTTGTGGGAATTATCATCTCTTACAGCTTCCACTGCCTATTGCAGCAGCCAGATCGCAACACAATTATTTCGTGAAAAGTACAAAACCAAAAAAATAATCAAACTGTAAATAAAAATTATCTTGAAGTAATTAATACTAAAACGGCAATAGCTAAGGGGGTGAGGGAACTGTAGAATTTTCCAAAATAATATATTTTTTTTAAGTGACCTTTCAGGAAATCCTGAAAATAATAAATGGGTTATTCTGATCAGTTAAAACTTCACATAGCAAGAGAAAACTGAAGTGTTCTATGAAGTAGTGAATGCTAAGATTATAGCCCCTTGAGAGATATATTCAGATACAAGTGGTGGGTGTGGTTCACTTCATAAGATAAGTGAAAAAGGTTGTCTTTAAGCATTAGCACGTGGATTATACTGAGCACCCAGGAGGCAGAACATCGGGCCTGTACTAGAGCAGAAGGCATTGGCTTTGCAAGAGATAAGGAGAGGAGGGTTATACAATAAATGTTGTGTTACATGTAAATTTAACAAATCGTGGTTTTAATTGGAACGACTTGTTGGTCTATATCTTTGGCATATTCAACTAGAATATAACATTTTAATATAAGAACTTTTAGAATTAGATTAAAGCCAATACTCTGGCGTAAATAGTTTATCTGTGTTCGTGCCACTCTTGTATGTATATAATGGAGAAGAAGAATCCTAATGGTGCCAAGTGTTATGATCAAATTCTGAACTCGCCAATTTGCTTTTAGGAACTTGAACGGCATTTAGACGACTCTATAGATCGCTCCCGGTCTTATCAGGACAAGGAAGAGATCTATCTAAAGGTTAACAATTTGACAGCAGGAAGGAAATAACCAATGGGTTTCAAGCTGTCTGTTTGCTGTTGTTTAAGAATAATGGTTGTCGCCATTTTAGGGAAATTAGCTATTGAGGTTGTATTCATGATGGAATTTTCAAAAAGTATCTTCAAATGAACACCTACCTCCTACCTACCTAGGAGATGACGAAAATGAGGTCCGTTTAAAATAATATCTCTCTCTCTCTCTCTCTCTCTCTCTCTATATATATATATATATATATATATATATATATATATATATATATATATATATATATATATTTTTATTATGTTATATTATTAAGCCCATTAATTAAAGCCTAAATGCCAAATATTTTTTTCACTGAACTTTTACGTTTTGAGATAAATGCAAATACGTGAGGCCCGTGGGAAATCTGCTTAGTTATCGTAGCCCCTGCGTGATGGACTTTTATTCCCTTGCATGAGACTCCACAAAGTAATATGTACTACCCAAGATGACAAAACTCGAAAATAATTATACACTATTCTGGTGAAAGCAAGATATTCCGTCCCATATTTTTATACGTGAATGAATCGAGGAAGTGTGTCGTTTTGAAGTATTTTGTTACTACTGAGAATGTCTGTTAAAAGTAGTTTCCTTTTACTGCAATTAGGAATACGGATGGAAGGGCTCACCCAAGAGCTCTATGTTATGGGAGGTGTAGGCAGCAGGAAAATGTGTTCAAAGACGTGGATCGTATTGAACCGGGACAGCAAACTGTTTCAAAACAAAACCATGGACCTTTCGTTTGATCAAGTTGTACTGAGTTGGTTCTCCATGAGTCACTTGGTTTTATACGTCTGTTATCCATTTCAAGTTGTTTAGTTAGTTGTTTAGTAGTCCATTGTTTAGTTGTTTAGTCCTGGTACGTTGGTTTACTTCTTTGGTCTGGTAAAACGAAGGGTGCTTTATGGGTGTGTCTAGGTAAATTGTGGAAATTAAAATCTAAATAACCTGTTACGATTAACCAACTCAGTGAAAGTTTTGGTGGATTTGAAGATGGTGCTCTCTCATCAAAAGTGCTTGCCAGCTGTATTCATCAGCCAGTGACGACGGTCTGACAACACTATAATATATACTGGTGGTCCCAACCATTTATTTGATAAACCAGGATGTATTGACTATTGCCTAGATCAGTGGTTCTCAATTGTTTTGGCAACAGAACCCTTTTGGAAAGCAAAATACTTGACGGAACCCTAAAATAAAATAAAAATCTCTTTATGTGGATTCTTTATTAATAATAATAATACTAGTACAATGCAACAGTGACTTATTACATACATAACACATATAATAATAGAAGATAGAAAAAAAATCTAATGAGAGATATGAAACTGTTTTTTTATTTTTCATGAATGATAGGGGAGAGTTGAAGTCACATCAGGTTCGGCGTCCAGTCTGTTGCGGTATTTTGTTTTCGTGGCTGCAAACATTGAGAATCACAATTCTCTTTCGCACAGGTAAGGGAGAAGAACATTCAGGGCCATTTTAGCAAGCATTGGATATTCACCACGGATTCTGCACCAAAGATCATTGTGAGGCGTTGTTTTGAACAGTGTGTATGGATACTTGTGATTGATGCCATTTCTAAGATGCCAAAAAGATTCGTTGGACATACTTTCGGGCTTTTGCAATTTGGGTAATAAAGGGATTTTGATTCCATGAATTCATTTTGGATACGTTGCTTCAAAGAGTCGCCTATGGCGCACGTATCGGGGAATAGTCGACCAGAGAGAGAGTGGTGTTTTGAATTTTTCTCTAAATTCTTGCGGAGCCCCCATAGGGGTTTCGTGGAGCCCTAGGGTTTATCGGAGTACACTGAGTATGGCTGGCCTAGACAAACTATTTACAAAAGACAGGCCAAGTATACACTTTGAAAGAGGCTTGAAGGTTTTGTAATAGGGTAACCATTAGGAAGAAGGTTGAAGTTAGGGAATAAAGTATGTGAAAAGGAGTCCGAGTTAAATAGAGGTAGAGTGTTTGTTGGAGGGTATATAGGGATAGGATAGGGTTATCCAGGAGGGGCTTTAGAAGAGCCGGTGGCGGCGGGCGATGCAAGGGAAGATCGCGGCGAGCCTAGCCCTGCCCCACAGCTTCCGCCCGATTTCCCTCTGCCCTCCCATCTGTAAACCCTTTGTCAGTACCCGCTCGGCTCGGCAATTATCACACATACATTGTCTCTTACCGCCCGATAATTTCCATTGACTCAGTCGCTTTTTTTCTTTTCTTTTTTTTTTCCCTACAGCCCTCTTTCTCTCTAGCCCTAACACTCTTTCTCTCTCGTTGGAGCGTCGAGGGAAAATGAAAATGAAAATGAAAAAAAAAAAAATAGAAATAAAAAAACTGTGTGTGTGTGCAGAGGGAGAAGAAAAATCCAGCGATAGGAAGAATTTATTGTGGGTTGGGTTGGAACTAAGGGCAGATTTGTAGTGGGATCTGGCCGGGGCCCAGCGTGCTCCTGCCTAGCAACTCTTAGCCATAGGAACACCTCGCTCCCTCCCACACCTTACTCCTCTCAAGCATACATCCATTCTTTATCTAACACTCCTTCTTCTCATATCTTGTAAAAAAAAAAAAAAGAAAAAAAAAACATTATTGAAATTTATTACCGTTTAGGGACGTTTATATAAAACTTCTGCACCTTGCTGCGCAACAATACAAACAAGAATATACAAAACTACCCCTTCCGCAGCAACTTGCTTACCCACAAAATGCCCTACTGTATTAGCTATACAACAATTTCTGTTCTTTCTTGTAAGAAAGTTTACTACATCTACAATTATAGAACTAAACAATTGAAACTAGGTATTACAACATTTTGTAGGAACGTATGTTAAAATATGCAGTTTACTGAATATAAAGAATTGTCCCCAAAGGGTGTTGCGAGGGGCAACAAAAACTTTAAGAGTATTATTACACCCTACCAAGAAAATTGAAAGACCTTATCCTTATTTGTGACGAAAAAAATCGCACACACACACACACACACACACACACACAAATATGTGTGTCTGTTGGCATGTGCATTTACCTCCTAGTGTAAGGGTGCTATAGTATATAGTATAGGTTGATGCGAGAGTTGATGGCATTAGATGAGAAAACTCTGTACAGATGACTTCAAAGTGATCTCAGCGGAGGTGAGGCATGAACGGTGTTTTCATTTTAAATAAGAAAGTTTCAGAAAAACTTTTAAAAGTCTACCAGGTAAGCGATCGGCTGCGAATGATTAAGTTAAGTAGTATACTTGTTAATTTAGTTGTAATACAAGTGTATTTGCCCACATCAGAATGCTCCGATGAAGAAGTCGAACTCGTATACGACTATATAGTAGAATGACTTAAATATGACCTCATGAAAAAGAATGCTGCAATTATGGGAGATTTTAATTTCGTAATAGAATTCAGCAAAATACGGCATAGAAAATAAGGACAATCCAGGTAAAATACTGTTATCATTCTGGAAGGGATATGAAGTTATATATATGATATATGAAGAACCAAATTATAAAAAGCGATTTCTATAATTATCCAGGAGCAGAAGTACATAGCTATCATCAATTAATGGCAATGTGGAGACTCAGATTGAAAAAATATAATAAAGTGGGAAAACTGCTTCGTTAACACAGCCCCAGCGTGACGGACTTTATTTATTTATCTTCTACATAATCTGGAAACGTTGTTTAACACATTACGTTAGGTTTGTACAACAATGCAGTGTTTATTGTATGAGAAGCACGAACTCCAGTAGACCAATATTAGTCAAAAAGAGCGGAGGAAGGAGGGTGGACACGCCAGGAATCTGTGTCGCCAGTAAGCAAGGCTCCTACATTCACATGCTAATAGACCCCAACACACCCCAATTTGTTTCGACACAACAGCCCTCCAGTTTGAATAATTTTCTCCCCCTCCCCCAACTCCTTTAGCTCACTAACTACTTTACTTAGGGTTCTACGCTTCACTGTGGTTTAGCGAAGCCTCTAATTGTCCACTGAGTTTGATCAATTTGTAAATCACACTATAAAGCGAGCTCTATTCTTCTAGTTATTATCGCTATTGTAAAACAACACGATTAAGGCACTGTTGAATACAATCTTTTGGAATTGAAATAATTAATAGTGAGTGTGTGTGTGTGTGTGTGTGTGTGTGTGTGTGTGTGTGTGTGTGTGTGTGTGAGAGAGAGAGAGAGAGAGAGAGAGAGAGAGAGAGAGAGAGAGAGAGAGAGAGAGAGAGAGAGAGAAAAGAGGGTTGTAATTCTATGCACCTTCTATCGAGTATCGCCCAATGCTTGGCATCTGGTTGTATTGCATGTAGCTTTTCTCCTGATTCGTGTGAATCCGTCTCCCTTATGTTAGAGGGTAGGACGCTCATAAGGGAGAACGTTCAAAGGTAGAGCATTAGAAGTTGTAATTATTTTCCATTTGTAGTTCTTAGGAAAGTCAGGTTCAGCTGTCTTGTTTTGTGGTAGGTAGTAATAGATGGCCATCTTCCGACACAGTGGAACTCCGTCTTCTTAACATTAGATGGTAGAATTATCAAGAGCTTACTTACGATAGCAGTTCAGATTGACTTAATTTCCTTTACTCTTTCCTATTTCCTTATATTCTGGGTCTTAACCGCCTTCTCTTCTTAATTCTCCTGAGGTTAGCTGCATTTATTATATTTCATGCTGCATTTATTTTCTGTTTATTTGTCCCTTATTTGAGCTCAACAAAGAACAACGTAATTTATATTCTTTTTTTTTTTGCTATCATAATTTTACTCAACACATGTTACAATTAATATATATTTCAATTACAAAGTAACAATCTTTGAGTTACAAAGCAACGAAACGCTGTCAAAAAGGGATCCGTTGATAGATCACAATACCTAACTGATGTAATTATTATTACACAATTCCGTAATTGGTAGGTAAGTTTTAAGAGTTGGACGTCCAGGGCGCAAACCAAAATTTCTTATTGAAGTCTATTACTAATAATGTAAGGGGGCTGGAGTTAGGAAATATTAAATAATATTTCTCACAAAATGATTACTACGAATGGTTGAGTCTCTCACCTACTCATAGTTTCTTGATTATTTAAAAAAAAAAAAAAAGGCTTGTTTTACGCCAAGTCCAAGGGAGGAAGCAGAAATTCATATTTTAATAGTTTCTTCCTTCCAATCACACCACTAACACCATTATTCCTTCCCTATCTTTGAGTTCATTGAACGTAAATTTACGAACTCCTGCATTCATTAGTATAATATTATTCTTGCTCATAATTAATAGTGACTTCCGCCAATTTCCGAATTGATTATCGATTGTAACTTAAGTAATATTGGCATAATTGAATAAAAGAATGTCAATCTTTATTAAACGTATTTGGTATCTTTGTATACAGCTACTTGTACAGATTACGGATATACTTGTTTTTATTTTGATGGAGCAATAATAAATAACGCAGTAATGAGCTATTGAAGTATTTAGCTCACCCAATTCATAAAATGGTCAACGGTTTTATTATTTACTTTATGAAATGTATGAGATCGATTATTTACAGTAATAGGACTTAATGCAAATACTCTTAATCCTTCTCTTACATGGCAGTGTAAAGCCAGTGGACCACGTTGCGCACCGTTCATTGTCTCGTCTAGTGTCCACACTACGATGTAAATTTCTCAGTCTCATGTTCACAGTCCACCATGGAGGACTTTATTTTGTGTGGAATGAGTTCCTGCTTAGTGGCAATTATAAGTGAAAGAACACGAAAACGTAAACGTTGGTGGACGCGCGAAGTGCTTTCAGAAGGGCCTAGATTCGGTAAAGCTTAAGTAAATTAAGATTGGAAGACGCCATGGGTTTTCGAAATTTTACCCAGCAGACGATTACTGATTTTCAAGACTTACTTTTGATGGCTGGAAGAATAATAATGAAGCAAGATGCAAAGTTTAGGGAAACCATTCCAGCTTCTCTTCGACTGGCAGCAACACTAGGAGGCCACATGTTTCAAAGTAAAAATTTCGAAAAATTGAATAAACAGCCAAACCACACCACTCGGTAGCTGGAAACAGAGTGAACATGTCTCGTCTCTAGACGCTGAGTACGTCCAAACTGTCAAAATATGTCTAAAGCCTAGTACACACTAGTAGACATGTTGCGCGATTTTGGTCTCTGAGACGTGTCTCAGGTTGTCTACGTAGACAGGTCTATAGACCGACTTCCGTCTACGGGCTTGTTGCGAGACCAAAAATTGCAGGTCTATGGTCTCCCGATTGGAATGGGAGACTTCATGCAACTTAGATATATTGCGGAACATTTTGACAGTGTGGACGTACTCAGCGCCTAGGGACTAGGCATCTTCACTCTGTTTCCAGCTGTGGTGTGGTTCGGCTGTTGATATTTTATTTCGATTGGACATGGGCCTGCTTGCTGCTGAAATTCCGTCCATTAAGACCCCATATGCACCTTCTACATCATCCCACCTTTCCCAAGCCAGCGCTTGCTCAAATCCTTCTGCATCAACTGCAGTTGGTTTAGAAGGAGCTGAAGATGTTCAACTTCAGGAGGAATCAGAGCCGAGGGATGAAATTGGCAATGACATTCGTGATTTTGTAAATAACTCACAAATCTATAAATGTTTTGTGTTGACTTATTTATCATTTAATTTAATAAAAATTAAGCTAATAAAAATTGAGTTTTAATGCTAGTAATAATTGTTTTATGCATACCTTTACGTATTGTTTTGTTGATGAGATAATTGCTTCGCAGACCTCTGGTACCATTTTGGATATTGCCTGCTTTGATATTCTGAAGGTGTACATGAGGCTCGTGAATGAGTCTCCACTTGCAAGGAAACGCAGTGTGACTGCCAGTCGAAGAGAAGCTGGGATGGTTTCCCTAAACTTTGTATCTTGCTTCATTATTATTCTTCCAACCATCAGAAGCAAGTCTTCAAAATCAGTAGACGTCAGCCGGGTAAAATTCCGAAAACCAATGGGGTCTTCCAATCTTTATTTACTTAATAGAGCTTTACCGAATTTAGGCCCTTCTGTAAGTACTTCGCGCGTCCACCAACGTTTACGTTTTCGTGTCCTTTCACTTATAATTACCACTAAGCAGGAACTCATTCCACACAAAACAATGTCCTCCATGGCGGACTGTGAACATGAGACTGAGAAATTTACATCGTAGTGTCAACACTAGACGAGACAATGAACGGTGTCTCTAGACAGTCTATAGACCGTGTCTCGAAACCGTCTCTAGTCGGTCTATAGACAAATCGCGCAACATGGTCTACTGGTGTGTACTTAGCTTAAGGTTGCATTAAGTCTCCCATTCCAATCGGGAGACCATAGACCTGCGATTTTTGGTCTCGCAACAAGACGGAGATCGGTCTATAGACCTGTCTACGTAGACAACCTAAGACACGTCTCAGAGACCAAAATCGCGCAACATGTCTACTAGTGTGGACTAGGCTTAAAGGTTATGAAATAGACATAATTGGCATATCTTCGAACCCTCCTGTTGCCAGCCTGTAATCATTGTTCTAAACACTAGTGTACTTTTCATTACTTATACATCACTAAAGCATTCAGCCTTCGATCTTCCAATGATTGCTTTTTATATTTCTAATTGGCCTAAATATTTAATCCGGGAATCCCCTGGTTTCCGACTTTTGTATAAGATCAGTCACTTTAAGATACTCCCATTTCCCTTACCTTATACCCTAAGAACAAAATGCAGAGCTGGGATAGAAGAAGATGGCATTTAATTTACATGAAATAATAGGAGGGTGGGGTAAGAGGGCGGATAAATCTAAATCTAAATCTAATTCCCCGCTGAGCCCCTCCATCCATCCCTACTCCTCCCCCCCCCACCCCCTCGCAACCCCTCTCCATCTCTCTTTTCCTCTTATTCACATCTACTTTAATAAAATCCAATCTCTTCCTGACTCTTAAACGGTTACGACCAACCAGTCTGACTGATTATCATCACATGTCTGCAGATGCTCACTAATGGACCATTGATGTGGAGAGCTCAGAACTTTTAAACCCCAAAGCGATCTTGGAGAGGAAACGTTTTAACAGATATTCCTAATGCTTAATGATCATTTCAAGTTAGCATCACGCCTAGATTCTTTAAAAAGGTTTTTAAATGACTGCTCATTCGACCTCGTAGATGAGCATGTGACCCATTCAAAAGTCTGTGTGTGTGTGTGTGTGTGTGTTTGACGGAGGTGCGGGTTTCAGCCATGGTTGCACCAGCCTCTACACTCACAAGTCAGTTGTCATCTCAGTCAGTTGTTAATCTGTAGTTCAACTGAGAAAAGACTGTAGTGGTGTGGAAAATATGTTAAGAGTATATAAGGGCGCTGGTTTAGGATTTAGTGGAGCCTAATGAATGGTTCAGGATGACTAAGAATTGAATCTCTAATATTCTATCTTCAGGTAAGCTAGCTGGTGAGCCTGCTGTCAGAAACGTTGACTTGGATAGTGGTTCCAGTTGATTAAATGTTGGACTTTCAATATTCTAAATGATTAATCGAGTACATGTGTAATCTGGTTTTGCCCCCAATAAATAGAGTATTGATCATACTTCTCTACGGGGCTAATTTATTTAGAAAACCACTGCTATCACTACACTTTACTCTTCGATAGGAGATCTCTGGCCATTGCCTCTTGAGCCGCCGTGGAGGGAATAAGGATGAGTGGTACTGGAAAGGGCTAGGACTTCTGGATTAGGATGATTGGATAGCCTGCTGTGGAATTTTCTCAATCTTAAGGGAATTAGGTCCTTTAGAAATGGGATATTAAAAACGTGACAACGTGGGAAATCTGCTTAGTTAACGCAGCCCCTGCGTGACGGACTTTTTTAATTATTGTGTGGGATTTCGAAGTATGTCTGGTGTTTCAAATGTAGTCCAAGGTAGCGAACACAATCCGCTGGTGGTGAAGACATATTGTTGAACTGAACCGGAGGACAGAAACTTCGCTGGAGGGAAAAAGTGATATGGTGAGATTTACTTTCGTTGATCTTTATGCGCCAAGCATTGCACCATTTTTCGATTTCAGTTAAGTGGAACTGGAGATTCTTTGGAAAACCAAATTGTGAAGTCCTTCCTAATTTTTAAAAAAAAATGTTAGTAGACATTTATATTTCTTTAATTGGATTAGTAATTAACTCTAAAGACATATAACTACACGATTTGAGATGTCTTCTATTATATGAGGCTAATTACATCTTGCTTCATTTAGCATAAAGGTATATCTTTATAAATTGAACACTGAAGTAGCCATTAGGGAAGTGTTGTCTTTAATTCCAAATTGACTTTCCATGGGAATAATTTTTATTGCCGATTTTAATAAGTTATTGAAAGCTATGATTGCCATAGTGTGTCTTCGGAAGGATGTTTTAATTGTATTGCGAGTAATATTCCCACAAAGATCGTATGTGCTCATTTCAGTGATCTTGGTGAGACAGAATCCTCTTGTATTACGTAAGTGGTTCTATGTTATATTGATTTAATACATTTTAACACCTGGAGTACGGGTATCTCTTTGTTTACCATTATCCATCTCTATTAGTTTAATGACAGGATAAGAAACAAGCTAGACATTTTGGAATATTTACTGGGTTTGGGCTGTTTAATGCATATGCTAATAGTCTTTTGGAATACCAGTCAATAATTATCAGAGATTGTTGGTGCTTAAAATCAATAAATATGATATTTGTCTGATATTCCTTTATGATAGTTGGTTATTATCTCTTTTTTTGGTTTTACCTACATTAACTCTATTACAGTTTTTGAGCTTAATACTACAAACGTGATTGATTATAACATATGTGAATGCATTAATCAAATGCCCATATGCCTTCTCTAACATCCCTTTTATTTTAGAAATCGCTTCTTAAATGTTTATGTCTTTTAAATATTGCCTTGCAATGGCTTTATTTATTTATATATTAATAGTTTGTGACAAATGATGTAATGTAATGTGTATGACTGTAATCTTCCGAAACTAGGTCCTGGGTCTTCAAACGCTACGCTCAAAAATTGTTGTAAATGGGTCCAAAACCGCACTTTTCGCAATTAATCTTTCAACAAACGTAGTGCGTCGACTTACATGTTTTTACCACAATATACACAAGCTAAATACAAAAGTTGCCGGACATATTGTAGCTTTTAAAAATTCACTGGATAAAACTCTATGCTCCAGGTAATTTTGCTATTAACTACTCATTAATCATGTTCTAAAATAGCTGGAAAACCTCAAAGCTAAACTCAGTTCCTATTGGTGTATGTAATGTAATCTTTGATTCAAAATACTATGCCAAGTTTAAAATGGTTGTCTTCCTAAATTAGGATTTCATTCAGTTTAACTAGTCCGGCAACAAATTCCAATGGAAACTCTATAACTAATATACTGTGGTTCTTTCCATAGCCGGTTAACGTATAGCTTAATGCATTGGGGTAACTAAAAAAATATTTCAATATTTAAATTGGAGAAGAGAATAATAAATAATTTATGATCAGGTACATTGTCTTTTTAAGGTGGGAATGAAAAGTTTCTCATCATTTAGAAAGCATGTCATCCCTTAATAAATTTCAGACTATTAACAAAGCATGTGAATAAATTAAAAATACATGTTGTATTATAAGAGCGGTATTAAAATTGTTAGCGAAATTAATTTAATATCTATAATTAATAATTTCATATTTTTTATTAAATGTATTTATTGAATTTGAGCTAATTTTATAACGGATGTATTCCATATAGGTACAAATGATATTTTATAGTATTTAAAGAAATTAGTTGGCAAAATATTTGTAAATGTTTAGTAGATAAAACAAATTGACTTATCCTATTATGTTATGTTAACATTTAATGGAAATAAATACATTTCATTTCAGCTTTAAACTGGCATACCTAAAAACATCAAGTTAAACTCAATTGCTGTTTGGAGGATGGAATGTAATCCATGATCCAAGACACTATGCCGAGTTTAGAAAGTTTTGTCTTCCAAGTTTATGCCTTCAGTTTAACTAGGCTGCCAACAGTGTAACGGGACCAGAGTAAGCTCTTCTTGGAGCGGGAAGGCCGGAGTGTGTATATGAATGAGAGTGGGCTGAAGGCTATGGTTGTGGAGCAGGAGGGCGAGAAGAAAGGGTTATGGCCACTAGGATCACCTGAGGACTTGGTGTGAAGTGTATATTGATCTGAGAGTGTGAATCATCGAGGAGAATGAGCTCCGAGGAGTTAGGGGAATCAGTGGACTGGAGGTAACAGCTTATGTCACCCCGCGGGGGGGCCCCATCCACCCCCTCAACCCAGTCAACTTACCCTCCTCCGTCCAGATTAGGAGGTTTTAGTTTTTTATTAGTCACACATTAGGATTGCTTAAAGTCCCAATAACTCTCCCCCTTTTCAAGCACTCCCTTATGTTTTAACATTAATCTTATTTCAAGCTGAGCTCCTGATTGTAAGCAAGTGATTCTTTTTGTCCACATCTTATAATGGAATTGTTAAGCTTTCTTTAATTTTTAGGGAAAGCTTACAATCATTTTATAACTGATTAGATTACTATTGATGTCGATGCCGAAAATGGTCCCAATTCGGAGACACTCAGCAGTTGTTAGCAAACAGAAATTTCCTGTAGATGAAACTTCCCTCTTTGCACTTATGATTCTAATTTATTCGGCGCTGCAGCAATTTGAACGTTTTGGGATCTACAAAACTTTGTTCCATATTCTCTGAAATAAAAGCTGTCTTCAAGGAGCTTTAGAACTAAATCGGGCCATCTACCCTTCTCATTGACCACTCCTTCACTACTCACCCCCTTTCGAACCCCACTCGATAACATACATTTCCCAAAACTTACCTCATACACTCATATATGTTAGTCAGTGGGAGAATTTTATAGGGAATAGCTTCTCTATCTATTAATATGTGCTATTTTTCTATAATATATAGAATTGTGATCTCTTCCTGACAACAGTTATAATTCTATCTCTCATAATCTTTATTATTTCCACATATACTTATTAGAGTGAAGGGGATCCTACGTGAGATATACCTGGGATGAGGTGATGGTTTCACCCATAACGTTCGGGAGTTCTCATTTCATTTAACAAGGCTACAATAGGTAAAGGCACTGTTCAGACTAATCCTATTGCTCTTACGCATGTATATTTGTGATCTATGGACCTTTGCATTTGTAGTGTTTAGTCACTACTACCATTCAAGATTAGTAGTTCACATACTGCTTGGGAAAGTCATGTCTTCATTTGCGATTAAGCTGCAACCCGGCTGCTACATTCCCTCTTATGTCTTTTCAGCTATTCCTTTAAATCCTAAACCATGCTCATGGCACAAGTACTTCGTAAACTAAGGAGATTCACTAGCTACTGGAATGGTACAAAGTCATCCACATCGCACTTTCTATTGTCTATTTATCGCTTAGTAAGAATGTTTTGTAAACAATTCATGTAATTTAAGCTGGAAGAAGATATAATGTCTTACAGTGAAAACCTCGTGAGTCGGAGTGGAGATTACCCCAACACCTGAAAACGTAAGAATTAAAAAGAATCCATTAATAATTCAAGAAATTAAAGCTCATTTTCTTAAGGGATGCCAGTACGTTAGTATTCTTAAAACGAATAAACTAATAATAAAAGTGAAATTAAAAGAAGAATGAACTCAACAACTGAATGAATTAATTCAGTTCTTAACAACTCAGTTTTTGATAAGCTGGGAATTTCTATTATAGACTCTAAACCAAGTATTAAAATATACAAATAAGTAGAATAGATCTTATCTGAACTATACCTCATGTGCAATATTTAATTAATTTATATATATATATATATATATATATATGCGACAGAGCGCTTGAACACAGTGCATCATCGTCAGCGCCCTAACGTCCTGGATGTAGACTTGAAGGGCCTTAGCCAGTTCTGGGTTTCTGGAAGAGTGTGTCCGTTTCAATCAACCTGCAACTGACCAATGTATACAGAAAAATATTTATTCTTGTTTATGAAGTCCCTCCAGACAGTGTGGGGAGAATGTGTAACAAGATTTATCATTGTCGGAAAGGAAGCTAGGGCTACAATTGTTCATTTATTTGGTGTGAGCCATACAAATATTAAATGTATATTATTATTTCAATTGAATAAACGTTTTAGCTTTGCCTTCGATAATTTCAGATATAAAATATCATAGATATAGAGTCATGGAGGGTCTGTATATCTTCTCGAAACCCTTTCAATTGCTCAAGACTACTTGTGACTATTCTTGGCTAATTGTGTAAGAAGGGGTTAAATGAGAGGTCACGGAAGAAAAGAGACTCAAAGGAGCGAGGTAAGGGAGTGAGGGGGGAGGTATAGAAGGAGATAATATCCCCCGGGGAGGTGAAAGTGGGCTAATGATGTGGTAGGCGGCTGGGGATTTGTAAAAACAAACAGTGTTGAGAGCAAGCATGAATGTAGATGAGCTTAGGTGGCCCTAGGGAGAGGGGAGCTGCCCATCTGCCCTATCCAACCACCCCCACCCCCTCTCGGCCTCCCGACATACCCATTTCCTCTTCCAATTCGTCATCTCATCTTACTTTGTCACATACACTTGCCCAGATAATAACTAATCCCGGCCTATTTGTCTGAATTAATGTTTCACAGTATCTGCCATATTTCCAAATCTCATTTCCGACTCTTAATGGGAGGTTGGTCCTTGAAGCCTCACGGAGAAGTATTTATAAGTTCTATTAAGCGATTCGAATTCATTATATTAGTCCTACAAAACACGATTTACAGTTTTAACTCCTCAAATGCAAGAAGAAGAGTTCTCCATGACTGCCATTTAATTCATTTTCGACGCCACTTGGAATGTGGATTACAACTTATTTCTGGAAATAAATGAGTTTAAAAGTTTTTGCATGATTTGCAGCAGTGAAACCTGGGTATTGGTGCTACCTACCCTTCCTATAACTGTTGACTTTAAGATAGCAACTTTTTCACCGGCAACTAGGGAAAAGGCGCAAGGGCCTCAACAATGTTGGGGGGTTTGATGCTATTAACTAACCTCCAATTGACAAATATTGTAATTTTAGATATATCAGCTCATTGGATAATATTTATATTTAATTACAATAATGTGGTACAATAATTGTTATCATATTCGTATATTTCAGCTGGTTCCGTAGTGTTATTAGCACTTCATCCCGAGATGATCTAATGATACTTTATAAATACATTGCCACTGTGGTTAAATTAAGGTCATCATTATTAGCTTTGTAATATAATTTAACATTTTTATGATCCATATTTTTTCTGTAAGTTAAGTTTTCTATATTCATTCTCACTCTTTGTGACATTCTATTTTAATTTTATTTATCTAATTATTAATTTAAAAAAAAAGAAGTTCTGCGAATGTTTCTGCATTTATTATTTTTTTCCCGTTTTATGGTTGCTTTAAATCATTTTTCATGACTCGGTGTCGAGTTAAACGTTTTACCTGAAGAAATAAATGCATCATCATCATTCCGAAGGGCCCAGCATTAATCGTTTTCTAACGATCGGGAAGGGGATATGACAAAACCATTGTCTTTTAATCTTTATGTCGTATGTGTATTACTGGTCCTATGACTTTAAAGCATCTTTCTCTCTCTCTCACTATATATATATATATATATATATATATATATATATATATATATATATATATATATACACACTCAACCGCAAAAAAAACCGGACACTTCATTTTTGTCGTATTAAAAGCTAATTTTCAGCCATTTTCTTTATGTGGGTATTCTAGTTATTACAGAGAATTTAGAGTCTAAGCCCATTGAACTAATCCCTTCAGGATTAGTAAACAATTAGAGAAAACTCAGTTTTGATTTATTTGTCGTGAAGTTGATCTATTCTAAACTGTAAGTAGTTCTTCGCATAATTAAACATCTTTAATTATTAACCAAGCATTTTCTTTAATTAATGTTTTATTTTTATGTCGGTCCAGAATAATGGGTCTTTCAAACTTAAATGGAAGGCCGGAGCTTACGTTACATTGCCGAAACGCTTGGGGTAGCGAAGTCTACCATTCACTGTAATAAAAATGAAGAATAATTTTTTTTTTTTTAAATGTGTTAATTTATCTTTTTCTTTTTTTTTATTTTGTATTTTTTTGTAAATAATCAATAAAAATTATTCACTTTTGGCAGATTTTGTTTAAATAACCTATAGATTAACCAATTATTTTAATTAAAAAGATTAATATAGATATATATTAAGTATTTAACAAAATTATAAGACTAAATCTAAGTGTCCGGTTTTTTTTGCGGTTGAGTGTATATATATATATATATATATATATGTGTGTGTGTGTGTGTGTGTGTGTGTGTGTGTGTGTGTGTGTGTGTGTGTGTGTGTACTTGTCTTGGGTCTAGCGGTAGGAATTATTGTTTGATCGTTACCAAACTCGATATATAAGCGTTTCATGTAAACCTAAAGACCAAGTATGTTAACTACTGAAATCGAATATTCCATTTTTTACGAGTTGAATCGAAACATTGTATATAACCAATCTAGTTGTAAATAAAATTGTATATACATGTTGTTTGTACACTTATCCTTTATTTCAACCATTAACCGAGAAATTTGCATATACGGCATTGAGTAAGCCCCCGATTTTAGTCATCACACTACAAGCGAATATATCATGAAACATCTTATTCTATGGTTAAATACCAAATATTGTTTTCAACGGACCTTTATTATGCGAGATACATGGAAATACGTTGTGTTATGACGTCATCATTTAAGATTTTACTTTATTTACTCGATGTTCATTTTATCTGTTCCATAATCCATGATATTTAAGCGGTTCGTACAACACCCCTAACCACCAAAGTTCATAGTCGTTAATGGCGGAAGCAGGAAGATGAGGGTTTAGAGAGGGGTATAGTAGAAAAAAGTTCGTCACGCAGGGGCAGCGTAAACTAAGCAGATTTCCCACGTGAAGTTTTACAATAGAGAAATCTGCATACAAGTAACTGTAGTCGTAACGGGCCTCTAAACCAATTTCACGGGAGCCGAACCCTTACGGAAACGGCCGAACTAGCTTAGGAATAGAGCTGACATCAGCCGATTTCATCCGTTATCCGCCCAAATTTCATAAACATGCAAAAATCTCAGTTAATATTCAAGATAGGGAATAAATGTATATGACAATATTTACAGTAAATTACAAGTTTATACAAATACAAGTTTTCGATCCGACGTATAGTAACGGAGATATTTCGAATTTTCGAAAATCCCCCTTAACCTCCCCTCCCACTGGTCCGATTTTAGCCATTAACAAACTAGATCTTTCTTTTTATATATATCCAGTTTAGTAACGATCAAACAAAAATTGCGACCGCTAGAGCGTTAACATACAAGTATATAATTTTGAAAGGACCTCATTTTCATTATCTCCTGGGTAGGATCGATGGACATTTGAAGAAATTTTTCGAAAATCGCGTCATGAGTACGACCTCAATAGCAGATTTTCCTTAAGGAAATCTGCTAAAAATTCAAAATATCTCCGTTGTTATGAGTCATATCGGAACATATTAAAGAACGAGTTCTGTTGAACTATTGATGCTCTACAATTGTTGTTCTTATAAATGTTTTTTTTTTAATTTTACGTCCACTCTATGCTAATCGGGACGGGTTATCTACAGGTTACCATCCTTTTCTAGCCAGGGCGGGACTAAGGAGTTTATTTAATGAGGCCGTCACTAAATAAATTTCTACTGCCCAGGGCGGGATTCGAACCCGCCACTCTAGGCATGCCAAGCGAGATTCGGACCAACGCCCTAACTCCCACGGCCAACCCGAGCCCCCCTATAAATGTTTGCGTATCTCAAATATTAAGTGAGTTATAGTTTCTTTCTTGTGTTCAACCTTTAGTATTCTTCTTTTTCTGCTCGTCGGATTTTTACTTAGAAATAGAAGATATGTGGTGAGAAGAGATCAATAGTGTTCCTTATTAGCAAGTGAGAAATCCGCTTAGCTTACACAGCCTCTGTGGGACGAATTTTTTTTTTTTTGTGCTTGACCCACTATTTACTTTCATGGTTCATTTGTTGCTGATACTTGAGCTAAGAGTGTCGAGGGGTGGGAGTGAGGCGCCCCCCCGCTATAGCTCTGATTAGCAGGGCTTACTCCCACTCGACTCCATTCAGTTTGAAGCCCTGTTCAAGTGAGCACCTCCCCGTCCATTCACCCATCTATCCTTTTCACTTTTATTAATGCTAACCAATTACTATCAACACCTCCCTCTGCTCTCTTTTAGCAGATTTCCATTCACGACGTGGTTCTAGAACCGGCAAAGGCAAATTACTATGTAATGTCCATTGGCACTACATAGTAGACGATCAAAAATGAGATCCGTTCAAATAATGTGAGTTTTGTGTATAAAAATATGGAGGCTTGCTGATTTAACAAGTAGATGTTGGGCACAAACGTTAGCTAGAGGGGAGAGAGAGATTTTATCTCGCTGTTTACAATTAATAATTTCACTATTTCCTATTTGAGAAAACTCTTTTATATACAATATATAATTATATATATATATATATATATATATATATATATATAATATATATATATATTATATATATATATATAATTGTAACCTCTGTCGTACATTGATTTTTTTCTCGAAATATCAGGATGCATTTTCGATTCCCATAGACACGATATTTGCAATTTGTAGCTTTGGTGTCTGTTTGTTTGTTTGTCTGTTACCTTTTCACACATAAGTGAATGAACCGAATTTTATGAAACTTGGTATGTATATTACTGCTAACCCAACTTAGACTTCAGGCTATATTAATATTCTCTGAGACGAACAGGCATGGGGGTTATAATGGAGGCCTTGAATTAGAAATAGCGATATTTCTTTTCCTATTGCTTTTTCGGCAAATATTCACGTAACGAACGTTATTTATTTTTTTTATTTTAAGTAACTTTGGTTATACATAATTTTTTCGTACATCGAAGTATAAATGAGTTATACGCTGAAAACTAAAGAAATAATGACATGCTCAACAATTCATTCCTATATGAACTACCAGGTACCTGACCTGCGGAAATTAATTCAAATCTATGTTAATAGTTTATCCTTAACAATTTAAATCTATGTTATTTTTTAACGCCAGTAACAGATTGTACCAAGTAAAGTACACTTTCCCCCTCCCCCCCCTTTTCTTCTCCCTAACATTAATTCATGAGAAACGCCAGTTTGCAGATTAAATTGAATAGGAACTCTCACTCATACATGTATAGGGAGTGTTATTTTATTGTTCAGAAGGTTGTTCCCTATAATTAAGAAAATCTTGAGTCCAAATAATAAAGATTACTGTATTTTGATTAATATTAAATGAAAAAAATAATAACGCAACTTCAAAATTATGAACTCAGAAACATATAAAAGAATTACGGTCCGTCAAAGTTGGAGTGTAAAGTGGGAGGTTCATGTGAGGTTATCCTGCTGGCCGAGTTGGAGCAGAAAACAAAAGCTTGGAAGGATGCTTTCTTGCCGGCCGGTATCTCCGTAAAATAAAATGGTTTTTACTCACGATACCGACTCTTGTTTTTAAACTTCTTTTGGTTGATCCTGCTTCTTATCAGTTGTGATGGCTTAATGAACTGGAGGTGGTGCTCGGCTGTTGTAGTTTGCAGAGATAATCTGCTAAAAACAACAAACGCGTGGCTTCCACTGCACTTCTCTAGCAATTGACTGTCTAAACTTTGTTAGCAGATTTCCCTTAAGGTAAATCAGCTATTGAGGTTGTACTCATGACGGAATTTTCGAAATTTTTCTTCAAATGTCCATCGATCCTACCTAGTAAATGACGAAAATGAGGTCCGTTCAAAACTGTATATATATATATATATATATATATATATATTTGTCTGTTACCGCTCTAGCGGTCGCAATTTTTGTTTGATCGTTACAAAACTCGATATTTAGTCGTTTTATGTAAAAAGAAAGATCAAGTTCGTTAACGGCTGAATCGGATCAGTGGGAGGGGGGGGGGTTTAGAGGGGAGGATTTTCGAAAATTCGAAATATCTCCGTTACTATAAGTCGGATCGAAAAATTGTACAGGATCAATCTTATTGCTAATTAAATTTACTATAAATATTGGTATATACATTTATTCTCTATCTGGAATATTAGCCGAGATATTTCCATTTTTATTAAATCTGGGCCGCTAACGGACGAGTGACTTTCCCGCCAAAAGCTAGTCCTTAACTGCTCGGCTCTCGTGAAATTTCTCTATTGTAAAACATCACGTGGGAAATCTGCTTAATTTACGCAGCCCTTGCGTGATGGACTTTTTTATAAGCGTTAGGTTAAGTGGCAAACTGGGGAAATGCGACACAGCTGCTACGCATGGTTTGGAAGACAGAAAAAATTCTTTGATTTTGAATTATATGGTCCATTACGTTATAAAAAAAAACTACATGCACACAGGAGACGGGATATATAAATAGCGGATTTCCCTTAAGCTTTCTGCTAAAATATTGAGGTCAGTGAAGCCTCGTACAACAAATTATTTTTATTATTAACAAATCCATAGCAACGACGGGTATAAACCCTAAACACTGGGACGGGGAAATGTCAAAATATTGTGCAAAGTAAAGCCTTGCCGGGTAACTCAGCTAGTGTATATATATATATATATATATATATATATATATATATATATATATATATATATATATATTTAATTTTATGTACACATTTTTATCTGTTATTGACAGTAGTATACATTTGCGGATCCTAGCGCAATAGCCAAAAACCATCCCAATCAAAAAACACGTTTTTGAGAAAAATTATAAAAATTAAAAATTATAAAAATTAAAAATTTAAAAATTATAAAAATACAAAAATTAAAGAAATTAAAAAAAAATATATAGAATAAAAAAATTATTAATATTATGAAATTAAGAATATCAAAGAAAACTTTTTTGAATCAATTATAGAAACAAGTTTTACATTTCTATGATATTATTATTTACGAAATCATATTGTAAATTCTTTTCTGATACAACAACAACATAAACATTTGTATTAGCAGGAGTTGCATTATGAAAATCAACATTAATAAGAATATTATTTTTACTTTGTGATGTATTTAATGGTCCTTTCCTTACATCTAAAACAAAAATCGGACGATTCGAAATGAATTCGTTTGGTGTATACAACATATTTGCATTTGAGCAAAAGGCCTTTTTATAATCTTTATACATTTCGTAAAGTAATGCATAATTTCCTTCACTAATTTCTAGATTCAACATTTCTTCTGGATAATAGGATTCATTAATTTTAACTCGAATATTTCTTACATTAACATGATCAAATTTTGATGTATCTTGTGTCTGATGGTTTCTATCAATTTGAAAAGCAACAATAATAAATTTGGGTTTATCAATATTTCTATAAATATTTGTAATATCATAACTAAAATGTGTTAATCCAGAAATATTTGATTTTTCAATACATTCCCAAGTTTTAAAATTAAATTTTTGAGAACCTAGTGTAACCATTTCATTAATCAATGAAAATTTCGATGGTGTTTGAAATTCCAAAATTGGAACTCTAATAAAAAAATCATTAATAGTTATTTTTCCTTCTGGTGCAAGAGATGTAGCAACTCTTTCTCGCAAACAAGCATCATGATCCCAACTTCTGATAAAAGTTATTTGAAAACCACTTTTATAGATTGGAATTTTAATGTCTCCAAAGAAATCAATTCCTAAATCCGATAAATTTCCAGTAACAAAGAATTTGCCATATTTTATTGTTGAAATTACACCACTATTTTCTTTTGCTATTGCCTCATCTTTTGATAAAGTAATTGTATTTTTGATAGTACTAATAATTCCAGGATTTTCGATTCTATCAATTAATTTATTATGTTTTTTTAGTTCAATACTGCGAAATAAAAATGGAACAAAGTTATCTGTCAATTTAGTTCCTGAATTCGCACCATATTTTTCACCATCTTTTGCATTAAATTCACCAGAAATGAAATATTGAAAATTAGAACCAACAAAATTATCTCCAACATCGATTAAAAATTCAATTCTTTGATTCTCTTTATTAAAATTGATTTCTGTATTATTGGAAGGTAAGAAATGTTTGAATTGATGTTTTTCAATATCGCTATAATATTTAGAGTAGTCCATTTAATAAGAAAAAAATATAATGAAAAAAAATAAAATTTAAAACAAATTCAATTTTAAAATTTTTAAAAAATATAATTTGATAAAGATGGGACACTTTCAACATTAAATCTATTTTTATAATATTTTGAAAATTCTTCATAATTATCTTGTTTAAATTCATTCGAAATATCATCCCTTTCAAAAATTATTACCCAATTAATTAGATGTTTATATTTTAATAAAGTTTCTGGAGAAAAATTTTGATAAAAAGACATAATGTTCCAATCTAATAATGAGGAATAAAACTTAATTTTTTCTTCATCAATCCTCTGATATGTTGAAATAAGTTTCCAATCTACTTTATTCGCAAACATTCCTAATTCTTCTAATGTAAACGGATGGTGTTGTGAAACAAGATTCCAATTTAATTTATTCTGAAATACCATTAGAAATTCAGTACTCAAAATTGGAAACGAAGATATTTCATCCCAATCACAATTATTTTGTGTTGACGTCATTTAATAAGAAAAAAAATATTTAAGATAAAAAAATAAAAAAAAGAATCTTTTCATTTTAGGAGCGATTTTGCAATAATTAATTTTTCAAGATCTTTTTGCTCTTGTGATATTTTATCATTTAACTCCTTCTTTAATGATCTAACTTCTTTATTAATTTTCTCAATTAACAATCCTTTAGATTCTTCTATTTTGTCATAAATCTGTTTTTCTCTATCTAGAGATAATTGAACTTTAGAAATGACATCATGAATTAAAACTTGAGAAAGTTTTTCAATCTTCTCGTCTAACTCTCCTTTAGTTGCATATTCCAATAATTTTTTATTAATTTCCTCATCAAAATCTTTTATATCAATTGATCTTGTAATTCTCGAATTTTTAGTTTTAAAATCCTCAAACATATTTTTTACTTGTTTTAGAATGACAACATCATTATTATCTTTTGCCTCTGAAACACTAACAAGTCTTCTTTTATTAAATCCTATATACGACTTTGTAATTGTAAAAAAAGATGCAAGTATGTCATAAACTTTTGTTTTTAATTGATCATTTAATTTTTTATTAATATCATCATTTATTTTTTCATCTATTTTAGTCTCTAAAATTTCTAACTGAGGTTTTATTTCATTTGATAAATCTTTTAAAATATCGTTCTTAATATTTAATGGTACACTTTCTTGTTTAGCAATATATTCTATTTGATTTCCATAAATATCAAATCTTAAAATAACTGATGAATAAGATTCCATTTTTCTTTATTTATTATATTTAAAATTTCATTAAACGAACATTTATCAGAAAACATTTTAAGAACTAATAAACATAAATGTCCACAGATAGGTGGATCATTAATTTCTTGAAGTCTATCTTCGTTATATATTAAATTATCTTTTCCCAAATATATAACTAATTCCTTCGAAGGTTGTAAGTTTCCATAAGAATTAAAATAATATTTTTTATTTCCATTTTTATAATAAGCAACCCAATGTGTACCATTTCCAAAAGAATTATCAATGTTTACAATTCCACATTCTATATTTTTAATATTTTTAGGAAGTTCGTTTCTCATAAAAACTCCTCTAAAATTTTTTATGTTTAACTTTTTAACTAAATTTTCAATATCAAAATTAGATAAAGGAATTATTTTTTTTTTTACTTTCAGTCTTTTTTGTTAAAATTTTTCCTCCCTGTTTCTTTTCCATTTCTTTATTATGTCTAATTTGTTCTTCAATTAATTTATCTTTATATTTTTTATCAATAACCGAATTTGCAACTGCACTTGCTCCACTTGCTAATGCTGCTAAAGCACCTAATCCAGCAAAAATTAATGGTAATATACCACCATCTTTTTGATTTTCTCTTAATTGTTTATAAGATAATTTAATTCTTGTCCCTTTTCCATCTTTAGAATTTTTATTAATTTTATTGATTTGTCTTTCTGTTAACAAAATAGAATTATTTCCTTTTGTTGTATCAATTGTGACATCAGTTTTCTTTTTAACAGCATTAATAATTTTAGATTTTTGTCCCTCTGTTAGAGAAATTTTAAAAGGCTTATAATCACTCATTTTTAATTTTTGTATTTATATAGTAAAAATTTAAATAAAAAATAAAATAAAATTTTTTTATTGAAATATATCAACTTCTGAATGTATTAAACCCATTCCTAAATGTCTTTTAATTTTCATAGCATTTGTTGTTAAATAAGCAGCAGTTCTTTCACCCAAATCAGCATCATTTGAAATAACTCTTTCCCAAGCTTTATTTTCTAAAACTTTATCAGCAATATGTCTGTCTGAAACTTCTTTATGATCTCTATAAGCAATATCATGTTCTTGTGCAGCTTCATCTAATTTATTAATTGGTTTATCACCTCTTTCTAATCTTTCATTTAATTTTGTACCTGGACCTAAATAATTATAACCTGGATAATGTAATTCAAAGGGTAATTTATTTAATATTTTATTAAACAATCCAGATCCAAAAGTTTCATCTTTAATTATTTTATGTGGAAGAGCATTAACTAATCTTATTAAATATTCAGTTCCTTTTTGATCATCAATATGTTTTTCTAAAAGATTTGTTAAAAATCTAATTATTCCAACTTTTTCATTATGAAAGTTATTATCTCCAGCTTGTTCAGATGCATATATTAAATTCAATCTTGAAATTAGTTCATTTAAATTATTTATATATGAAACTGAATGTTGATTATAGTTTATAATTCCTTCCCCAGTAATTTGTTTTGTCTTTAATTTTTCATATATTGGTTTTAATAAATATTTATATTTTGGTGTATTTGGAACTTTTGGTCTATTTGATGATGATGTATTTTTATAATATAAAGCTTCACTATCAATTAGAATTTCTTTATATGTATTAAAATCTTCTTGTGTATATAATTCTTTATTGTTTTTATCAAATAATTTGTCATATTTTTGAGTTAAAAGAACCCACAATCCTTTAGTTCCAATATATTTCTTTCCATCAATAATTAAATCATTTCCATCAATCTTAACATATTTCTTCCCAATTTTTGGAGATGATTCATCATCATAATAAATTCCATAATGTTTATCAGTATTTTTCGCTAAATTTTTCGATGCAGTAGGGCTTAAAATATGAGAGAAAGAAGATGAAGAATCATTTAAAGAATCTGATGATATAGATCTTTTTGATTCATTTAAACTATCATCACTCAATTCAGTTTCAGATTCATTTTCTGTAATTCTTTCCATTCGATCAAATGTAACTTTCTTTTGTTCTTTTGAAAAAGGTGTACTTTTTGCAATTGGTGTATCTTTTGAGAATAATTCTTTTTCAAAAGATGTTTCTTCTTCTGAAGGAGGAATTTCCATTTCGGCTATGTTTCTTGTAAATGGTACAAGATCAGTAATTAATGTTTTATTTTGTTCTAATACATTTTGTATACTTTTATCAACTTGAGAAATTTTTTCATTAAAAGTAGTATCAAGCTTATCAATAGCACTTGTTATTGGTCGATATTCTTTATTTTTAGAATCTTCTTCATATATTCTCTGTTTCCTAGCATGTTCAAATTTTTTAATTAAACTATCTCTTATTTTAATTATTTCTTTTGGGTCCATTTATGATAAAAAAAATTATTAAATTTTTAAAAAAAGTTAAAAGCTTAACTTTTTTAAAGCTTAGCTTTTTTAAAGCTTAACTTTTTGAAAGCTTAACTTTTTGAAAGCTTAACTTTTTGAAAGCTTAACTTTTTAAAAGCTTAACTTTCTTTATGTTTCATGAATCAGACTCAAATATATAATATTATTAACATTTTCATTATTTAATAATTCATGTCTTTCATTCATAATACTTAAATTTATTTTCTGAATTTTATGAATATCTTTTCTAATTGGAACATAATGAATTTCTGAAGGTTTTTCTGAAATTTTTGAAGCGAAAGGAACATTTGGAAAAAAATTATAAATTAAATCAGTTTCTTCATGAATGTGTTCATTCGATGAATGACTAACTAAACTAGATTCAGCCAAATTACAATGAATTTCAATAACATCAAAAGGTCTTAATTTTGGTTTAAATTTTCCAACATGTTTCTTGTTGTTTTCATAATATGTTGTAATTTCATTTTTAGAAGGTATTTCAAAACCAAAAATGTTTTTAAGATTAACATCTAAATCAAATGGATATGATGAAAATATTTCTATTTTTCCATCATTATTGCCTTTTATATAAAACTTATCGTTTCCAACTTCTTTCTTTATTAATTTATCGATTTCGTTTAAATTCCTAAATCCTTTTTCAATTTTAATATGTTTTCTTGATTTATTAATATCGAATGAAATGTATGAATCTTTTTGTATATTAGGAATATTATTATCAGAATAAAAACCGACAAGACCTATTTTATAATTTATATTTTCGTCTAGAAATATTGGATGAGCCAATCTCAAACTCAGCTCAGAAGTTTTTCCAGTTACTTTTATTAATTTCATCTTATATAAATTATATTTATAATGGGGAAAAATTATCAATTAAAAGTTTATTACAAAGATGAAAATAAGAATAATGATAAACCTTTTCCAATTCCATTAAGATGTATAATTATTGGAAGTAGTGGTTCAGGAAAAACAACTTTATTAACAAATTTTATTTATAGAAATTGGTTAGATTATTCAAAATTATATGTATGCAGTAAATCTTTAGATCAAGAAGTTTATCAAAAAATGATTGAGTTGTTTAGTGATGTTGAAAATAAAATAAATGAAAATATAGCACTTTTTTATGGCGATATTGAAGAAATGGAAAATGTTGATAATTGTGAACCAAATAGTTTAGTTGTCTTCGATGATTGTGTTTTAGAAAATCAAGAAAAAATTAATGAATATTTTGTTAGAGGTAGACATAAAAATATTTCTTGTATTTATTTGAGTCAATGTTATAGTAAAGTTGATAGAAAGTTAATTCGAAATAATGTTAATTTTATTTGTGTTTTTCAACAACCTCAACATTATACTCGAATGATATATGAAGATTTTACGGGGAGTGATTTTTCTAATTTTGATAACTTTAAAAACATTTGTAATGATTGTTGGCAAGATGATTATGGTTTTTTATCAATAAATACAAATAATAAATTAAATAATGGAAAGTATATTCATAAACTAGAAAAAATTATTTCTTAATTTTTTTTATAATAAATGACTCTTATATATTGTGTGAAGTGTAAAACCAAAACTGAAACGAAGAATTATCATGAAGAAGTTTCTAAAAATGGGAAACTTATGGGTAAAGGAATTTGTGAAATTTGTGAAAGTAAAAAGAATACATTTTTATCTCAAAAAATAAAAAAAATTTCAATGTAAAAGAAGGAATAATTGAAGAAATTCATAAACCAGTTAGAAGAAATTTTGAAAGAACAAAAATTATAACTTATGGAATAAACGATCTCTGGCAAGCTGATATAGTAGAAATGGATACTGGAAGTTTAAAAGGAATATCTAAAATTAATAAAGGATTTAAATATATTTTAACTATAATTGATACATTTTCTAAATTTGCTTGGGCTATTCCTGTTAAAGATAAAACTGGTAAATTAGTGAGTCAAAATTTTAAAATTATTCTAAATGAAAAAAATAAACCAAAAAATTTACAAACAGATAATGGAAAAGAATTTTATAACAAAGATTTTCAAAATTTAATGAAAGAATATAATATTAATCATTATTCTACTTATAGTGAAATAAAAGCATCTATTATTGAGAGATTTAATAGAACATTGAAAGAAAAAATGTGGAAAGAATTTTCTAAAAAAGGAAATTATAAATGGATTGATATATTAGATGAATTGATTAAAGATTATAATAATTCGTTTCATACCAAAATAAAGATGAAACCTATAGAAGTTAATAAGAAAAATGAAAAAGAAATATTAAAGAATATTTATAACGATAACAATTCTAAAAAAGAAAAACCAAAATATAAATTAGATGATTTTGTTAGAATAAGTAAAAATAAAAAAATATTTGAAAAAGGATATACACCAAACTGGTCAACTGAAGTTTTCAAAATAAGTAAAATAATAAATTCTATTCCTATTACTTATAAAATTAAAGATTTAAAAGATGAAGAAATTGAAGGTAGATTTTATAAAGAAGAATTAATGAAAACAAAATATCATCATGATTATTTAGTTGAAAAAGTTTTAAAAAGAAAAGGAGATAAAGTTTACGTTAAATGGTTAGGATTCGATAATACTCATAATAGTTGGATTAATAAAAATAATGTTGTGATTTAAATTTCTTTTTCAGTATGTAATTCTTCAATATTTATAATTAATTCTTCTTCACTAAATTCTTCATTCTTTATTCTAAAATAGTTACCATGAAATTCTAAATCATTTCTTAAATTTTCTTTTATTCTAGAATATAAATTAATGCTGTTTGGTTCGTAAAATGATAATAATTCATTACAATCTTGATGTTTTAAAAATATTCTATCAATTGCACTATCTAAATTTAAATTTTGACATCTTATAACATAATAAGTATATTTGCATTCGTTGTCATTTAACTTACATAATACAAAACAGTGTCTTAACTTTAAATTTTCAGTTTTGGGGACAATATCAGGTTTTATATTTTCAATTTTTTCTTCTTGCTCATTAATGATTTCTCTTGCCGTATTAAACATTATTCTGTTACTTCTTTTTAAACTTTCTATTTCATAATCTTTATCATGTAGTTGTTGTTTCAATTTATATTCACCCGTTTTTCTTATTGCTGGTAAAACTTCTTTTGTTACCCATTTTTTAAACTTTTTGGCTTCTTCCTTTTTAGAATTAAAAATTAAAGAATATAGACCAGATTCATTAATAAAAATAGTGTGTGGTTGCAAATTTGAAGGTAGTCTATCGGATAGCCCCCATTGATTTATTAAACTTTTTAATATAATACAATCATCTTCATCAACATTTATTCTAATTGCCTGTCTTGTGTTCTCATATTCTAAAACTTCAGCAATATTTTTAGCTTTAAACCATGGATCATTATTTTCATCTAAAATCATAAATATTTCTTTATCATTATAATTTAGTTTATTATTGTTTAGAATGTTTAGGATGTTTTCCATGTTATTTAATAAGAATCATTTTTATTAGAAAAAATAAAAAAAAGAAAGTTTTTACATATAAATAAAATTTAACATATAAATAAAATTTAACATAAAAAAATGAAGAAAGTAAGATTTAATGATATTGTAATTGTTTATGAAATCCCTTATGAGTGTAGAATTAATTTTGAACAGATTGATAAAGAAAGATTTAAAAAGAGAATAATAGATTTTGAAAAGATATTTAAAAAATTATTTGTATAAAGATATAATAATTTTTTCTAATAATCTTTCTTCTATATAAACGGATGATAAAACATTACACGGTTTTAAATAAATGTTTATTTCTTTTTATTGCTTTATTTTATAATGTCCCCAAGGTAATGTATCAATTCCATTTTCTAGTATATATCTTTTATCATCGTCAGAACTTAAAACTATTTTATTACTTTCAACAGTATATAATTCGTGTTTGTATGATCTAATCAAATTCATTTTTCTATATTGTTTTATTTTAGTTTCTAAACAATGTTTATAATCATCAAATGTAATTTCATTTTTAACTACTAATTTCTTAACACCTTTAGATTTTTTATATTCTTCTTCATTTACTTTGTATGCATACATTTTTGATTTCAAACTAACATGATCAGTCATTATCTTTCCACAATTTTCATCTTTCATTTTTCCTAATACTTTTTTGTTAATTAGTGGTAAACCATAAACATTATCTTTTGAATAATCACTTGTATCAAATTCATCTATCATTGTTTTAATATCATTATAAAAATCGTTAGTTTTTATGTAATATATGAAGGAATCAGTATCCATGTAACACAAATCAATATTTTCACCATATTTCGGTTTCATAACATTATAGTGAAAATCATACATCTTTATTTTCGAAATATCTAAGATAGACATTCCAATATAGATTGGTTTATCAAATTTTACTTTTATTTTCTTCATATGAACAGCAACCAAATTTTCTGAAAATATTGTTGTATGTTCATAATTTGGTTTAGAAACATATTTTGTATATTTTACTGGATCTGTCATTAATTTAATATCTTTTCTATTTCTAATGTTCTCCATCGTTTTACCAAATACTGAGTTATTCATTAATTTGTAGAAATCTTTTTCAAAATCATTAGTTGCTTTAGTTCTCATTACAGTATTCAAATCTATATATTTCTTTAGATAATCTGATTGTTGAAAAGTTAAAACTCTATGAATTTTTGTTAACTTTAAACCAAGATTTAAATATTGTTTTAAATTTCTGTAATGTAAAACATATTTTTCTTTGTTATTTAATGTTGTTAGTAATTTATTTCCTCCTTCTGGTGCAAGTGGTAAATCTTTATGCAAATCATGTAATTCTTTTGGATATTCTAAATCAACTTCAAATATATAACCAAATTTATAATTATCTGGTATTTCTTTTATCTTTTTATCATTGAAATAATTTTTATTTAACCATTCAAATCCTCCATATGGTAAATATTGCGACATTGCCCAACCATAGAGATTGTTTGCATCTAGGTATTCTAAATAACTCGATTCTTCTTTAGAATTATAATTTTTCATATATTTATTATTAGCTTTTGCATATCTTTTAATACTTTGTGAAATTCCACCACGAATTCCTTTTTCAAGCATTAAAATCATATCATAATCATTCAATAAATCTAATTCAATTTTAGTTATTTTTAACATTGCATCCCACGATAATCCCGGTGCAGTAAAATACCAAGACGGATCTAGTTTATATGCTTTAATACATGTATCTCTAAAATTTTCAAAAATATCTGCTAATATTAAAACATCAGATTTGTTATACAATTTTGTATACTCTTCTAAGTTTTTAATATTAAACTTGTTCCAAACTAGTTTTGCACGTTCGTAATCTTCATTAGAAATGTTTGATTTATTAAGTCTTGAATAAAAACATTCTTTTGTAGGTAATTTGGTTTCTTTTAACTTTTCTACAGAATTCATATATTCATATGGATAAACACCTTTTTGAATTATTAAATCTAATTGTTCACCTTCAAAATATTTTGCAGTTTCTCTAAATTGTTCTCTTTTAAGATTGCTAGATAATTTGTCAATACTTGAAGCCATAAATTTAAATGTATCTAAGAATCTTAAAGTTAATCCATTTTCAACCTTTTTACTGAAGGAAATATATCTTTCTTCATTATTTGGTATTGCATCAATATCTTGTTTATCAATTCCTAATTCATTTATAAATAAATGAACATCATAATTGGCTAAATTGTGAATATATACTGGTAAAAATGTTGGATTTTTATAATTAATATTACAATTTTCATGTGCTGCACCTCTATATTTGCCTGTTAAATGATCATGATCTCTTACTTTCTTTTCACCAAATGTGATTTCTTCTTCACATATATGACATATTTTTGAATTTTTAAAATTGATTTTATCTTCATTAGTCATTATTATTGGTGCAACTTCTCTATATATTTTTTTAATTTCTTCAGATTCTTGTTTTAACATTTCAACAAATTTTTTAGGTGCATCTTCACCAACATAAACAACAGGTTCTTTATAATTACCATTAGAATATTTTATATAATAACTAAAAGAAATTGGTTTATGTTTTTGATATTTATTTGTATATGATTTGTCTGGATTTGGTTGACAAGTACTAATATTTGGTAATAAACATTCAAAATCAGCATAAACTGCAAATGGAACTCTTAATTTTCGATTAAATTTTTTAAATACGATTTGATCACCTTTTTCTGGCATATCTATTTTTACTTCTTTATTTACTTTACAATCATTTTCATGATTATCTAATTGTTCTTTAGAATTATAAAACCTTAAACATCTATCACAAGTATAAATTTTACCTTTATGATTATTTGTTTGAGTAGAAATTAACTTTGATAAGTTTTTAATCCAACAATAGTGAGAACGCGGTTCTAAACTTGTTTCATCTTTTATCAAAAGAAGATTAACATGTTTTTCTTGTTTATTTTTGGTATGATAAAGAGGATAAATGGTGTATTCTACTTCATTACCCCCATTTTCTTTAGTAAGTTTTGCTTCATAAGTATATACATTGATTGATATATTTGATTTTTTTTCAAATTTTGGTATGCTTGTTAATTCAACAGGAAATTCAATTTTTTCTTTTTTAAAGATTTCATCTAATTCTAAACCTACATTTATATATTTTGATACTCTTTCACCATCACGTTCTGCTGGATATAAAGCTGATTTTATTGCATATAGAAAACATTTTTCATCATTATTTTTAACATTGATTATAGCTTTTTTATCTTTAATCTTTTTAGGCAAATCAATATATGAAGACCCAGAAAATGGATTATGATAATTAACACACAATTCTAAATTATTTATTGAGTACAAAGCCCAACCCGATTGTTTTCTTTGAAATTCTTGAATTTCCGTCGTTAATTTATTTGTAGATCTTTGAAAATATTCTTCTAAATCTGTTGTTCTTAATATAACCTCGTTTTTAGTTTTAAAATTAAATTCTTGTACTTCTTCTTTTCTTACAAAACTAGAATGAAATCTTATATTAACTTTTAATGATTTGTTGGGTATTAACATATTTTTAATTTTTGTAATTACGAGGTCTTTAATTTGGTCGAAAAATTCTTGTGGTTCAACAATATTATCTACATTATTAATTTCAAATGTTTGTATTCTAGATTCGAACGCGGTTTTCTTTCTATAAATATTTGGTTTATTAAAATCATAATCAATGAAATTATCTTTAAAGTTTTTCTGAAAATGATAACGTTTTATTGCTTCATTTCTTTGTTTTAATATTTCATTTCTTCGTTTTATTCTATCATCTTTTGTATTTGTACTTACAAAATCAAAATCTTTGAAATTTTTAATATATTTACTTTGTTCCCTTTTAGCTTCTAAATCATATTTTGAGTTGTCAATTTTTTTAAATGTTAGAATTGTATTGTTATCGTTATTAACAATATTATTATTATTGTTATTATTATGATTGTTATCATTATTATCATTGTTGTTATTAACATTATCATTATTACCATTGTTGTTATTAACATTATCATTATTACCATTATTAGCGTAAATCAAATCAATGAGTTGTTGTTTCCTTAACTTTGAATAACCTCTAAGGTTTAATTCTTCAGCTCTTGCTTTTAACTCATTTACTTTTAAAAAATGTAAATTGATATTAATGTTGCTAATTAAATCAATGAGTTGTTGTTTCCTTAACTTTGAATAACTTGTAAGGTTTAATTCTCTGGCTCTTGCTCTCAGCTGGACTAAGTTATAACTTTGTAGCCTGTTGATTTCCATCTTTATTTAGTAAGGAGAAAATCTTAGTTTATTTAATATAATAAAAAAAACATTAGATTTAAAAAAAATAAAAATTAAAATTAAAATATATTTAACAATTTTCCTTTTCTCTATTACACATTTTTCTTTGTTGATGCTTCTTTAAATAAATTTGAGACACAAATTTTCCACAATCACATTGAACTTTTTGAAGTATTTTTTCTTTATTGTTTTGATAATATTTCTTCGCATTCTCATTATATTTTTCTTTATTCTTAACATGATAATTTTGAAAATATTCACGTATTTTTTCTCTATTATTTTCAACATACTGTCTTATCTTATCTTTATTGTTATTGTAGTAATTTGTTTTCCACTGAATATAAATACAAGCTTTACAAGTATTACGATAACCACTTTTCAATCTTTTATCAACGGCAAATAATTCTTCGCTTTTTATTTGATGACATTTATTGCAAGTTTTAGTTATTATATTGTTTTCATCTGCCATTTATATATAAAAAAAAATAATAAAAAAATAAAATCTTTGTTTTAGATGTAAGGAAAGGACCATTAAATACATCACAAAGTAAAAATAATATTCTTATTAATGTTGATTTTCATAATGCAACTCCTGCTAATACAAATGTTTATGTTGTTGTTGTATCAGAAAAGAATTTACAATATGATTTCGTAAATAATAATATCATAGAAATGTAAAACTTGTTTCTATAATTGATTCAAAAAAGTTTTCTTTGATATTCTTAATTTCATAATATTAATAATTTTTTTATTCTATATATTTTTTTTTAATTTCTTTAATTTTTATAATTTTTATAATTTTGATATTTTTTTAAATTTTTAATTTTTATAATTTTTTAAATTTTTAATTTTTTAATTTTTCAATTTTTTAAATTTTTAATTTTTATAATTTTTCTCAAAAACGTTTTTTAGATTGGAATGGTTTTTGACTATTGCGCTAGGATCCGCAAATGTATACTACTATTGACTGCAATTTTGGTTGATCAATGTTTAGTGTAACACTAAAAATGAAGTTCGTTTATGATTGAAGTCGGACATGGAGGAATGTTGGCCTAGAGAAAGTATGTAATGCGAAATTATACATAACTCTGTTATATAGTCCTCATCCTTTTTAAGTTCCTTTAATATATTTCCAGCACTCATTTTTTTGCATGAATCTATTCATTTTAATTTAAATTCTATAATAACTATTCTGTTTTTTCAGAGCGGAATGCCTTAGTAGGAGGGTAAACGGCTTTCCGTAAAGATGTAGATGAAAATAAGCTAAAATTGAATTCTGGGATGAAAGTAAGCTTAAATGTAAATACATGTGTATGTGGGGGATGGTGTGGGATTAGGGTTGGGGAGGTAGGGAGGCCCCTGTCACCGGCAGGCCTCCGCCGTGTCTTACCACTTACTTAAACAGAAAATTAAATTATAAACTAGGCACTTAACAAGGACTTGATAATTCGGTCCTTAGGAAAATTCCCATTTACAAGGGAAGGGGAGATAGGACTGTCTGAAATATATTACTCTTACAACCTTTGTTCTAAAACTCAGCCCCCGGCATGTTATTCTCAACCAGTTCCATATACATGGCGCAGAATGTTTCTGTACTGGATTGTTACAAAATCAATACGACCACGAAAAAAAGAAATCCCTTACAGCGGGTTTCCTAAACGATAAAGTTAGAGAAAGCCATGCTTATGATTTAAAGGCCTAGTCCATATATTCTACTCCAATTGGAAACTAGGGCTCACAATTACCTATCGCTCTCAGAAGTGTTGTGTAGTAATCAAAATATTTTGATAATTATTCAAAACAAGTTATGGAGGAATTACAAAGTTCAATGATATTTTAATTCTTAACAAAAACTATGCCAGACCATTTCCTTAAGGTAAATCTTAATATTCTGCTGGCTTGTGGTGCTAAAGAAATTTTTACTGTTAAATAATTCTTAAATGATGAATTGGATCCATGATTATTACAGCAGGAGTTATTTATGCCCACTTTCATATTCATTTTCAAATGTATTTACCATGTAAAACTCACACACACGCTCATAGATACCTATATTTGTATGTTAGAAATCTAGCGGTTATAATTTCATTTGACCGTTACCAAATTCGATATTAAAAGTCCGTCACGCAGGGGCTGCGTAAACTAAGCAGATTTCCCATGTGAAGTTTTACAAAAGAGAAATCTGCATACTGGTAACACAACACCACCGTGATTAAATACAAACGGTAATGAGAAATCTTTCAGTTAATTAAAATAAATTCCCAACTGAAACGGCTTCTGAATTGTAAGAATAATTTATATTTTAATAACTAAAATTTTAGTAGTCCAAGAACTAACTAAGGTGGGGGGGGTAGATGAACAGATCTTATTTGCATAAATCTCACAAAGTAACGAAGGTAAGGCAAGGTTAGAAACGACAGGTAAGGCTAGAAGAAGCTTCCACCTGAGCCGATCAGTTACGGAAACGGCCGACCTAATCCGACTACACCCGACCACAGACTTCATAAAAATGAAAATATAACGGTTAATATTCAAGATAGAGAATACATGTATATAACAATATTTAAAGTAAATTTAATTTTCAATAAGATTGTTTCTACACAGGTTTTTGATCCCACGTATAGTAACGGAGATATTTCGAATTTTCGAAAATCCCCCCTTAACCTTTCCTCCCACTGGTCCGATTTCAGCCATTAACAAACTTGATTTGTCTTTTTACATAAAACGGTCAAATATCGAGTTTCGTAACGATCAAACAAAAATTGCGACCGCTAGAGCGTTAACAGACATACCAATAAATATTTCACAAAAAATTATGAGCGAATCTGAAAGACCTAAAGATTTAATAGAGTGCCAGCTCTGTCAAAAAGTATTAACTAAACGAGGATTCAACCGCCACATAGCTAGGAGTCACAATACAAATGGAGAAAATAAAAGTAATAAACCTTGTAAGGAATGTGGCAAGGGATATAAAAATTTACAAATCCATTTAAATAAAGCCCATCCAGAAGCTTATAGAATAGGTCAGATTAAGAATTCAGAAATAAACGAAAGTCAGAATTCTAATTCCGATAAAACAGATGATACTAACCTACAAAATTGCATCCGTGATTGGGAAGCCAAGTTTTATAATATAACGATTAATGAAAGAAATGACAGTGCGTTTAATGAAGCAGTCATAGAGTTCATTCAGTTCCTTCAAAATGAACAAAAATCCGGCAAAGCTCCTATTCACCCGGCAACAAAATATTACGAGCGTAGGAAAAAACAAACTGGCAATTTGGATGGTTTTACATTCAAAAAGGCTCGCGATCCAATAAAGAAAAGCAAACGGGAGGCAGAGAGGCGCCGAAACAAATATGATTTTGATCTGGCACAACATTATTACTACTATAGACGAAAGAAAATTGTTCAACAAGTATTTAATGACTACAAAGAGAATATTTTGTGCGACACGGATGTTTCCCAAGTTAAGGCACACTTTGAACAACTATTTGGGATTGAAAACCATCACCAATTAGAAAATTACCATAAATGTCCTAATTCTTCTGAATCAGATATCATTCTTAATGAAACAGATCTCGAGTCAGCTACTAGAGGCATATCTCTCGATTCAGCTGCCGGGCCAGATGGAATCTTCGTTAGGACAATCCGTGATGTAAAGTGTTACAAAATAATAGCCAATATAGCCAATTACATGTTGAGTTGGAGCGTAGTCCCAGACATATTTCGCAATGGAAGAACAATTCTCATTTTTAAATCACGGTGATAAAAATAATGCCTCAAACTATCGGCCAATAACCATATTCTCAATTTTAAGAAGAATAATTGAGAGGGCTATAGACAAAAAATTGAAGCAATATGTAGAATTGTCAACACATCAAAGAGGGTTTGTTGCATGTCCCGGAACATTTGTGAACTCTTCTCTAATAAATGCATGCATCCAGAATTCGAAACAAGCTAAGAAAGACTGTTGCATAGTATTCCTCGATGTATCTAAAGCATTTGACAGCGTTGGCCATGAACATTTAAGGAAAACATTATCAACATACGAGATTCCACTTAAGCTGCAAAATATGGTCCACAGCCTACTTACAGGCAACCAAATATCTATTTCCCTGGCTAAAAGAAAGAAAATCGAGCCTATACTTATCAAGAAAGGAGTAGCGCAGGGCGCCCCAACATCTCCTTTTCTTTTTAATATGGGAATCGATTTTATATTCCAAGAATTAAGCGAACCCGATATTACAAATGCTTTTGGATATCGATTAATTGAAAATTTACCTAGTCTTTCATGTTGCGGATTCGCCGACGATATAGCCCTCATTGCTAAGGACAAAGAATCGGCTGAACATCTCGTAGAACTAGTTATAGACAATTTTCAAAAAATCGGATTAAAGATAAATGCGGAAAAAAGTAAAGCTATACAAATAGAAAAAGGGAAGCTAATTTCGACAAAACTAAGGACAATGGATGGCCAAATAATTCGTAGTATTGGTCCAGATGAAAGAATCCGATACCTGGGAGTCTCGTTCAAGGAAGAAATCTGGCTGGATAAAGACAAGCTTATCAACACCCTGGTGGAAAAATTGAATAAATTAGCGTCATCATTCTTATTAAAACCAGACCAGAAGCTAAATATCTTGAACCAATATGTATGGCCTATCCTAATATATCCCCTGCAATGCGCACCCTTGAAAGATCTCCAGCCTTCCTTTTTGAAGAAAATAGACAAAGTAGTCAGAAGTTGCGCCAAAGAAATATTAAATATCCCATCGGACACTCCTGACAGCATGTTTATTGTTTGTCTGCACTCAAGTTACGAGCTGATGAAAATAATTACTCAGTCAAAGTTTTCGACAAGAATTGCGCCATAGTTCCTTTAATGAGTGGTGCGGCCTACCTGTTAAAGGGAAAGGCGTTGAAACTTTTGATGAATGGAAAACATCAAATTCTTGGATGTGTGACAAAAAAGGCCTTTCCTCTTCTGAATGGACTGCAGCAATAAAAATGAATACCAACCTTGTGCCAGTACGCTCTGTCCCAGGAAGGAACTCAGGAACAACCCGCAGCCGTCATTGCAGCGAGACCAAAACCCTCCCGCATGTTCTAGGTTCCTGCCAATGGGGCGAGACAATGCGCATTTCTCGACATCATAAGCTCCGGACTCAAATTGCACACCTCTTGAAAAAGAAGCACCCAGATTGGGATATATTTGAAGAGGTGGCTTGCAATTCCTCAGACGGCAGTCCAAGAAGAGCAGATATTGTAGCCATCAATAAAAATGAAAAAAGGGGTACTGTCCCGTTTTGAGATTAATAAAAATCAAGCAGACGAGGTTGGACCAGGAGAAGAAAAGCATATATGAACCTTGTTGCCCCTATTTCATCAAGAAATACGAAATCCAAGACTGGACAGTTATGGGGCTACTGTTCGGGTCCAAGAGGAGTCCTCCATCAAAAAACGGTGAAGATACTAATTGAACAAGGGCTAACAAACGATGATCTGAAGAACTTATCCACACTTGTTCTAAAATCATCAATAAGGATCATACATCATCATTTATATAAAAAATAAAGATAAAAATAATAAGCTGCACTCTCACCTGAGATACCCCCCTAATTTGTAATATTCAATGCATTTGAATTTTTCGTATACATTTTAAACAAAATTAAAAATAAATAAATAAAAAAAACAAAACATTATTACCAGAAAATGGCAGATTAGGAGGGTGACCATACCGGTACCCTCAGAAAGAGGGCAGCTTATGTTGTTCGTTATATATTATATATATATATATATATATATATATATATATATATATATAAATAATTTTGAACGAACCCCATTTTCGTCATCTCATGGGTAGGATCGATGGACATTTGAAGACATTTTTCGAAAATTGCGTTAAATTCAAATCAGGCTAAATACCATGTATTATTTACATCGGGTCTTTATTAAGAGCGAAACACGGAAACGAGAGTGAGAGAGCACTAGGACGTTATCTCTATTTCATTCCTTAGGTGGAACTGCACCTAAATGAAAAACATTTGGATTTCGGCTTTCAGTAAACCCCCACTCCTACTCATGTCATATTAATAATAAGCTGTTTTATCATGGATCCCTTCATTGCAAGATTGAATACAAAATATTGTTTTCATTGAGTTTCATTTTGTAAGATATATGCAAACGTGTTCTGTTGGCCGCCACCTTCTTTTGTTCTTGGATTACTAAAATTTGAGTGATTGAGATAAAAAATATTCTGATTCATTAAAAATTGCAGCACTAGCTGTAATAAGTAGTTGTCAATAACATTAATATCTTATATTCAGATATATTTCGTTAATTGTTTCTTCCCGGTATAGAATATTTCTGTCTATCTATTCAGCTTTGAAAGGTTGGCTGACCTTTTTGTTTACAATTCAGTCACTTTCCGTTATGGAGATTATCAAAATGTAAATTGGCTGAATTATATCTCATTATCTTTTGTATTTATTTACTTAATATTAGGGGAGGTGTTACCAGTATGCAGATTTGTATTGTAAACCTTCAAGTGAGAAATTTGCTTAGTTAGTTAGCCCCTGCGTGACGGACTTTTTAAGTATGGAAAAGGAAAATGAAATTTATTTTATTCATAAGTTCAATATATGCAGCTTCTTCTAAACTAGATATGGGCATCCTTTGACATGTTTTGGGCCATACTTTAGTGTGCAATGAAGTTCGCCCGCTTTTAAAAGTAGTTCATTTTAACGTAGTGTTCATAATTTTTAACGATAGATATCATACATGAAATTATACGACAATGTAATTATAATACAATTTGTTAAAGTAACGAAATGAAATGAAAAAAATAGGTACAACATTATAATTAAACCGTAAAATATGGAATTATTACATACAACTAAAGTAAAATAGTGACACCGAAATCAAAGAGCTGGAATTTGGGAAATTAATCCGTTGATGTTTGGGTTAATTCCACTGATACAAAGACGAAAAGAATTTTCCAGATTATCCTCAGTCAGCCTTGTACGATGATTTTATTTATTAACTTTCATCATTGAAAAGAACTGTTCGCATTTATAAATACTGCCAAACACACAAATCTCTCCTCATCTTACTCATTTGGAGTAAGTAGTGAAATATTTTTGTTTAATTGGGTTTTTCAAAATGTCTCGCGGGCCGGATCAAACCTTCCTGCGAGCCGGTGGTTGCCCATATGTCTTAGACTGTCCTTTTATTAGCTATTGAGGTCATACTCATGACACGAATCTCGAAAAATTTCTTCAAATGTCCATCGATCCTACCCAGGAGAGGACGAAAATGAGGTCCGTTCAAAATTATATATATATATATATATATATATATATATATATATATATATATATATATATTCGTCTGTTAACGCTCTAGCGGTCGCAATTTTTTTTTTGATCGTTACCAAACTCGAAATTTAATCGTTTTATGTAAAAAGAAAGATCTAGTTCATTAATGGCTGTAATGGGACGATTGGGAGGGAGGGGGTTTAGAGGTGGGATTTTTGAAAAATCAAAATATCTCCGTTATTATGCGTCGGATCGAAAAATTGAATAGAATCAATCTTATTGCAAATTAAATTTGAATTTAATTCAATTAAATTTGTTCCATACATTTATTCTGTATCTTGAATATTAACCGAGATATTTGCATTTGTATTGTGTGTGTGGTCGTCAAGAGTCGGCTATGTTCGGGACTTTCCGCCGAGAGCTAATCCGTAACTGTTCGTCCCTCGTGAATAGGTTTAAAGATTCCTTACTACTACAGTTATTATGAGGCAGATTTCTCTATTGTAAAACTTCATGTGGGAAATCTGCTTAGTTTACGCAGCCCCTGCCTGACAGACTTTATGGTTACTGACCGTGTAGCACATTCAAGGTATTTGTGGAAAAATCCCCTCAAGAACTTAGTCCATTTGACAATGGAAAATTACGCATTAGTTACTTAGTTATAAGGATGGAGAGAAATATAAACAAGCATTAAATCTCATTAGCGAGAGAGGATGAGCGAAGGGGAAGGTATTAATAAGATTCAGGGAGGGCTAGGATAGGGAGGTGGGTGGGTGGGCATTGAACCGTGCCGAATAATTCCCTGTTTGATCCGATCCACCGCCAAGCCACCTTCTCCCTCCTTGCACTGTTTTCTCCCTGCCGTCTGCTCCCAATATCTATATCTCTAGCCCCGAGCAACGAGATCCGGCTGAAATACAAACAGAGCGGATTAGCCCTTACACCACCCTTTTGTTCAGACTTACCAAAAATCTCTAGTACTTCTCCATGGACATAAAAGTCAAATATCCAGTAAATCGCAAAATCGTGGCAGGTTTCCAGAGAATTTTTTTTCTTCTGATGCGAACTTTGAGAACTGTAAACATTAATTTTTTTTTTCACTCCAGCTTTCAAGCTCACCCTCCTGTTACAATTATGATAATTAGAATTTTATCTTTAGTATTATGAATCGCTCGTTCCAACAATGGTATCAATCAAGTAAATATTTAGATGTTTGGTATTTAAGACGGTCCCATGATATTTCAGCTTTTTGGCAGATTTTCCTACAGGGAAATCAGCTATTGAGGTTGAAGTCATGACACAATTTTCGAAAAAAAAAACCTCATATGTCCGTGAATGCTACCTAGAAGATGACAAAAATGAGGACAAAAAATACATTCTCTATCATGCTTATTAACCGAAATATTTGCATTTTTCAGTTTTCAGCCTTCAGCAAACCCCCACTTCTATTCATGTCACATAAGCAATGCTCTGTTATATAATAAAACACTTTATTTGAAGCTTAAATACCAAATTTTTTTTTTTCTAGAGACCTTAAACTAGAAGCCTTAAGTTCTTCGACTAACTATTAAAATTTGAGTGATTGAGATGAAAATCATTCTGATTCATTATAAATTGCAGTACTAGTTTTAGTAACTTTTCAATAAAATTAATATGTTATATTCAGATATATTTCATTAATTGTTTTTTCCCGGCATATAATATTTCTATCTATCTATTCAGCCCTGAAAGGTTGGCTGACCTGTTTGTTTACAATTCAGACGCTTTTCGTTGTGGAGATTATCAAAGTGTAAATTGGCTGAATTATTTCTCACTACCTTTTGTATTTATTCACTTCATTTTCACGGAGGTGTTACCAGTATGTAGATTTGTATTGTAAACCTTCAAGTGAGGAATCTGCGTTAGTTAGCCCCTGCATGACGGACTTTTTTAAGTATGGAAAAGGAAAATAAAATTTACTATTTACTATAACTAGGTAAATAGTTTTCAATAAAATTAATATGTTATATTCAGATATATTTCATAATTGTTTTTCTTTACGGTGAGAATATTTCTATCTGTTCAGCTCTGAGCGGTTGGCAGACCTGTTTGTTTACAATTCAGAAGCTTTCGGTTTAATGGTTATTAAAATTGACTGAAAGATATGCCATTGCCTTTTGTATTTACTCACGTAATATTCACGGTGGTGTTATATGTTTCCAGTATGTAGATTTATATATTTTAGAAATTCACAAGGGAAATCTGCTTAGTTTAAGCAGCCCCTGCGTGATGGACTTTTTTAATTTATAAATAGAGAATGTATAAGAGATAAAAGGGAAATCTGCTTACTTTACGCAGCCACTGCATGACGGACTTTAACAATAATCCGGAGAGATTTGGTCACTGGATGCATTAAATAGGATTGTGCCTTCGGAGAATGTTATTCAAATGGGGAAAAGGTTGTTTGTCAGTTAGAAATGCGTAAACACTGGCGTTTAACCCAGTAAGTAGTAGTTGAAATACGCTTATCCCCGTTGGGGGAGTGTATTATTCCCTGGCTGGCGATTAGTGTGGGGCCTTCAAAGCAACTACCCGCTCCCTCCTCATTAAAATTAATTAGAGTTTAAAAAGGGGAGCCATCTCCCCCCACCCCCTTCAACCCTCGGGCTGACCGCTCAACGCCAGATTATCGCCACATATACTCTGCCTTGGTACTTTTCTTCAATGTTAATTCTATAGGTGATGAAGAACAGTCTGGAAGTGGTAAGCTTGAACTTTACCTAGTTCATAGTGTTGAGTGATCGATGTTGTTAGATCCAGCAATTAGAGAAAGGAAAGATGTAGTCTTCGCGCATTTAATGTGTATTTTTGATCAGTTGTATCTTCAGGTTAGAAATACATAATTATGAACAATTTAAGTAGAAAAATATACAAACTTAACATCAATAGCCACTGAAACTCTCAATCTAAGCAAGTTTAATTATTTTAATATAGGATAGAACATTGTAAAATTATAATAAATTATTCAGAAGCCACTTTTAATCCGCCTCCTTCAAAATAACGACATTAACCAATTTTATCAAACACCAATGTACCTTAACACAACCCTTACACCCTCCCCCCCCCCCCTCATGGAGAGTAAAGAATTATCAAATTGATTTAATGCGAATACAGTATCAAATTAAGTCCGTCACGCAGGGGCTGCGTATACTAAGCAGATTTCCCACGTAAAATTTTACAATAGAGAAATCTCCATACGAGTGCCGAACAGTTACGGAAACGGCCGAACTAGCTTTCGGCGGGAACGAATAGAAGCGACTATAGCTCGTCCGTTACACTTAATAAAAATGCAAATATCTCGGTTAATATTCAAGATAGAGAATAAATGTATATAACAATATTTATAGTAAATTTAATTTTCAATAAGATTGGTTCTATAGAATTTTTTAATCCGACGTATATTTCACGGGTCCGATTTCAGCCGTTAACGATCTTTCTTTTTACATAAAACGATTAAATACCGAGTTTGGTGACGATTAAACAAAAATTGCGACCACTAGAGTGTTAACAGACATATATATATATATATATATATATATATATATATATATATAGTTTTGAACGGACCTCATATTCGGTTCTCCTGGGTAGGATCGATGGACATTTGAAGAACATTTTCGGAAATCGCGTCATGAGTACGACCTCAATAGCTGATTTCCCTTCAGGAAAATCTGCTAAAATCAAACCCTCTTACTTCAAAATTTCTGGCTGTAATTTCACACAACCCTAACACTCTATTCATGATCACAGACGGATGATCTAAGACAGAACACGGGACGGGCTCAGCCACCACTATCATAAACAAAACTTACAAACTTAAACTACAAGAAAACCGATCACAACAAGTAATTTTATGCACAGACTCTTTAAGTTCTTTACTTTCCTTGGGAAACATCTACTCCAATCATCCACTAATTACAAAAATACTTGAACTAATACACGCACTAAACACTTGCAATTTTAAAATGTGTGGTTGCCCGGACACAAGGATATTACACAAATGACTGATATTTACAAACATACAAAATTAGCAACAAAAATGCCTCCTACTGACATAAATACGCTAACACTAGCAGACCTCAACAAGATAGTACAAACGAAAATACTCAAAGACTGGCAAAAACACTGGTGACGTACTGACAACAAATTATTGGAAATAAAACGCAACGTTACAGGATGGTCAAAGAGACAATACGTAGATTCAAGAAGAGCCCAAGTTGTCCTCACAAGACTACATACTGGACATACCAACATGACACATTCATACATAATCAACAAAAAAGACAAGCCGACCTGTAGTCATCGCAACACTGGACCAACTGTAAAACAGCTACTAATAGAATGCAGCTTACGAACTTACTTAAACATTCCACATGACTTGAAGGAACTACTGACTGAGGGTAGCCCTCATATCGCCACTAGTCTGACATATTTAAAAACAATTGGGGAGTTTGAGAATGTTTAATTACATATTTTAAAATGTTTAATGTTTGTGCGTTCGCGCGTGCGTGCGCGTGTGTGTGATGTGTGTGTGTATGTGTGTGATGTGTGTGTGTGTGTGTGATGTGTTTAAATTTGAATGATATATCCCTATTTTTATGAATAGATGTTGTTTCTAAGTTACCATATTTTCTGATCACTTATTTATTTACCAATTTTATAATTCCAAGTTGTGTTCGCGTTTCTTTTAGTCTTTTGTGTTCCGTTTAGAGTAGTGTTCTTTATATTATTTTGTGTTCCATTTTTTTGTTATTTTGTTTACTTGTTTTTGTTTTTCCCATCATTAAGAAGAGCCAAGTCGCCACAGTTGCGGAGCTCTATGGTTTACAATAAATAAATAATAATTTATTCAGTTTAGCTTGTATTGTTGCTTTGATAATATTTTAGAGGTTATTGATGTTAAAATTCGTATATTATTGAGCTTAAATTTTTCATAATTATATGTTTTTAGTCTTTAGATGGCACAGATGTGGCGAAACCAGTTGTCAAAAATAATGCTGGAAGACTACATTTTCCTTTTCCCTAATTTCCTAATATCGTCAAAAACATTGATGTTTAATTACTTCCTAAAGATGCACCAAGTGAGTAATGAGCTATGTGCTAGTTTTGAAAAATAAAATAATTACTGGCGCAAGTTAACTATTTAAGTATTATTTAACTTTTAGGTGATTTTCCTTAAGAGAATCTATCCTACCAATAAGATGACAAAAATGAAGTCTGCTCAAATAAATATATAGTTAATATTAAGTTTATGCATCTCCTATGTGACGACTTTTTTTTTTTTTTTTTTTTTTTTACTATCTATTTCCAGATATTCAACAGGAATTAAGAGATAAGAAAAAAATCCGTCACGCAGGGGCTGCGTTAACCAAGTCGATTTCTAACGTGCGTTATATATTTGCATTTATCTCAAAACGTAAAAGTTTAATGAGAACAATATTTGGTATTTAGACTTCATATGACACTAGTAGTTAATATGACATGAGTAGGAGTGGGGGATTACTGAAGTCCGAAAACTAAAAAATGCAAATATCTCGGTTAATAATCAAGATAGTGAAAAAACAAAACAACATTTATATAACATTACATTTTCAATAAGATTAGCTCTATACAATTTTTCGATCTGACGTATAATAACGGAGATATAAAGAATTTTGAAATTTCTCCCTCTCTAAACCCCCACTCCCACTTGTAGGATTTCAGCCATTAACGAACTAGATTATTTTAGGTTAGATCGAAAAATTGTATACAACCAATCTAATTGCAAACAAAATGTACATACATTCTCGTGCCACTAATTATGGTGGAATGTATTATGGAATTATATGGAAGATTGCGAAATTACCTCATTTACCAATGAGTCGGAGTTTCCAAATCACAGTAATCAGTCATTCACCTGTACTTATTTTTACAACTCACTTGCACTTCCCGCATTCGTACATCCCACAACATTCAATTGGTATGAACTCTTCGTCCTAAATCTCTTCTGACCTTAATGGTGCACTTGTAGCCTCCAAATCACTAATTACTTTTTCCAACCAGACTGAGTCAAAGAAGGGACCCAAATTCCGAATCCGGATGAAGAGATTATTAGGATAATGCGGAAGTTGGGACCAACGTCACACATATACCCTTGGCAAGACGATCTATAACTATATTAAATATTAGAAAAAAGCTCATCCTTCTTGTCACAACGTCTTGGCGTGGTTTCCCTCGAACTGAATACTCGTAGCTCTAGCGACGGTCAGGATGACAGAAGACCCTCGAAGTCAAAAGATTTTAACATCCGTAATATCTAGATGAAAACAAAAGAAAATTGATATCCAGGGAATAAGTGCAACAAGAGAGGAAATGGTAGGTAATAAGCAATGCCATAAACACACGGGCAACAAACATCCAACTCTCGACCTTCAATTCAGCAGCAGGTTTCAGAGGAAGCATATGGTTAACAGACTACTCCAGTGCCCATAAAGCAGAAGCATAATTGATCCTCATAAACTTTATTACACGTCATTATGGGTTCCATCCTATTTGTATATGTTGCTGCAAATAGCTTTACACATCACAATTTCCTTACATATCACCTTTAATGGCTTTTCCTTCATACGTGCTTCTGTACTTGACTCATTTTTACGAAATATAAGGTTGTCATTCAGAAAAATAAAATAAAAGTTAGTTTCTGCATCCCATTTATTTGATGAACATTTAATCAACTCATTACACCAGGTATGGGCAACCTTTGGCATGTTGTGGGCCAAACTTTAGTGTGCAAATACGCTTGCGGGCGGCTTTTAAAGGTAGAGCATTTTAAAGTAGCGTTTACAATTTTTAACGATAGATATCAGACATGAAATTATAACGACAATGTAATTATAATACAATTTATTAAAATAACATAATGAAATGAAAAAATAGGTACAACATTATAATTAAATCGTAAAATTTGGGAATTATTACAAACAACGAAAGTTAAATAACGCCACCGAAGTCAATGAGCTTGAATTCGGGAAACTAATCCATAGATGTTTGGATTAATTCCACTGATACAAAGACGAAAAGAATTTTCCAAATTATCGTCAGTCAGCCTTGTACGATGGTTTGATTTATTAACCTTCATCAATGAAAAAAAACTGTTCGCATTTATAAGTACTGCCAAACGCACAAATCTTTCCTCGCCTTCCTCATTTGGAGTATGTAGTGTAATATTTTTGTTTAATTGGGTTTTTCAAAATGTTTCCCGGAAAGGTCAAGCCTTACCGGGTTCGGATCTATTCCGCGGGCCGGTGGTAGCCCACATATGCATTACACAATGTTACTGAGTGCATTATTTAAGTTGGTAAAAACTAATGTTAATAATAATGGACTCGAATGTTCAAATGCGCATTGAACATCACATTGGATTTCATAAAGTATTCCTACTGAAACGAGTAGATCATTCAGAATAAAAAAGAACGATATGTGCCTCTAGTATTATTTATTTTACACTAAAAGAATTTTAGTGGGTTCTGCGGTACTCTACTACAGTAGTAGAGTTCATTCCTTTCTACCGATCTCTTTTATACAAGGGAAAATGTCATCAGGGTTCTTCTGAAAATAGTTGATTTTAAAAGAATAGATGCATGCGGTAGGCATCGTTGCTTTTATTTCTATATCCACCAGGCAGTCTGGTATAAATTATCGTCTGTTGTAAATTAATTGAATAAGAGAGGGGTTATGTGATTGGTAGACTTAGCTGTAATGCTTAGTTTAATGAGCGTATTGGGAGCAGTTGGCCTAATCCACCTACTGGTCGAATGATTGATGTACCTTAGACATAAACAGGTGTACAGACACACAACATATAGTTGTCAGTTACAGGCGTAGTTCTATGGGCACTCTAGCAGCTAATTCAATTAAATTTTGACGGGATGGTATTAAGAGCAGACAGGTGAGGAAGGGATAGAGTCTCTATATAATCACCATTGTCCTAATCGATAGATGGATTAGCGTGTAGCATTCTAGATGTGGATGTAGGCTAGTGACTAGCGGTTGGATATAGAGAGTTAGGTGACTACGACAGGGAGTGAGAGTGACGGGTAGCGGTGCCCGAGGGAACTGGCGCCCTTCCACCCACCAATCAAAGGCCCCGGATATCTAGCTATCACTCCCAGCAAAGCTCCCGTACCCTATACCCCTATACACACCACACCACCTCCCCACCTTCATACTTATACACCCGCAACCACGCACGGACATTTCCACACTTACACATACGTTTGTGCGTCTATTGCTATGACGCCTTAAGTTTCTATATTCAAAAGTTTTAGCTGCGTTTGAGGTTTCTCATAGTGGCGTTCTGAGGCCTTTCATCTACTCCATATATGCAGCCGACATTCCAACAAATTCATGCAACATTACTGCTGCCTATGCAGTTGACACAGCTATTTTACCACCCCAACCAGACCCAACTATGCCTTCCCACAATATACAAACTCATCCGAACAGTATCCAACAATGGTCGAAACCCTGCGGTATCAAAATCAATGCGGAGAAGTGCCAAAACATAACATTCATACTACGCTGGAAAAGTTTCCTTCATTTTACTTTATTAACATCTATCTCCCCTCTTCCCCAAATGTCCGTTAACTATGGTTTTACCCTACCTCACGACTGACTTGGAATCAGAACACTAAAATGAAGTTACAAGTGCTCAATCGACGATTCGGGCTATTGTATTTACTTCTGAATCGACACATAACACGAATCATTACTAAACACACTTGCTATTTACCGCGCGTCCTTCAGACCTATCAGGACATTAGTAAAGAGCTTTGGGGAAATATTCTCATATCAACAGCATTCAAGCTTTCCTATCCAAAGTCCTCAGTTGGTCCTCCCTTTAAACAACTAATCAAAACCTTCATAAAGACCTGAATGTCCCTTCCACTGACGAAGAATTTCGGTTCTTACCCTTCCATAACAAATTATTCAACAACCACAATCTGAGGTCCAACTCCAGCCATACATCCCATCCGGACGTCTTATAGAGCTCTGGCTCGTTAACGTCTTGTGTGAAAAGATATAATGAATGGGAGTGATATGAGAGGATTTATCCCCCCCCCCCCCGCTTCATATCGTACTGAATTAATAGCTGTACCTTCCCCTCGTCCTACGCATTTTACAATACGAGTCCTAATAATGGCATTATTTTGAATTTTCAAAATTCCCCCCTCTAACCCCCCTCCTATTCCACTCCCGATTTCAGCCATTAACAGACAAATATGTATTACATATGTCTATATATATATATATATATATATATATATATATATAGTTTTGAACGGACATCATTTTCACCATCTCCTGGATAGGATTGATGTACATTTGAGGAAAATTCGCGTGATGAGTAAATCTGCTAAAAGGTCCATCTTTCATGGCACCACGTCTTGGCGTGGTTTCCCTCGATCTGAATACTCTCTTAGCCCTGACGAGGGTCAAGATGACAGAAGAACCTACGTTGACTCCATTTAGGCTGCCGTATTCTCTCAGTTCTCTACCTGTACTTATCTTATCAACTCACTTGCTCTTCCCGCATTCGTACATCCCACACATTCAATTGGTAAGAACTCTTCCTCCTAAATCTCTTCTGACCTTAATGGTGCCTCCAAATCACTAATTACTTTCTCCAACCTGACAGAGTCAAATGAAGGGACTCCAATTCCAAATCCGGATGAAGAGATTATTAGGATAATGGAGAAGTTAGGGCCAACGTCACACAGATGCCCTTGGCAAGACGATCTATTAATATACTGCTCAAAAATGAATAGGGTTATTGGTTATTTTTTCTTATCCTATTAATTTTAATTAAATCGATCTTAATTAAATTTCTTTTTTATGGGGGAAAAAGACAATAATTTCTAATAAATATTAATGATATTTATAATTTAAAAAAAATATGCTAGGCCCCATACATACCACAAAACAGCCAATATCCCTATTCATTTTTGAGCAGTTTATATTAAATATTAGAAAAAAGCTCACCCTTCATGTCACAATTACTTGGCGTGGTTTCCCTCGAACTTAATACTATTAGCTCTAGCGACTGTCAAGTTGACTTGAAGACCCACGGAGCCAAAAGCTTTGTAACATCCGTAATAGCTTGATGAAAACAAAATAAAATTGATTTCCAGGAAATGAGTGCAACAAGAGAGGATATGGTAGGTAATAACCAATGCCATAAACACGTGGGCAACCAACATCCAACTCTCGACCTTCAATTCAGTAGCAGGTTTCTGAGCAAGCGTATGGTTAACAGACTACTCCAGTGCCCATAAAGCAGAAGCATAATTGATCCTCATAAACTTTATTACACGTCATTATGGGTCCCATCATACTTGTATAATGGCTGGAATTAATTTTACACATCACAATTTCCTTACATACCACTATTAATGGCTTTTCTCTTCTTGTTCTACGTCGTCCATTCCTTCATACATCCTTCCTGCTTCTGTACTTAATAATTTTTACGAAAAATAAGATTGATCTTTTATTAAAAATGAAAATAAAATAAAAAGTTAGTTTCTTTCAAACGATGTCAGTGGATTTCTCCCCCCCTCCCCCTCAAATGGTACTGAGTTCATAGCTGTACCTTCATTCGTTCTACTCCGCTCGTCTAGAACGTGGGTTGACTGAGCTTCTCTCCACTCCACCCTGGAAATCGGAGTATTTGGGTGATAGTACTGGTTTCCTCTAGTTTTGGACAACTGATGTAATCCAATTATAAAATACATTGTTGAACAATGTAAAATTACAAATATAAATAAATAAAAATTAGCAATTTTTGTCAAACAAAAAACACTCCTTTCTGTTGCTGCTTAATACAGCACACATTTTTTACCCAACTTGATTTCAGCTAACTTGCAGCACTCCAAGGTCTTTTAAGACAACTCAAAGGTTCCTAGAGAGCCCAACAATCTTCCTCATTGATGATTTCGATCGTTTACGTTCCTCTTGGTAGGGTTATAAGGACAGAGTCTTATTAGTAATGGAGCAAGCTTGATATTTTGTTTGGTAAAGATAGGTCTGTAATGGTTCAAATGTATTTAATGTGCGTCTCCTTTTCCCCGTTACTTAATCCAGAAATTATAATTTACCTGAGTTAAAATGCCCTCGTCTAGCCTAGTAATGTCTTTGAACCATTCCTTGGATGAGAGTGGTTCTAGGACACCTCGATCCCAGAATTAGCTTGCAATATCTTCATCGCTGCGTTTATACCCATGACGATTTTTCTGTTCAGGCCATGGAAAAATATTTTACATTAATTTGCCAGAACGAAAAATATTATTTGCAATTACTAGTTCAGATTCGAGTTTGATAACGATAAAACGAAAATAAAATACAAATACATCTACCTATCTCTATATGTAAATTTGAAACTGACCTCGTTTTCGCCATCTCCTAAGTAGGATCCTATGAAGGAACACAATTTTCGAGAACGCATCTTAGTAAAACTTCAACAGGCGATTACCTCTAAGGAAAATCTTGTAAAATATTGTGTGTTCGGCTCATGAAATAAACAATTATAAAAAACTACAACAACGATTACAAAAGACACATGATTGACAAATTACTCAAGAAACTAACCAGGAACACAAAACAAGACGCAAACACCCCAGCAGAACTAATACCGAAATGCCACGCCATCACGTGCACAGAACCTGACACATACAAAATCACCAACGTACTACAAAAAGAAGGACTCCTCACTACGTTCAGAGTCAACAACACACTACGACAAATTTTGACAAACGACATCGAGAACACGGAAATTTACAATATGAACGGAGTATATCAAATCACGTGCAGTTACAACAACACGTACATTGGACAAACTGGAGGAGACTGAACAACGCGATACACCGAACACATACGCTCATTCAGACTAAACAAACGCGACTCCACAACAAATTTCGACAACCACTTGAACGATCACTACCACCACCCTACAAATATATCCAGCAGTATGAAACTTCTACACAGACAAACAAAAAGACGAAGATTGGAGATACTAGAGAACATGGAGATTTACAATGCATGTTATAACGGGCTTGAAGATGGTGCCATTGCATCGAAAGCTTCTGCCAGCTGTGCTCGATCATTAGCCATTGACGACGGTCTTCACCAACAGATATGACAACAGAAAAAGTCCGTCGAGCAGGGGCTGCGTAAACTAAGCAAGTTTCCTACGTGATGTTTAACAGTAGATACATCTACATACTGCTAACACAATAGCACCGTCAACATCAAGTGAATAAATACAAACGATAATAAGAAACCTCCAGAGGGGAAGCATCTAAACAAACAGGTGTGCCAACTACTCACAGGAAAGAAAAACAAATACTGTAATATATCTGAATATAACGTATTAATTTGATTGAATACTATTTACTATATCTAGTGCTGTAATTTATAATGAACCAGAATAATTATTATCTCAATCAATCAAATTTATATAGTCCAAAAACTTTAAAAGGGGGGGGAGTCACCAGAATATATTTGCATGCATCTCGTGTAATAAATGTCTCTTGAAAACAATATTTGGTACTAAAGCTTCGAATGATGTGGTTCATTACATAACCGAGTATTGTTTATGTAACATGTGTAGAAGTGGGGGTTTGTTGGAGGCTGAAAACTGAAAAATGCAAATATCTCGGTTTATAATCAAAATAGAGAATAAATATATATAACAATATTTATATGTAGTACATTCAATTTGCTATAAGATTGATTCTATACAGTTTTTCCATGCGACGTATACTAACGTAGATATTTTGAATTTTCAAAATTATCCCCCTCTAACCCCCCCCTGATCCGATTTCAGCCGTTAACGAACTTGATCTTTCCTTTTGCATAAAACGACTAAATATCGAGTTTGGTAACGATTAAACAATAATTGCCACCGCTAGAGCAGTAACAGATATATATATATATATATATATATATATATATATATATATATATATACACAGTTTTGAACGGACCTCATTTTCGTCATCTCCTAGGTAGGATCGATGGACATTTGAGGAAAAATTTCGAAAATCGCGTCATGAGTACGACCTCAATAGCTGATTTCCCTGAAGGGAAATCTGCTAAAAACAAACTTTCTAGGAGCAACAATCTAAGTGGGGCCTGGGTCACAGCACCGCGTTCTCGGGTCTTCATTGCGGGTTTCATATCTTGGGACACATATCTTCTTTGACAGCCTTGAGAGTTCCTTTTTCCCCATATGTCCTAGCTACTTGCAAGATATCCTGTTCCGAAAATTATTCGAACAGTCTTATGAAGTTTGTGTCCTTGACCCTTCATTTTCCGTATGAAATAACGTCCACTACTTATTTAAGGACAAATTAATATTTATAGTGTTGAAGGTCAAATATTGTACTCTTTTATAACCAGGGCAAAGTTGACACAGTTGTGGACATTCTGGAAAATTGCTAAAGGAAGAAAGCGGTCGTGAGCTAAAAGTGAATGTCCAAATAAGGAAGGAGGAGAGGGGGTGACGGTTGGAAGGATCACTGAGCTACATCATTACATCATGGAGTTAATGATGATGTGTGAGGTGAGATCGAGAGGTTAGGTGTGTTGTCCAGGGGCAGGCAGCTAATCGGGCGTTCATGGGGAGAGAGATTATAAGGACGTGCTTTCGGAGCGAGCGGACGTGAAAAAGAGCGGAGAAGTGTGAAGGTATTGGCTATGCTCCGAGTGCAATTACATTATTGAACCTGGCTACCGCTAACTATCTCCTCCAACAGTATGTCATCTGGTTAATTGGTCATCTTCAACCCTCCGTCTGCCCCCATCTTTTATTTATCTACAAGCCGTTTTTCCCTTTCACAGAGCTCACAAAGCGATTTTTATTTTCTGTTTCGGTAATTTTATAGCCAGCGGATTCAAATTTATTTGAAAAGGGATATATGAGATACCGAAAAGTCGCTGCGAATTAGGAGATCCAAGAATACTTAGAATCAGTAGGCAATATTAGCGGGTCTTTAAAATGAAACACATCAAAGACTAGCCCATGTTTAAATAATATGAATGTTTTTAAAAGTCCTTTGATGATTAGAACAATGATTTCTTCCAACATTAGGAAAGTAAGGAGGAATGTATGTTATGTCTCTACTTCCTGACCTTTAAATTTCCGTTTAAATTTGGCTTTATAAAATTATACTATAGTGAATAGCATGCTTATACATATTTAACAAGAAACATACATATTTATTATATATATTTTATTTTATTAAGAATTTTTCATTCTGAATTTAAATGCATTTGGTAATGTGTTAAATGTACAATACAATAGTCCCCCATCACTGTAGACAGAAGTTACACCCCTTCACCACAATGAGAGGAGCAGCCTCTCCCTGCCTGGCAAAGAAGTCAAGAGCTAAGGAGGAATGGCACTTGATAAGAAAATAGCCTCTGCTATCACTTCACTTTACACTTATATAGGAGATCTCTGAACCATTAACAAGAAATGTAAGCCTATTTTTGAAAGTATAACTTTGAATTAAAGAGCTTTTCTCCTTAATTCTTTTTGTTTTACTTTTAGAAAGATATAACAAAACTACACAAGTGCAAAGGGAATACAGTGAAATTGATTTGGAATTTTAAGGTGTTTGGTTTAAAAAAGGGGGCACACTTCAAATCGCTAGTAACAACTCAGAATTTCTTGATACCTATCTACCAAATGGACGTTCATTTAAGATTTTCATATATTTCTCTCTATTCATGTGAGGATTTTAAAGGCCACATTTGCCAGAATCAAGTGGCAATGAGATAACAAGCAAGCTTTCCAGTTGCCTTCTACATTCACCTTTCCCAATTAAATATATTAACCACTGACTCGGCTTTTGATGGCAGGGCTCAAGATATTGTTTCCAAGATAACCTCAAATATATCAACATGTTTTACTTAACCCCCCCCCCCTGAAAACCACATACAAAAAAACAATTTCAACACAACTGAACTCAATGCAAAACTGTATTTGGGTTAAAAAAAAGCAAATCATTTTTGATTATATTCGACCATATGAAGTACTTATTTTCTTCTTTTACTTGCTCACATTAAGTAAACGTATGTACATGTTCAGTCGTCAGTTTGAATTTTAAACTTCCCGCGCTCGCAGTGTTCATAGACCCGCCACACACACATGCATATCGCCAAGGCCGTGGCTACAGCGGAAAACCACATGCAGTTCAAGAAGGCATCGGCTAGCAACAAGGATAGGGTCAGTTGGTTTTAGACGCTCACTGGGTTCAGTTGCTCTCAGACGTTGGGGTCGTTCATACGGCCAGAGGGGCCTCCCTCCCCTACAGATCACCGCTTCGCTTCATAGATAACCGCTTCACAGATAACCGCTTCATAGAGAACCGCTTCATCGACAACCGCAGTTGGAAGTCACCCGTGATAGTCTATGTACCTCTACTAGAGTCAACAGGTTCATTTTGCTCCCGCCTTTCTTCTTCTCTGCCACGTGCCCATCCAGATTTATCACCGCAACAAGACTTCATCATCTCTAGGAAGTGCATGATTCCCGCTATTACCTACCTAATAATGCTAGCATTATGATCGCAAGTATCGCATGAGTACTCATATATATTATAAGACCCACCGCTAATTTTGTATGTATACTTATGGCCGCCATATTATTTCATAAAGTTTGTTTACTGCTTAAATCTCATTTTTTGTTATAGAGATATACTTAACTATTCAATTCTAAGAATTTGTTATACTTAATATTCAATTCTATATATACTTAACTATTCAATTCTATATATACTTAACTATTCAATATACCTAATTCTTGAGAGAACTCACATAGTTGTTTTGTTTTCTTTATTTATCTTTTTCCCTCATCTCTCCATGAGAACTAACAAATGTTTCAGTCTAAATTCTCTCCCAACTTTTTCTTGCCTTTAACACAAGATTTCCGCCATTACATTTTGGTGCCGACATTTTCTATTATTACCGCTAAAGCTTACCGCACGCCCCTACAGTACGTATCTCTCATAACTCAAAAATGGCTAGCATTGGAATGCTGGCATTTTGTATTTGGGATTGTTGTAACATCTATTTGTGCACGATTCCTTTTTCGACCGAAATCGACTTAGGGCGGGGAGGGGGGGGGGGTGTTTTGAGGAGGGTGAAAATTAAAAAAAAATTAAAGGGTCTTTTTTAGATTAGCCCTGCATTCCAAATTAGGTTATAATCACATTTTTTTCAGAAATACCTCTGAGATACGCTTTCAATTTGCCGTCCCTAACAAAAGCAAGGAAACATTGACAGAGTGCAGTATCCATTCTATTAGGCCTGGGACAACAATATACTCTTGACTGCTGGAGGTCATATCGCCGCCTAAAAAAAGTACCAGGAATGAAATATAAACATTTTACTATTAAGCACTCTAAAAATTTCATTCATATGAAAACTGGGGCACATACACAACGTGTGGAATCATTGTGGTCCTCACTAAAACGTAGAAATAAACGTGAATGTGGAACAAGGAGAACAATGGTAGACTCCTACATATGTGAGTTCGTCTGGCGAAGAAGGCATCAAAACGATGACTTATTTAATGCAATATTATCAAGTATGAGGGTTTATTGGCCACCAAAATAATGTTATTTTTGTCAATTTTATGCTTGTAATAAATGTGGTTCAGTTTCTCTTAATACTTTCTTCTATCAATGTTTATAATAGTTTATTAGTAAGAGTTTTATCGCTGGTATTTCTAAAATCATGTGATTATAACCTAATTTGAAATGCGGAGCTAATGTAAAAAAGTCCCAAATTAAATTTTTTCGTACGTATTAGAGATACGAAATATCTGTATATGGCCTGTTTTGTTTAATATGAAAATATCTATATGTTAAGGTCTGTGACATTTTTCAATCTGATGAACTTGAATGTAGATATCGTTTATCACTTTCAAATGAAATAATTTCAAATGAAGTGGAATCACACATTATGTTTATTTTATTTAATAGAAGTAGCCCATTAAAAACTTAGGTGGTGTCCATATCAGACCTTTTTTCAATAACAACATAAAATGTCTCTACGACAATCGCAACTTCATCTTAATGTGTGACATCTGTCTTTCCCATCGTTGCTACAGCTTCAGAAACTTACCACTAAAAATGCCTCTCCGTACACGCCAAGCCATATTTTGTGTTCATAATTTCTTTGGCCATTATTATCTTCTGACACATTCACTGGCGTTTGCCATGCATTTATTAATGAAACTGGCAAAACTAGTCAATGAGTCTGTCTGATTCAGAGATAACTCCAGATATGTTCTGTCCAGTAGAATCATGTATCACTGCCCTGAAAAATTGTTCTTCTTGTCAAAGAATCTTCACTGGTTCTGTTAAAGAATTCCAATCCGATAGTAAAATAACTATATTTTATATTTTATAACCGGGGAGCAGACCGGTCAACACTCCTTAAAATTTACAATGCTCTCATTTGCTCTAAATTAGATTACGGCAGTCTAGTTTACGGTTCGGCAAGAACGCCTGCCCTCGCTCTTCTCGACGCCGTCCACTTTGCAGGCATAAGGATAGCAACTGGAGCCTTCCGGACCACCCCGGTATTCAGTTTGTGTGCTGAGGCTGGAGTGTGCCCACTCCTGTTTCGAAGACACCGGCTAGCTGCAAAGTATGTCACCAAAGTTTTCACAAACCCAAACCACCCATGCTTCACATACCTATTCCAGCCAAAGCATGAGAATCTCTATCAGGGTGCATCGTCTCCAGCACCGCTTGCCCTCCGCATGAAGAAGCTTGTGAATGAGGTTAAGGGAACGCGAGCTATCGCAGTCCAAGAGTCAATTCCTCCCTGGACCTTAAAAAGACCTCAGTGCCTTGACTTAACCAAGAAGAGGGACAACATGGTTGGATCTGAGCTGACCATGAGACTCCAAGACATCCTAGATAGAATCGAACAGAAGGAAGTTATATACACCGACGGTTCGAAGATTGAAGGGTCAACAGCCTGCGCCTTCGTTGTCGACAGCGCATCACGCGCCTTCAAGCTAAACCCATTATCTGGGATTTTCTCCGCCGAGCTTTTTGCTATTTCTGCCGCTTTGTACCGCTCGATGTCGTCTGGAGCTAAAAACATTGTCATATGCACTGACTCAAGGAGCGCAGTGTCAAGTACCAGGAACATTTTTAGCAACGATCCAGGAGTGGTAAAAGTACTACATTACACTACGATGCTGCACGAGCTGGGCAAGTCGGTGTTGTTGATTTGGGTCCCGGGGCACCGAGGGATTCCCGGCAATGAGAGGGCTGACAGAGAAGCTAATCTTGGCCATGCCTTGGCGTCTGTAACACCAATCCCTCTCACTCCAAATGAAATTGCTACGCCTCTTATAGAAGGCATAAATAGGAGCTGGAAGGACTTGTGGGAGGAGTCCGAATGCAGCAAGTTGAAGATGGTGAAGAAGGACCTTGCGGCATGGAAGTCTTCATCGAGACGCCATCGTGGGGAGGAGGTGCTAATATGCAGGCTCAGGCATGGCCACACAAGATTAACGCATCTCCATCTAATTAAAGGGAGAAACGCACCCTGGTGTGTTGTTTGTCGGAAAAGCCTCTCAGTCAGGCACATCATTGAGGAGTGCAAAAAATACAGAGGGATCCTTGCTCACCTCGGTATTCCAAGAAGTCTATGCGAGGCACTGGCCGACGATAGAGCGGTCATCAACAGGATGATTAGGTTCCTAAATCTAACAGGCCTCTCCAGCCACATATAACTCTGCCAAATATCGAAACAACCCGGTATCCTTTGTAAGTTACCAATTATTTTTAAGACACTTTGTAAATTACCACTTATTTTTAAGACACTTTGTTAGTTACCAAATAGTTTTATGCTAATGTAGTAGCTTTCATGTAAATGCTCACTTAATAGCTTTAATTTTAATGTTTATTGATAGTTTTAATTAGTTTTAATAGTTTTTAATTTAATAGTTTTTGATATTTAGTTTTTATGTAGATAGTTAGTGCTAATTTTATTGAATTTGAATTGTGGTACAATATACCTGTGATACCGGTACGTAGGTTTCAGGGCACATGCCCCCTTACAAAAAAAAAAAAAAAAAAAAAAAAAAAAAAAAAAAAAAAAAAAAATTGGAAAGGAGAAAAATGTGAAAAAGGGGGAAAAGGAGACAAATGCATAATAAAAAAAAAATTAAAAAAAAAAAAAAAAAAAAAAAAAAAAAAAAGTAAATAAATATATAAAAATAAATAATCCGAAAAACGGGTTGGTGTGCATTTGTCGGCGATTTCCCATGGTCGGGGAACCTTAATACGGTTTTGCAGGCGCTGGGCATTGATGACCATGATGTTTTATGCCCAAAACCCAAACAAACAAACAAAACAAACTATATTCATTGGGTTATATATCTCTATACGTATAGTGTTTTTCGTCAAGGCTGGGCTTAAGACACAATGTCAGATGATATTGGTAGGATTAGAATAGGATGCTGAAAGACACGTTTTCCCCCAAGATGGTCAACCATATTCTACTTTTTCTTTTGTTAGATGCTGAAGAAGACACATGGAAATGATATTAATCTGCTACAACAAGTCTATGACAGTTTATAATGTTAGACGATTTTGGAGGCACATAAAATTGAAAAGAATTACTCCGGGGTCGAATTTCGAGTATTTAAAGTGTAGAGACTCTCTCTGGCGTAAGACATGTGACCGATTGTCACTCCAAAATCTTTTCAAAAGGCTCAATGCAAAAATCAGAAATTTCATATTAAAAAAAAAGCAAGCTACTCATTATCATGATTTATTGATCACAGGAAGGAACATTCGAGTGCATTCGAAAAGTTTCCTCGATGGGTGCAAGATCTAGATAAATTAATAAATAAATGAGAATATCTCCACGGACAGATACAATACTTCCTTCACTGCGTACAAGTAAGTAAAAAACAAGAAAAAAACTTCAATAATTTTTAATTTGATATTAGGCCAAACCCAGGTTGGCCAAACTGTACTCAATGGCGGAGGGGCCTCGGCTCAGGAACGGCGATTTTTAAAAAACATTCTTTAAATGTTCATCAATCCTACCTAGGAGTTGACTAAAATGAGATCATATATATATATATATATATATATATATATATATATATATATATATATATATATGTCTGTTACCACTCTACTGTTCGCAATTATTGTTTTATCGTTACCAAACTATATATAAGCGTTTAAAGACAAAATAAAGATCAAGTTCGTTTAGAGGGGGAGAATTTCTCCGTTATACGTCGGGTCGAAAAAATGTATAGAAATAATCTTAATATAAATTTAATTGTTTATAAATGTTGTTATATACACATTTTCTCTAAGATTAATATTAATTGATATTTTTCGAATTTTTAGTTTTCAGCATTCCGTAAAACCCTACTCTTTCTCATCTCGTAATAACAATAAGCTGTTATAACATGGACCTTATTATCCTAAGTTTAAATACCAAATATTGTTTCCATGGGACTTTTAATATGCGAGATTCGCCCGGGAATTCATTTGAGGCTGAATGGTGATGGTATTTTTTTGGCAAGGCTTTACTTTGCACAATATTTTGACATTTACCCGTCACAGTGTTTAGGGTTTATACGCTTCGTTGCTGTGGATTTTTTAATAGTAAAATTAATTTTTTATGTAAGACTTCACTGTCCTCCATATTGTCATATTTCCCGTTTCCCGTGCATTATGCATAGCTTTGAATCATTAAGGTCAAAATATTAACATAGATTTGAATTAATTGTTCCAGGTGAGATACCTCGTAGTTCATATTAGAAAGAATTGATGAGCACATCAATATTTCTACGCAAATTACTTGCTTCATACATTGTTCCCGAAAAAATGTATAAAACAAAAGTTACTCTAAATAACAAAGTAAACGACTTTTGTTATGTACACGTTTGTCGAAAAACAAATAGACAACGAAATATCGCGAATTTTTATTTCAGGCCTCCCTTATAACCCCCACTCCCGTTCGAACCTAAAAATTTTAATATAGCTTATAATCATGGAAGTATTAATGCTAATTGACAAACCGAGTTTTGTTAAGTTCGGTTCAACCGTTAGTGCCCAATAAAATTGTTGGCTCCCGCTAAAGTTTTAGTGTATATCTCGTTTATACTTTGTTATAAGACAAAAGTGAATATCAAAAAAGTTACTTCAAATAAAAAAATAAACTACTTTTGTCATGTGCATATTTGCAGAAAACTAATAGAAAACGAATTATCGCTATTTTTAAATTCAGGCCTCCCCTACAACCCCCACTCCTGCCCGTCACTAGAAATGTTGGCTTATTATAATGAAGACATTAGTGCTAATACACATACCGAGTTTTATTTAGTTCGGTTGAGTCTTTTGTGCCAAATAAAATTGTTCACTTCCGCTATAGGTTTTATCGTATATCTCGTTTATAATTCGATATACGAAAAAAGTGTGTATAACAAAAGTTACTCTAAATAACAAAATAAACAACGTTTGTTATGTTCATATTTGCCGAAAAAACCAATAGGAAACGAAATATCGCTATTTCTAATTTCAGGCTTCCCTTATACCCCCCCCCCACTCCTGTTCGTCTCAGAGAATATTCATATAGCCTTAAATCTAAATTGGGTTAGTAGTAATATACATACCAAGTTTCATAAAATTCGGTTCAGCTGTTTATGCGTGAAAAGGTAGCAAACAAACAAACATACACGAAAGAAACAAATTGCAGATATGGTGTCTATGACATGTGAAACGAAAAAGTATTGAAATTTTGAAAAAAAAATCAATGTACAGACAGAGGTTACAATTATATATATATATATATATATATATATATATATATATATATATATATATATAGTTTTGAACGGACCTCATTTTCGTCATCTCATGTGTAGGAGCGATGGACATTTGAGGAAAGTTTTCGAAAAATCACGTCATGAGTACAACCTCAATAGGTGATTTCTCTCAAGGGAAATCTGCTAAAAATAAAGATGGTTTGGTGAGACCTGAAGATCTTTTTTATTGCCGTAAATGATTTCATTGGTCTCAGTGAGAATAAGATGCAACAATTGATTATGTCACTATACAAAGTTTTCGAATCTCTAACAGGTAAGGAGACATTTGCTATTTTCTACTGCCCCCCCCCCCCCAACATCGATATTGATGGTTATCGAACATAGAAATTCATACTTAAAAATGAGACGTTTATATGCTGAATTTCAAGGTATCACATTATAGCGCATACTCGCGCCCCCACAAAATTGAACAATTGATGACATCCCCTTGGAGGTGCTCCCACCAAAATAAAAGGCTTGCCTTGGCCTTGGGCCTAGGTCATTCCATGGAGCCTAAGCGATTGCCCAATTCTATCACAGGAATTTTACTAAAATTGATACAGGAATTGTATATAAAAGTAGTGATTTTTATTAATCAGGACGTAATAATCACAATTTAACTCAAACAATAGTCGCAACACAAACCTCAACAAACAAGAACTTCTCCATCTATAATAACCACCTGTTTGTTTTAGTCAATACACAGATATTAAAAATTGTAAATATGGTATTTTATTTTAGTGTGCTGTTGGTAATGATTTAATTTTTAGCAATTATTTTAATATTTTTGAAAATATGCTTACAATAATTTTAGGTATAATAAGAGTATTAGATTTAAACTTAGTCATTATTTAAAACTTTTATATTTAATTAATCATTAGGCCTATTTTAAAAATTAGTATAAATTGTAAAATAAAAAAAAATCAAACGTATAATAAAAAGTATTATACTAAAATAAAAAAGGTTTTAAGTTAAGTGCAATTTAAGTATTCTCATATCGCCAATATACGCAAAGCAACATCTTCGAAATGTACCCAACCTTACAAAAATAAAAAAACGAAAAAATAATAACCATTTTCATGGAGGTAATTTTATTGTTGCATTTGTTTTATGTTTCTAAATCATATCAACAAATATCTAGGCAGAAATAGAAAGAGAGCTATGAAGTAATACATTTTTAAGCTATTTTGCGAAAAAAAAGAAGAATTGTCTGTTCTGCGAGATTGCCTATACTGTTTTCCTTTTTTTGTTTTTTATATTCAATGAAAAATTCTTGGGAGGGACAGCTATTAAATTTATGAAAGACTCTCCGCCGTAGCCGAATGGCGTCACTACTTTCTTGGGTCCACCATGGGGCAGGCTTTTTCCTGTAATTGCTACGAGTTTTTGGTATATACAAATCTGCTGATATTTTTATCATTGGAGTTAAATCATCAAGTGATTGGGCTTCATTTAAATCTAAGCTCTCACATAAGTATTTTTAAAACCTTCCCAGTTTGCTTTTTTAATGTTATATCGGGGAACTGAGGGCAATGTTTGTAGAGAGGAATTCAGTGATATGAAAATTGGGAAGTGATCACTGCTCATTAAATCTGGATAAGTTTCCCACGAAAATTGGGTATAGATTGTGCTAGATGAAGCCAGCCGTGCGCATGACGGTCTAGACCAGAAGTAAGCTTAAATACCCTTTTCTTTCAAAAGGGTTAAAACTTTAGTAATTTCAAACCTATTTACTATTAAATGAACCAAAAAAAAAACACTTTAGCCCACGGTAAGACTAATCATTTTCGGTCAGCAACGAAAGTGTTAATCACATCTAATGACTGAATAGCCTTATGAAATACACTTCTATTCCATATCTTACGAGGCTGAATCTTACTAATAATTGTAACTGAAATAAAATTGAACCGGCAGATTATTCGGGTTAATCTTCTCAGTGTTAAACTGTGTAAAGGCTATTATTGGGAATGGTCTCCCTCTGCCCAGCTGGGAGTATTATCTTCACCTAGGACCGATGTAGAGATATATTTGAAGAGGGGAGAAGTGGAGAGGGTGAATCCTCATCGAGAGCTCTGATTGAGATCACTATCTCTCTATGGGCTGGTATTAGCTTTGCAGGCGGCAACAACAGCATACTCATAACCTCTATAGTTCACTAACTATATCTCAATTGAGCAACTTTATTTTTTATTTTTTTAAACCCCTAACTAATTTAATCAGAAAGTTAATCCGCGATTATTAACGGACGACTCATTAACGATTTCTTACAGAAAAATACCTAAATCTAAGAATAAAAGCAAACTAACACTAAGGACATTTAAACAATGGAATGACAGATGGACTAACACAAATAAAGGTATAAATTTATACACATTTTAAAATAATATAGAAATAAGGACAATATTGTAAGTAATTTATTTATTGTGGAGCGTTCGCTGCGAGGCGATATTGATCATCAAAAAAGAGCAGATTGAAAACAGTAAACAGAAAAAATTAAACACGACTATTAGAAAAGGACGAACTGAGAACGCAAAACAAAAGTCCTTCACGCTGGGGCTGCATTAACTAGGCAGAATTCCCACGTGCGTCACGTATTTGCATTTATCTCAAAAATTAAATGTTCAATAAAAGCAATACTTAGGGTTCAGGCTTCAAATAAAGTGCTTCATAATATAAAAGCTTATTGTTAGTATGCCATGAGTAGGATTGGGGGTGTACTAAAGGCCGAAAACTAAAAAATGCGAATATCTCCGTTAATAATCAACATAGTGAAAAAAGTCCGTCACGCAGGGACTGCGTAAACTAAGCAGATTTCCCACGTGAAGTTTTACAATAGAGACACTTCACGAGAGCCGAGCCAGTCAAGGAAACGGCCGAACTAGCTTTTGGCGGAAAAGTAACTCTCGTCCGTTAGGCCCCGAGATTAAATTAAAAACAATGCTGCTGTGAATATTAAGTAAACAAATAAAGGGCAAGTCAAATGGTAAGAACCTTCCTGATAGCAAACAGTCTGAGTTGTAAACAATCAGGTTAGCCAGCTTTTACCGGAAATAAAAGCAATTACGGAAATATATTTGAATATAAGTTATAAATTGTATTCATAACTATTTATTATATCTAGTACTGTAATTAATAATAAACCAGAATAATTTTAATCACAACCATTCCAAATTTAGGAATCCGGGAAGCAAATAGAAAGAGGGGGGGGAAGCAAAATACGATTCAGACGGTTAAGAGATGTTCACATGATTAAGGAACAATCAGGTTAGCCAGCGAAGGTTTACAATAGATAAATATACATACAGGTAACACTTCCGTGAATATTAGTGAATAATTACAAACGGCAATGAGAAACCTTTCAGTGAATTTACAATATTAGTTAATAATCCCTACAACGGAATACGGCCAGATTGTAAACAAACAGGTTAGCCAACCGTGTAGCGCAGTATCGACAGATAGACCGGAAAAACAATAACAAGATTTATAGAACATTATATGTTCAATAAGATTGGCTCTATATAATATTTTTATCCAACGCATAATAACGGAAATATTAAGATTTTTGAAATCTCCCCCTTTCAACCCCCCCCCCCCTCCTGCTGGTCGGATTTCAGCTGTTAACGAACTTGATCTTTAGTTTTAAATAAAACGATTAAATATCGAGTTTGGTAACAATCGAATAAAAATTGCGACCGCTTGAGTGTTAATAGACAAAGGTATATATAATTTTGAACAAGCCTCATTTTCGTCATCTCCTGGGTTGGGTCTATAGACATTTGAAGAAACTTTTCGAAAATCACGTCATGAGTAATACCTCTATAGCTGATTTACCTTAAGGGAGATCTACAAAACGCAACAAAAGAGAGGAAAAAAAAGTCCGTCCCACAGGGGCTGCGTTAACTAAGCAGATTTCCCACATGCGTCACATATTTGCATTTATCTCAAAACGTAAAAGTTTAACGAGAAAAATATTTGGTATTTAGGGTTCAAATAACGTGTTTCATAATGTAACAGCTTATTGTTAATATGACATTAGTAGGAGTGGGGGTTTACTGAAGACCGAAATCTAAAAAATGCAAATATCTTTATTAATAATCAAGATATTGAACGAATGTACATAACAACGTTTATATAACATTACAATGCAATAAGGTTGGTTCTATACTATTTTCGATCCGACGCATAACAACAGAGATATTTCGAATTTCTCCCCCTCTCGCTGGTCCAATTGCAGCCATTAACGAACTTGATCTTTCTTTTTACATGAAACGACTAAATAACGAGTTTGGCAACGAATAAACAAAAATAGCGACCGGTAGAGCATTAATATATATAATAAATAAATATAATTAATATATTTATTTATATTATATATATATATATATATATATATATATATATATATATATATAGGTTTAAACGGACCTCGTTTTCGTGATCTCCTGGGTAGGATCGATGGACATTTGAAGACATTTTTCGAAAGTCGAGTCATGAATACGACCTCAATAGCCCTGAAGGGAAATCTGCTAAAATCCTTAGTCCCGCCATGACTAGAAATGAGTAGTAACTTATAGTCAATTAGCCTTTGTAGTATTATTAAGTGGATGCTAATAAATTACATTTCACCATGCTACAGTCCTTGAAAGACCTGGACCTTGGCTACCTCCATATTTAGCAGATTTCCCTTATGGAAAATCGGTTTTGACGTCGTACTCATGAAACGATTTTCGAAAAAATTCCTCAAATGATAATCGACCATACGTAGTAGATGAGAACATCAAGGCCCTTTTTAAATTATATATATACATGTTTGTAACCGCTCTAGAGGTCAGAATTTTACTTTGGTCGTTACCAAACTCCATACTTAAGTGTTTCATGCAAAACTAAAGGCCAAGTCGTTAATGGCTGAAATCGAACTGGGCAGAGACAGGTTCAGAGAGGGGGAAATTTCGAAATTCAAAATATCTCCGTTACTATGAGTTGGTTCGGAAACTTGTATAGAACCAATCTAATTGCAAATTTAATTGCCTATCAATGTTGTTATATTTATTCTGTATCTGGAATATTAACCGAAATATTTGCATTTTTTAGTTTTCTGCCTTCAGTAAGCCCCCTCTCCTACTCATTTCAGATTTGCAATACGCTGTTATATCATGTATCACGTTATTCTAAGCTTAAATACCAAATATTGTTCTTAAGAAACCTTTATTATGCCAGATACATGCAAATTCGTTGTCTGAAGGCTTAATCAATTAAGAATTTACGTTATTGTTTCGAAAATATGTATTTTATCTATACCATACTCGACATTTAACCGTTTCAGTCAACACTAAAGATCGTATTTGTTATTGGGAGAAATCGGACATGGAATAGTGAGCGTATAGAGGACGGGGTTCGAAAATTCAAAATATTACTGATATTATGAGTGGGATCGTAAAATGTTATGGAATCAATCTTGTTAAACTATTGGTGGTCTAGAATTGTTGTTGTATTGTATTTCTTCGTAACTTAAATATTAAGCGAGTTATTCTTGCTTTCTTGTTTTCAGCCTTCAGTAACCCCCCCGCACCCCTTCTACTCATCGGTTTTTTTTTACATAGAAAAAAGACGAGAGGTGATCACAAGTATGTTATACCAGTAGGTGGGAAATTTGCTTACTTTACGCAGCCCCAGCGTGACTGACGTTTGACCATTCCTAGCTAACCTTCTCCACCTAATGCTAGTCCGCATTCAGTTCATTAAGCCACCGTTGCTTCACCCTACCTCTTTGTGTACTGTTTCGTGGTGTACCATATGGCATCTTCTTGGGAAAACTGTCGGCTGCTATTAATTTTGTCTCGACCTAGATAGGGAGATTTTCGAAATATCTCCGTTACTGTACGTCGGATCGAAAAATTGTATAGAACCAATCTTATTGAAAATTAAATTTAATATAATTATTGTTATATACATTTATTCTTTACCTTGAATATTAACCGATATATTTGCATTTTTCAGTTTTCAGCCTTCAGCAATCCCTCACTTCAACTCATGTTACATAATTAATACTCTGTTATATAATAAACAACATTATTCGAAGCTTAAATACCAAATATTGTATTCAAGAGACCTTTATTATACGAGATACATGTAAATATGTTCTGGTGACCCCCCCCCTCAATCCTCGGTCTTAGACTACTAAAATTTGATTGATTGAGATAACAATTGTTCTAAATCATTATAAATTTTAGTACTAGATATAGTAAATAGTTAATAAAATAAAAATAATAAAATTAATATAAAATAAAATTAATATGTTATATTCTGATATATTTCAGTAATTGTTTTTCTTTCTGGTGTGACGCTGGCAGACCTGTTTGTTTTCATTTCAAACGTGGTGGACTTATTTTGTTAGCTCAGATATTTTCAGGTTGGCTATAAACTGTTCAAATATAAATAAGTTTTTATATGTTGTATATTATTTGTGACAAAATAATCCTCTGTCAAATGTTTAAGGCATTTTTAATTCACCCACTTCACCAATAAGCTTAAACGACACTATGCCATTATGTGTGTTTTATAAAACTATTATAAAAGTTGAAGATAATGCATATTAAGTAGAATGTCAAATGAGACACTGACACCGCATCTGACAGTTACTAGGCGAAATTCCTCCTCTAATCAGTGCTGTTACAAAAAATCAATTTAAGGCTTGAAAACGGGTTACTCTATGTTGTGGACATTCCTTATCGTCTATTTGACTTCCTGATAAACCTCCACTTAACCCCTAATTTATCATGTACAAAACACCGGTGGAGACCGTCGTCACTGGCTGATGGTTGAGTACAGCTGGCAAACGCTTTCGATGCGATGGCACCATCTTCAAGCCCGTCAAAGTTGTACTTTATTTTTCTGTGTACAACATTTTGAGGGGCTTGAAGATGGTGCCATCGCATCGAAAGCGCTTGCCAGTTGTACTCGACTATCAGCCAGTGACGACGGTCTCCACCGACAGGTATAACAACAGTATAAATGATACTGGCGGTTCTAACCCTTTATTTGATTTACCATTTTCTAATATTTTCGTATGCCCAACATAAATAGAATGTGTTCTCATTATAAATATTAAAATAAATTTAAATTCCTAATTAGTACTATCGTGTAACTTGATACTGCAGGTGTTAATATGACGAAAAACTGAATTTGTGACTAACGTTTGTGAGTGTGTGTGTGTGTGTGTATATATTCTAGTGAGCCGGTGGCCGTGCGGGTTAAGGCGTGGGTACATTTTCACCAGTGGCGGCTCGTAGCTAAAATCAGTGGGGGTGCTGCTCCAGAAAATTTTTAGCCTTAGCACGCCAGGGTCGGCACTGCGGGAATGACAGTGCTCTCTCTCCCTTGCAGCCTCGCCTGGAGCTTCCTGTGTCCGCATGCGCACTACAGTCAAACACCTCGCCGCTGGAACTGTGAAGTGCACAGTCCCATACAAAGATTTTTGTATTTTTTTTTCATAAACTGGGGATGGTTACTGCATTAAGTTTAAGGATTATATATTATACAAGTATAAAGAAAGAATTAAAGAAAATAGGCTCATTATATTAAATGTTATAGATAATATCAAGTAGAAATTGGGGGTGCTGCAGTTCCACAGTGCCTATACGCGAGCCGCCACTGATCTTCACTACTAAATCGGTGTACTATCGTAGTTTACGAGTTCGCTACCGGAGCGCGCTAGTGTTGCGGCACATGAAGATTAGCGGGAGACTAGCGAGTATATACTCCATACAGCTACTCGGGATATCTAACAATTATGACTCTCTGAGAGCCCGTTCACAGGCAAGCTAACACTGAATGAACGGACGACTCTCCCCCCCCCCCGTATAACGATTCCCTCCAGTCCACAATTCATTCCATGTCCCCCTCGGTTATCGGGGGATAAACGTCGAGTTGTACTCTCTACTTAAAACTCTAATCAGGAATCCCTCGAGTCTCACTCTGGGACGGCTAAAGGTCTATAATGACAACCGAAAAAATGTATATACCTACTATGATTACCTGAGGTAAAAATATGTGCCATTTAGGAAATTACAATTGTGGTCAAGTATTTCTATATATATATATTTTAATGTAAGTATACCTTATTATATACTGATAATTTTAGAGCTAAATAGTTCTGAATTCATCTAACTTAATTTTTATTCGGAGAAATAAATTTTTTATTGGTTGTGTTTAGAATGTAAGAACCACATTTGTGGGTAATTTAATAATTCTGGCCATAGATACAGAACTCATTATGTTATTAGCAGATTTCCCCTAAGGGAAATCAGCTATTGAGGTCGAACTCATGACTCGAATTTCGAAATTTTCCTTCAAATGTCCATCGATCCTAGGAGATGACGAAAATGAGGTCCGTTCAGAATTGTATATATATATATATATATATATATTTCTGTTACCGCTCTAGCGGTCGAAATTATTGTTTTATCATTACCAAAGTCGATATGTAAGCGTTTCATGCAAAACTAAAGATCAAGTTCGCTAACAACTGTAATGATGGGGAGGGGGGAGAATTGTTAAAATTCGAAAAATTCCGTTACTTTACGTCGGATCAAAAAAGTGTATACAATCAAACTTAGTGTAAATTAAATGTACTAGAATTATTCTTATATATTTATTCTCTATCTTGAATATTAACAGAGATGTTTTCATTTTATCAGATTTCCCTTAAGGGAAATCAGCTATTGAGGTCGTACTCATGACGCGAGTTTCGAAAAATTTCTTCAAATGCCCATCGATCCTACCCAGGAGATGACGAAAATGAGGTCCGTTCAAAATTATATATATATATATATATATATATATATATATATATATATATATATATATATTTGTCTGTTAACGCTCTAGCGGTCGCAATTTTCGTTTGATCGTTACCAAACTCGATATTTAAACGTTTTATGCAAAAATAAAGATCAAGTTCGTTAATGGCTGAAATAGGACCAGTGGGGGGGGGTTTAGAGGGAAGGATTTACGAAAATTCTAAATATCTCCGTTACTATACGTCGGATCGAAAAATTATAAATATACAGAATCAATCTTAATGCAAATTAAATTTACTATAAATAATGTTATATAGATTTATTCTCTATCTTAAATATTAACCGAGATATTTGCATTTTTCTGTTTTCATCTTCTGAGATGAGATCGGCTAACTTCGGGTCTAGTCGTGAGTTTCCGTCAAGAGCAAGTTCGGGCCCTTCCCGTAACTATTCTGAAATTTCTCTATTATAAAACTTCACATGGGAAATCTGCTTAGTTTACGCAGCCCCTGCGTGACGGACTTTTTTCAGTTTTCAGCATTCACCAAAGCCCCCATTTCTACTCATGCCAGTGGGAGGGGGTGGGGTTAACAGAGGGATTTTCGAAAATTCGATATATGTCCGTTATTATACGTCGGACCGAAAAAGTGTATAGAACCAAACTTAGTGTAAATTAAATGTACTGTGATTATTCTTATATATTTATATTTATTCTCAATCTTGAATATTAACTGAGATATTTGCATCTTTCAGCCTTTAGCAAACGCCCACTTCTACTCATGCCACATAAACAATATTCTATTATTATAAATCACTTATTTTAAGCTTAAATACCAAATATTGTTTTCAAGAGACCATTATTATACGAGCATTTATTATATTAAATGCATGTTCTGTTGATCCCCTCTCTTAAGTTCTTGAACTTCTAAAATTTGAGTGATTGATATAAAAATGATTTTGATTCACTATAAACTACAGTACTAGGAATAGTAAATAGTTTTTCAATAAAATTAATTTGTTCTTATTCAGATATATTTCAGTAATTTTTTTCTTTCCGGTGAAAAATATTTATTTCTATCTGTTCAGCTGTGAGAGGTTGGCAGACCTGTTTTTTTACAATTCAGACACTTTCCGTTGGGAATTTATGAAAATTGACTGAAATATTTCTTATTACTCTTTGTATTTATTCACTTAATATTCTCGGTGGTGTTGAATGTTACCAGTATGTAGATTAATCTAATCACGAGTAAAATCTGCTTAGTTTACGCCGCGCCTTTATTTTGAAAACTCATAGTAAGAAAATGTTTTAGCAGATTTCCCCCAAGGGAAATAACCTATAAGACGGCATGTACGTCGGATCGAAAAATTGTATAAAACCTATCTTATTGAAAATTAAATTATCTTTAAATATTGTTCCATACATATTTTCTGTATCATGAAACCCCCACTCCTACTCATTTTATATTAATAATAAGCTGTTATATCATGAAGCTCTTCATTACAAGGTTAAATCAGGAATATTTTTTTCATTGAACTTTTACTTTGTGAGATATACGCAAATACGTTCTGTTGATCACTCCCCCCTCCCTTTTATTTTCTCGGATTACTAAAATTTAAGCAATTGTGATAAAAATTATTTTGATTCATTACAAATTACAGCATAGTAAATAGTTTTCAATCAAATTAATATGTTATATTCATTAATGGTTTTTATTTCCGATCTAGAATTCAGGTTGGCTGGCCTGATAGTTTACAATTCAGACGCTTTCCGTTGTAGAGTTATTAACTTCTAACTAAAAGATTTCTCATTACCGTTTGTATTTATTCACTTAATATTCGCGTTGGTGTTACCAGTATGTATATTTATCTATTGTAACCACTGCGTGGGAAATCTGCTTAGTTTACGCAGCCCATGCGTGTCGGACTAAGTTCCCTATAGTTGGGACTGGTGAGATGAAATCCAGGGCCCCGCTACCATATGTCCAAAGTGTGCAATGCGCACGGGCGCCAAAAAAAAAAATTCAGATTTTATTCTGTTTATTTCATTTTGATATTTTAGTCTACAAATAAATATGACTTTTAATTTTCAGTTCATTGCTTTATTTCAAGCACCTACCATAAAAAAAAAAAGATAATTCAAAATGCCTTAAGGGGCGCCAAAATCCTTTTTTGCACACAGGCACCAGTAGCGCTCATTACTGTTTGTATTTATTCACTTAATATTCGGGGTGTTATTACCAGTATGTATATTTATCTATTGAAACCATTGCGTGAGAAATCTGCTTAGTTTACGCAACCCCTGCGTGACGGACTTTCGTTCTAAGTTCGCTATAGTTGGAACTGGTGAGATGAAATAGAAAATTGAAGGTAGAATAGTGCTAGGCGGAGAGAGCTTGGCGGAGGGTAGAAAGTGACTGACGGGAGGCGAGCTGTTAAGGGTGGGGGTTATCGATCGGGGTGGGCCACGCCCCCTTGAGGCTATTGGCCGACCACGCCCCCTAGAGACCACGCCCACCATGGGGGAGTTACCTGAGAGTCAGTGCCGCCGGCAGTGGCCGACATCCCGCACGCGGATACCTCTCTCCAGTTGGTGGGCAGCGATCTACACCGCAGCATCAAGCCCCACTGCTCCAAACCTGCTCTACTAGTAGTGTGCATTGGACTCGCTAGCCACGCCGAGTATTACCTCCATATCTGACCATAGAAATAGATGACAACCGCTTCAAGTCACCGCCACTGATCTACCTACAAGTCAAACCGGCATAGCTTCGTCGTCACACATTTGGACACTGTTTAAGGTATAGTTAATGATAGCTATTAATTAACGTTGAAAAGACACATAATCAATCGCTTAGTCTTATAAGAGCGCTTCGCCAATGCAACCCACTGGTTTGGATTTCCCGCCACATCCCCCCTTTCACTACCATCAAAGCGCCAAATTCAAACAACTCATCGTTTACTAGCAACAAAATAACATAAAGAAAATTCGTCTTAAGCGACGAGCATTATCTTTTGACAAGATTTATCTTGTTTGTGGGTCTTAATCTGACTTTGTAAACTTTGAGAAGTGAGTTGGATCTCATTAAATAAAGTCCTTAGTGTGGTTTCGTATAGATCACCGGTCTCAACAGGCCATAGTAGTCTAAAATATACTTCAATAAATAACAAAACAAACAATTTTGTTTTAATCCACCTTCATGCGTTCCAATCACAAAATATTATTTCCAAATCCCCTTCTTAATTAAATACGTACATTTTCAGTTGTCTGTTTATTGTTAATAATAAAGCCTAACAAATTGTTCATTGAATTTGTAAACAAACTACATATATCGTACAGATATCAAAGTGTTCTTTACAATCCCATCTTTCTGTGGATTGAGTCGTTCAAGAATTCAACAGTAAAAATTAAATCGAAATACTAAAAAGTCATTCTGCATATTATTCGTATTTTAAAAAAAAAAAAAAAAAAAAAAGATACGCTCATGAAAAGGAGAAAATATGCATGCCAAATGGGAGGAAACTGGGACGAGTTTAGCTTTGTGACTGGCCCTTTAATAGGCACGCCTAACCTTTCACTGATGAAACCACGTATAATCGGCTAAAAACAATTGAAATTTTAATGAGCTAATCCTACAGTCGGCTGATCAAAGTACGGCCTTCTGATTTGATTAATTTTCAGGCTTGAATCGTCCCAATCAACTTTCCTATCAATGAATTCCACTGTACAATTAATACTTTGGCGAATCATTGTAGAGCAGGGAAAACTTCTGAAGTATTTCCCCACAACCCCTCCCCCCCCCAACCTCGTCTTTTACCTAACCATATGCATAGATCTGAGAAGTGTTAAGCGATTAGGCCAAGTTATTGAGGTGGCCCATTAACGTGGAAGAGATAGAGAATTAGTTAAACTGTGGATCTCTTTAAGCCTATCCTTCTCAATCTTTACAATTTCTTAGGAAAACGTATAAGAATAGGTAAAATGCCTATTAAAGTCGGCCGTATAACAATTTATTCATATATTATGATATTCTGAAAAAACGTTGATAATTAATTGAATAAGTAATTAAAAAATCAAATTTAATTACGGTAACATGACACAAATCAACAAAGAAATATATTTCTATTCATTAAACATTATTTTATATAGAATACGTCTTTGTCACAATTTTTCTTCACCAAAAATAACACCGGATGAACAATGGAAACTTTTTCTAGACCATTCCTCTTCCAATGTTTTTTGGCAAAGAAAGTAAAAGATTCAAGTATTTATCATTGTTATAAAAAAAAAAAAAAAATTATCACTGCAATGAATATAATTAATATATTTTAGTTTGATACGAAAATTATTAAGAACACGTTGAGTTGTGGATCAGCTAACTTAATGATATTATGAATCTTTATTCTTATTTCAGTAGGCATAAGTCTACTCGTATATTAATTGAGACAGCAATCTTCTGGGCGAACATGTTATCGTATACATAAATCGGCACATACAAATTCGAATAGTCTTTTGATGCTTGAGTTTCGAAAACAAATATTGTTTCACTGAAATTGATGGTATTGCAAAAAGTACTTAATTATTTTCGATAAGAAACTTACAAATTAGCACATGCATTTATAAAGCCGTCCAACTTCCATACCGAGCATTTGATATTTCCGGCATTGTTTCTCCAAGTCTAAATAAAATCCCCTAACGGATGGTGTGTCTAAAGAGAACTTAGGAGCAGCTAACACAATTTATAGATTTACAAAATGCCGTAATAATCATTATAACTTCATAATTTGAATAGCTTTTCATTTCAGAAGGAAATGGAAGTCTTTCCACTTCGGCATATTAACTATTGAGTGAAGCAGGACTATACAATTGGCTCTTCAAGAGCAAGTTATAAAAGTACTCGCGGCAGCTTTGAAAATTATCCATTTTTCATAATTGCATCAATGGTTTGAGTGGAAATCAAACCATACTGGCAGAATTCTTGTATTTCTATAATTATCATAATTTGAGATATAAATGGGAAAAGCGCTGCGTTAATTCGGAATAGATCAGAGAAAACACTCATAGAAGAATATTTAAATGTGATTACCGACTTATGAAATGAAGACGACAATTTTTGCCACTATTGTTTATTATAAGTTCCTTGTATAACGAAAACATGACATAAAATTTATAAAAACTCATGTAAAAGTAATGAACAACACAAAAACTGTTTACGGATCGAAATAGTAGATTTCTTCCTAAGATTTATTCTTGAAGATTATTAAAAAATTTTCATTTCGAAATTTAATATAGGTGTTACATTTGAAGACCTCCATTCTAATTAATTCTTTCATTTTATCTGATAATTCATGTAGCATAATAAATTCCTGTTTATGTTCTGTATACTTAAGGGCAGGAAATTAGTATTCGCATTAAACATAAAATGAAGAAAGCGTGACTGAAAAAACCGCAGTTAGTATGGATAATATTGCTCTAGAATTTGTGCATTGAATCGACCCTCAATTTTTAAACTTTAAACCACTAGAAATAATTGAACAACCATTTGTTCGCAGTTTATAGCACTTTTAGTCAAATTGAAATTTGAAAATTTTGTAATATTTTCAAAGAACGATAGGGACTGAAGGCTTTGATTTTGATGTATTTTTATATTCATTTAATGAATTTATGTTACGTAGAATAAAAAAGATAAACTCAAGTTTGTATTTATTAATTCGTACATTATATATTACTGTTGAGGAAATTAATATACATAAATTGTCAATTTTCCAAACAGAAATACTTAATCGAGTTTTTGTGTTATGTTTATGGGGGGAAATGCGTGTGGGCGTACGTCCACTAGAACACAATCTTGCAATTTGTTCATGAGCTGTGGATGAAGATGGTAAAGGAGAATTGGGTAGGGCAAAGGATTATAGGCTGTTCTAGTTAATGGACCGAAGCTTTACACGGGGCCGGATTAGTCCTCAACCCACTCACAGCAAAACACTTTAAGTAGAGTCTTTAAGTAGTAGCTTTGTCCAGTTTGCCGACGGTGAAAAGAATATAGGAACAAGGGACTCGCTATTTCTTCTCTGAGCCTCTTCTCCGGCACTACTTAAGGAATCCCGGTTTAAAACAGTTATTAGTCCCCCGCAGCGGGCTTCTAACCGTACATATTTCAAATTTCCTGAACTGAATCCTCGTAAATATGTTTATAATCTAAATTGTATTTCAATTTAATAAGACAATCAGTGAGGTTGAAAATTGCGCAGAATTAGCTGGTTAATCTACAATAAAATAACTCATGCAACCTTAGTCTATTATTTGTTTACATCTCCTTAAAATTGATAAGTAAGTGAATTTTACAACGCTTCATTGATAGTCATTTTTAAAAATAAATGAGTTTAATATAAACCCAATAATCTCATTAGTACAAGTAGCGCGGTTAAGCTGAAATAGTGATTGATTCAAGGGGTAATTTCGTAAGGATTATCAACATGTATAATTAATATAATGATGCATTACACACTTGAAATTGTTAATGATTTAAATTGGGTTAAAGGACTCTATAAAAATATTTTTTATTAATTAAGATTAGTTGCGGAATCCCTAACGTATTACTATTACTACTACACGCAAATTTGCAAAAAGTTCATTTATTAATAGTCGAAAATAATTATAAGCCTTTAATTTAATAACTTTTCTTTGTTTAACCTAAGATGGTTTGAAATAAACAATTAATTTCTCTCGGATTAGTAAATATATTACTTTCAATAATATCCTGGTAATTTTGACTAATATTTAATTCGGTTTCCATAAAATTTTCTCTTTCTAATTCTCTCTCTCTTTAAGGTGATAAGTGATAACTCAGTGAATAAACCAAGCATTAAAAGAAACTCCATTATTAAAAAAATAAAGAAAACTGGTATAACTCTACTATTTAAAAGAAACTTATTGTTATTTAAGAGAAGTTATAAGCTAAAAATTTGCTAGTAAAAAATAATCTAATTACATTTAAAATAACCAATCGTGGACATTTCTAATAATTATGCTTTTAAAATAATTCTCTTTAATTAAGATTATACTTATTTGTAGTAGAGTATAAACTATTTTAAAATGCTAGATATTTAAAAATGCTTGAGTAGGCTTATTTATCAGACGGAGAATGTGAAATAGTTCTTTGAATTATGGGTTATACTATTCCTGATTCGTATATTGAAAATTTTGTTTCACAAATACTTCGAAACAATAATGCCAGCGGAAAAAGGGTTATTGGGAACGACCTATTTTTTTATATATATAATTTTATTTTAGTTTAAAGCCGAGTGGCTTACATTCTGTATACCCCGAAATTTCTAATGTTATCATAAATACCTATCATAAAAAATTGAATAATAAAGTGAATTTATTTATATTTATTCATAAGTTGAACTATTTAAGACCGTTGGTGCGTATTTGAAAAAAAATATTCCCAGAAAAATGAATTCGTTATGGAATTGAACCATCCCTTTTCAGAGAGTAGCTAAAATAGTAATAATTTCAAATGTTTAAATATTTCTATATAATTATATACATTTTCATAATCGTATTCCTATGTTCGCAAAAATAGAATCATGTGGAAACAAGTTTAATTTAGTCGCGTGTTTGAACTCATAGAAAATTGTTAAAGTAAACAGACCCCGCATAACTATATTAGAAAATGTTTCTATAAAATTCATATTGTGAGGATCAAAGCTATATCGGCCGCAAACCGCCATCAATAAATAATGTTGGCTTACCAACCTTTAGCGTAGAATGTGGTGCAAAAATAATATTTTCCTATGAAATTTCTGAACCTAGAATGTTATAAAAGTTATAGCTTAATTAATTAGGAAAAGAGAACAAATTTAAACTTGTAAAAATCTGCCCGAAATGAAGAATGTAGAGGATAAAATTAATTCAGTTGTTCATCTGTATATAAAATAAATGACCAGCATCGGCCCAATTGAAGAATTATTACTACATAGACGCTCTTATTTTCAAAATTAAAGTAACCTTAACAGACTTTTTTTCGGAATTAAAATTTTCGGAATTAAAATGAATTAAAATGAATTTTCGGAATTAATTTCGGAATTAAAATGATCTTCACCGCCTTCTTTCATGAAGTACTTAACTGAACTCTTTTCAAGCACATAAGTTGAGCTGAATGGAATAATATAAGTAATAAATACAATAATAAGCAGTAGAAAAGGCTTTTCAATTTTCCGTAAGAGCTATTCACAAGCAACTTCATCTAGCCGTCTGCAAACTGCATCTCTTGGACATAGAACTAAAACAGATATTTTATCGAATCAGTGCAATGTAATTCATTCTATTAAACCATGAAGTTCTAATGTATTTTCAAAATTTAAGTAATATCCTATAGTTAATGACAATCTGTTTTCAAAAATGAAATGCAGCCAGTGACTTAAAAATATAATAATCCTCCTTATGTTTTTCTTTTATATAGCGCTATTTACGAGCTCCTTTGTTCACTTCGATACAAAGGACGCTATTTACGATGATGGTACTAAAACTTTAATGCCTCAGTTATTGCTTTATTTGTTCGATTGATGCCAAGACTAATTTTATAGTGATAAAACTTTTTTATAATTCTAAATTAATTTATATAACAGTAAAAATTTCGAGATAACCTGACTTTGTTCGCTAAAAAAATACGTTGAACGTCTAACGTCATTTTCAGAACTTATCTATCATCGAGGCTCAACCTCTTAGCTCTTAAACCACGGAGAATTTATTATTACTGTTCCATTTGTGATAATTTTATAACGTTTCTTTCCTTTCCCAACTTAAACGAGGGAATACAAATCCTGATGCACGATTTTATTCAGCTATAATATTTCATCAAACGGATTTATTATTTTTTGTTTACTGCCGGGTTGCTTATATATGTGGTAATTTAATGTTGTTGAGATTTCTTTAAATATGTTGGTAAGCTTAAGAAACAACATTACAATAATCAAACATTAAAATTTGAATAAATGTACATAAGAATAATTTTATTACAAATAAAATACATATTCGGAGATTAAAAATCTATCTCAAAAATCATATATATAAAAAGAAATATGTATTAACTGTAAATAGCTTTTTTTTGTCAGTTTTTGGTAAATAATATATCAATGAGTTGAAAAACAGAAATATATCAATTTATTTTATTATTCTTTAGAAAGGAACGCACCTTCCGTAAATAATTAATAATTTAGATATTCTTTCTTTGAGTGGAACTGCAATTGGCACATACCGGGAGATATCAACTTCCGGCAAGTACAAAACATCTATCTATCAACATTAAATAGGAATATATAATTGTTGTTCTAAACCGCTATATGTTATTTCTATCTTACTCGTTTTTGGAATATTTTTAGTCAGCTGTAATTTAGTCAATTGTATCTGTCGCAACATCTTTTATTTTTCTAATTGGTTTTCGGCAGCTACACAGTCATAAACAAGCTCTAAAATTGAACAAATGTGTGTGCATGTGACCAATATAATATTTCATTAATGTGATCCAACAAATAAGATATAGTAAAATATTGTTTTGAACCTTAAGTAATGTGAACAACTTTTGAAACTTTAAATTACTTTAACTTTAATTTTGGCAGTTGTTTATTTGTCAAGGTTCAAAAAAGTTATATATATAGTTAGGCAACATTGTATTCCTCACATGCTAGAAATTTATTAATTTTAAGGCAGCGGGGCTGCTGAAAACTAGAAAGTCAAGTAAATGTAGTAGGCACAGTTGCTTATTACAACTGAAATTTACATTGCAAACCGGACGTTGGTTACACAATATTTTTATTATTGGCTTCGAGTAACCAAATTGGTTTTCAAATGAGTTAAACATAATGTCGACGAAATGGAATAACTCATTTTTTAAAAGCTCATTGAACAATTTTTTGATGTCATCTATTATATTAACAGATTTCCTCCCTTAAGGGAAATCACCTATTGAGGTCGTACTTATGACGAAAATAAGGTTTGTCTAAAATGTTATATATATTTCTGTTAACGCTCAAGCGGTCGTAATTTTTGTTTGATCCTTAACAAACTGGATGTCTATAATTTTATGTAAAAATAAAGATCAAATTCGTTAACGGCTGAAATCGGACCGGAGAAAAGTTGGTTTTAGAGCGGAGAATTTTGAAATTTTGAAAAATCTCCGTTATTATTCGACGGATCGAATAATTGTACGGAATCAATCTTATTACAAATGTTATGTTCTATAAAAGGTGCAATGGACATTTTTTCACTATATTACGAACCGAGCTATTTGCATTTTTTAGTTCGGCCTTCGGTAAACCCCCACTCCTACTCATTTCATATTAACAATAAGCTGTTATATTATGGAGAATTTTATTTGAAGCCTAAATACCAAATATTATTCTAATAAGATAAATGCATAAACTTGTCGCATGCGGGAAATCTGCTTATTTAACGCAGACCCAGCGTGACGGACTTTCATTTATATATTTTCCGATCCATAGCGATGAATACTTAGATAAAAGCTGTAAAATAGGCCCAGTAGGGCAGGCTCAGTGCGCTAGCATGTTTAACATCACTAAGAGATAGGGCACTGGGGAATACTCTATCTAGTTGCCCATAAAATTAGTACTATTTGCTTGTGATTTGAACCGGATAGATGCGGGAGGATTGGAATGACAAAAGCTCCGGCTGAGCCGATTAAATCTGTCCAGCTAAATGCGGCCTGCCCGCTACGGCTGATTTGACTGGGTGGCCGCCGCACCCGACGAACTCACCACCATTATGATTGTTTACCATTAGACCACACTAAATCGACGAACACTCCTCACACATGTAATTGCAGAAAGGTTTCCAACTCCATAAGCAGTTTTGATTGTAAACATGTTTCAATATAATTATTATCGTATGTTAGGTGAGGTTGCGGGTTTATGGGCGATCAACTTCAAGGATATTATTATAGTATGTTATTATAACATTTTATTTCAAGTTAATTATTATTAGTATTCATTACGAAATCCATTATAGTTTTAGAGTGATTAATCCTGAAATTGTATTGACTAATTAAAAGAGGTTTAAATTAATTTCTTACATTATTAGGTCATTCATTATATGTGTCTGTTATAATCTTAGGACGGTATATTTGTTGTGTTGTATTTTGAGAATTTATTAGCAATGCACAATACACACACACATATATATATATATATATATATATATATATATATAATGTCCCTTAATTATGAGTATAAAAGTGTATTCCAATTAAATGATTTAAGTATGTAATAATAATGAATACATTTTTATTTTACTGTCTTCGTTTTAATAATTTTATCCGAGTAAATATTGAAAAATTTAATTTATATATAAATCAAAGCAAATTTAAAAAAAAAAAATAACTATTACTACAAAATGTTTACTATAAAATGCAAAGGATTAAAAATAGTTGAAATACTTTTAATTTTTTTTTCTAAGTCTCTGCAATTTTTGGAAGATTATCTAACATTGGTTTCGTGTTTTATCGCGCCGTGGGTTGATATATGTTGGAAGACCCTTGAAAAGTAAACTAATAGAATGTAGTTGAAGGTAAACATGCGGAGTGATTTTCTTTGTGGAGATTTTCTTGTTGAATTAGCCGTTATTATCAACTTTATTTGTAGAACAGCTAGTGTTTAACTTGTTAAAACTTGATATACTTTAAGTTCTTAATTAAGGCAAATAACTAACGAGGTATTTTAAATTACACATATCTTTTAATAAGCTTCTTTTCCTGATAAAATTGAATGATTCAGTGGAACACGCTCCGATGAAAAATTAAAGATGTTTTCCTACTCTTGTGTCTAATTTAGTTTGAATTCATACCCTTAAGCCTTTTTTTCTTTGCAATATTCACGGACGTAATATATATATATATATATATATATATATATATATATATATATATATATATATTTGTGTGAGTGTGTAACTTTTAAATTTAATAAATGGAAAATACAAGCTTTGCCAAACTTTCAACATTGCTTAATAATTGATTTTTTTGGGAATTGGATTGGCATAAATCATTAATTTCATCATTTTTTTCTTATATTCATCGTTGAATATAAACAAATGAAATTATTTAATACATAGGATAGGTAGTTATTATATTTGTGTAACAATACGAATTCAAGTATGCTCATAGCAGTCCAAAATATTTGTATTCTAAAAGCCGTGTGTTGTTTTTATGGCGCAAGAATGGCTTGTGATATAAAGTAACAATTTAACTGAAATTCAAATGTCTATAGTAATCATGTAAAAAAAAAAATATTTATTTATTAATGTATCCGTAATTTAATTAATTCGTATAACGTTGTAAGTGCTGATTAGCTTAAACTTTCACCGCCACCTACAAACTGTTCTTCACGCCATGTGTCTTTTGCTACTATAATTTATTTAAGAATAACGATACGTCGATTAAGTCGACTCAAATCATATAATGAACATCACTTTCCTTAATGACAGCTGTGGACAACGCAATTAGTATCACGATTCTGCATTTTATATCGGAAGAACACAACAACTCAACTCATCAAATCATTTGTTCAACTCCATATATATAGTCTGGAAATAATAGCTTTAGAAGTTAATATTACATGTGGGAGGTTATATTACAAGAAAAACCGCTCAACGAGAAAATTATGCATTCTGTCCCATGTATGTTATTTAGAAACTGTTTCTCCTACTCTCACTATGCAACGTACAACACGCCTCTTCACTGTATAATTGTGCAGACAGTCATGATTACGGCACTCCATGCAATCAATTTAGTCATTCATCTAACTCATTTCCTTATTACTTTGTATACGAGCTGGTTGCTACGAGGTTCTATATATGAATAGAGTTCAAGTAATTTAATAAAACAATTTCCTGGATCTAATAAACGCATTTGGTTTTCACTTCTTGCATAAATAAAACTTCTTCTTTTAACGAAATAGTTAGTTAATCAGAAAAAAATATCTGTTATTGTTTAAATCGGAAGTTTAGAAACAAAGTGTACTATGGAAACTTACTTGTAGTGCCCATAGTGACACCTAATAAATATTGTATTACATATTACATCATTTTATTATTATTATTTCCAAAAATATCTACACAAAACTGATTATTACGAAACGAAAAGCTCCTGTTTAAGTAATTTAAATCAGATTTAAACTAAAAGTTTTTTTTATGTTATATTATGAATTACATTCATATAACAATTTTTTTAATATGTTGAAACCAATTCATACATATATTCAAATATGTCAAATCAAGGCATGCTTTATCCATATATTAACTGACTATAGCACCTAGGATCAACACTTAGATCTCAAATTATAAACCGTACATCAAATCAAAACATTTTGTTTCCCAAAATAGTACAAGGGTGATGGTATTTTCAAATATAATATACTAATCTATAAACCTAAGTGTAAATTGTACTAAGTAAGTAAGCAGTAAACATAACTACAACTTGTAATTTTTTCTCTAATGATCTGAAAAGGATATATTTTTCCATGAAATATGTAGAGTTGTGCTTAAGATCATTTGTATTCCATTTCTACAGGAAGAAAAAAATTAAAATCTACCATATCATTTCCCCTCCAAAAAGTATTCCGTCAGATAAAAATGTCATACATTCCCATCTTGTATCCTCTTGACACTTTAGATTCATATTAAAATTATGAAGAAAACAAATATGGGCTTAGAGAAATATTCAAACATTAACTAAATAAACAGCCATCTGAAATGAGGTATTCTTGTTGAATAACAGTGGTTATTTCGAGCTAAAATCGAGGCTAGCAGATAGGGCAGTTGATACATAATAAAAATTAACTAACAAGGTGTGTAGTTGGGTGGAAAAAGTAATTTTATGTTATTTACTTAATACTTCAAGTACTTGTAGAAGTGATTTTACGGCTCTTTCACTATTTCAAAGAAGTGTTTGGGAAAATAGTATTTGGGCTCCAGCAAGAGGTCAATACGATTCAAATAGGAGGTCACAACCAATTTTACTATATCTGAAGACATAAAGAAATTGAAAAATAGAAAATAGAAATGACTGTATTCACGTTAATAGAGTAGTGTAAAACAATAGAATATACATACACACATAATAAAATGTTTTGATTGACCGTTCCATAGTGGTGAAATATAGAGAAATACATATCACACCAAAAATAGTTCTGCGTGTCTGTTTATGTAAATATTCATGATCTTGAGTTATTTCACTTGACTTTCTTGCCAAATTTTTTTATATTCTCTAACCGTTTAATTTAAAAATTTGAGAGTATCGTATATAAAATAGTTATTTTTGGTAATAAAATAAAATAAAATAATTTACTAACGTCCACTTTTTGCAACTAAGGCTAATTGGGACGGGTTATCTACAGGTTACCACCCTTTTCTAGCCAGAGTGGGACTAAGGATTTTCTTTAATGAATTCCGTCACTAAATAAATTTCTATTGCCCAGGCGGGAATTGAACTCGCCACTCTAGGTTTACCATGTGAGATTAAGGTCAACGCTTTAACTCACTTTGCCAACCTGAGCCCCAGTTTTGGTAATAGGTAACAATTTAAGTAAAATTTTGTTTATGTGTAAACAAATATTTGTGAAGGGCTCGGGATGGCCGTGCGAGTTAGGGCGTTGGTCCTAATCTCGCATGGCAGACCTAGAGTGGCGGGTTCGAATCCCGCCCTGGGCAGTAGAAATTTATTTAATGACGGACTCATTAAATAAACTCCTTGTGCCCACCCTGACTAGAAAAGGATGGTAACCTGTAGATAACCCGTCCCGATTAGCCTAGTAGCATAAAGTGGACGTAAAATAAATAAAAAAAATATTTGTGATTAAATGTAAAAACTGAACGTTAAAACACATATTAAACAATATATTTTATTGTTCATATTTAAACTAAAATGGCTCTAGTTTATTAATATAAAAAATGAGGGCATCCTTTATATTATGACTATACTTAAACACAAAATATATCCGGACAAACTTGTGTATGTATATAGGCATATTTTGGGGAACTGCTGAATTCCAAATTGTGAGAGTGATCTTATCGAGGGCTATGATCGAAGGCATCTTTTGTAGTGTTGCTAACCTTATTAGGACTTGAGAAGGGCAAAGCTGTTAGATAAAACCACTATAATATAGAACTGCAGGTGGGGGGGGGGGCTGAGCCAATCTACTTACGCCCCCCCTTTCCCTAAGGATATAGGCGCCATTTGGCGGTTGATCGCCCTTAAAATAAACCAATAGAACGCTCTGACGCCTTCACCGCACTCTTTTATAAATCTATCATCACTTTTAAGATACTTAGGTATACATTTTTCTGATACTTAAAAAATGGATAGGCAATTCCCTTGACTTTTTATAATATACTGCTCAAAAATGAATAGGGATATTGGTTATTTTTTTTATCCTATTAATTTTAATTAAATCGACCATAATTAAATTACTTTTTTATGGGGGAAAAAGACAATACTTTCTAATAAATATTAATGATATTTATAATTTTAAAAAAAATGCTAGGCCCCATAAATACCACAGAACAGCCAATATCCCTATTCATTTTTGAACAATATACATTGATGTTAATGAGATGTAGTAATTTTCGGATTGCCGGCCGAAAACATGGAAATTGCATTCTATATTATTGAAAAATAACTGTATGGATTTAATTTAATAGTAGGGTTCAAATAATGATTTTGTAATCCAACATCTACTGTTAGTTTCCGCTGGACATATTCATGCTCTCTAGGTAATTATCAAATCGGAAATATTTGTACTATTTTACTACAGTACAGAAATTACCGTTTCCCTGAAAAGCTTGTGGAAACTAAAAAGGCCTTGAGAAGCTGCAACTGGTGATTTCAGTACTGGCTGTTGAGTTTTATTTTACAATGAACATAATAAAAAACAGATTTAAGGAAATTTGGGCTTGCGACCCACGGCCGAAAATCTAACCGGGACCACTAATAATGGGTCTGAGATTTCTTTTAATCCTGAATTGAAAACCATCGTTTATATAAAATGAATAAATAATAAATGACTCAGCCACATTTTAGCGGGACATAATTCGTTGTTTAGAATGAGTAAGAGACTTTATAAAAATTCTCTATAAATAATTAAGCGATTGGGCACATGGAGCACACCATTGTATTTTTAATTTTGATTATTTATTATATTTATTTGGAAAAATAAGGAAATGCTAGCATAAATATTAGGGGAGGAAATCAAGCACCCACACATAATAAAACCTTTAGTGAGATTTAATACTTCCGACATAAGCAACGAGTATTTTTTTAAAACTTTACTTTTGAAATAAAACTGAATTTTAATGGCAACATTTCAAATCCAAACCTTTTTAATATTTCGCTCATAGATGTATACTCACTTTAATATACCCATAAGGGAAGGGGAACAAATGACAGCCACATTTTAGCGGGACTTAATTCGGTGTTTAGAATGAGTAAGATACTTTATAAAAATTCTCTATAAATAATTAAGCGATTGGGCACATGGGGAGACTGTCACTAACGAAAACGCTCCAAAATGGAGTTGAACGTGTTTCTATCCAATTCACTAAATCTTGTTCAATCAAATTAAATAAAAAGAAAGTTAACAATTAAAGAAAAGTACCTATTTCAAGAAGTCAAGTTGTTGTAGATTCAATTAGTTAAACTTTTTAATAAACCAGAATTCAGAAAATAAAAGTATTAAAAATGAACTAATCATTAGAAAATGAATCATTCACGATTAGACCCAACACTAGTTGACAAAAGGAATTAATATGAATTTTTGTCCTTTGAACATTTCCTTAGAAGTAAATAATATGCTAGTAGAGAATGCTAGGCCAGTAAACATATTTACTGGGTATTTTGTATTTCTATTTTGAAAACATTATTTTTTTTTTAAATTTCAGTTTATCTAATACGGCTCCCGGGCGGGATAGGAACTCCGTGTAGTCATTCCTACAGCCATAATTTGTCAAGTCTATTATAAAATAGAAAAAGATTCTATTCTATTATGAGCACAACTTCTTTACTAATCATATTTTTGTAGTCAAAATATACATATTGATTCAGCACACAATTAACTATCATTGCATTATTATTATGTCTTCCTCTCATCTATAAACTTAAAATTTACTTTGAGTTGATCTTATGCCAACTTTAAGTGAAAACTTCTTTCTAAACCGTTCAAGTCAAATAATGAGTGAACAATGTGACCTTTATAATATAGTTTTATTAACAGAATCTCTAATATTTCCTGCTTTTTTAAATAAATAAGCCTGTTGGTCTGCATTAAAGGAGAGATTTAAACATATTTGGCTTCTCCTTCTATCTAATAATACCAACAGTTAGCTTTATTCTTAACTTGAACTGTAAAGTTGATATTTTATTAAACAGTCACTTCATTATCTTAAAGTGAAACTGTAATTGTAAACCTTTTATAATATTATCTTTACATTATTCAATATATTATTTATTCAGTTAATCTAAAGTCATTTAAAAAGATTATTATATGAATGACTTGAGTCCAAAAAGTATTAACTAACTGTGGACGTAAAGCAATATTTCATATGTTCCACATTGCTTAATATAAAAAGTTATAATTTTGTTTGGAGAATATATTAATTAAACACTCAGCACATTAAAGTGTAGCTCCAGTTTTATTGAAATACTAATGTGACCAAAGCCAGTTACAAACTACATACTTACTACTTTACTAGCTATTTTTATTAGCATTCTATTATAGTGCAAGTTCTTTACTAATGACCAAGTATTTAATTATATATACATGGTGTCACGCAAGATGTCCTCCTTAGCATTTTTATTATTTGGGGTTAGAGAATTGATTCCGATTATTTTTCATCAACGTAGACAAAAAATATGAAATCTTGCCTGTAACTTCCTTCTTTCAAATGGGGTCCACTCTGATCTTTCGTTCATGTAATACTCTCAGAAAATTATTTCTTAATCTCCGACAGAGAGATCTAGCCGACAGAAAACCAAATTAAATATAAAAAGTAAATCATTTCAGGGGTTTGTACAGTATTTGAGTTAGTTCTAAAAACCTCCATTTAGTATGATAATTAAGGATGTCTTAATCTACGTATAGTTTCTAGAAGAGGGACCTGTTCTTTACAAAATTTGGCAAATAATGAGAATATGAAATTAAAAATGGTGGGTTGCCATTTGAAATAAGTAAGTTAGAGTTAAGAAATCATATTTCTAATCAATATAGATAAATTTGACTTGAGCTTTTAAATCCTGGGAAAAATATCTCATGGGATACCCTATTATATATATGTATATATATATATATATATATATATATATATATATATATATGCAACCAACAAAATAAACATGCAATAATAATTCATCTAAGCAATATAAATGGATTGTACTTGCGAATGAGTATCATTATGTTATTGATTAGTAATATTCTTGTGCTTTCCCAAAAGAAAATGGATGCTGTTATTCGCAGTACGAAAAATCTGCTAGAACTAAATGTGTTTTTGAAGACTACGTATAATTAGTTCCTTTTTACACAAATGTTTCGGTAGGCTCAACATATATCAGATGTTCAAGAATATAGCTGAAAAACTTAAATCATCCTCAGATTTTGAAATGCTTACTCTAGCACTGTTAAATCTATGAATGAAAATCCACAAATAATTGCTCCCCATAACATGGCACCATTTGTTATAAATACAATGAAATGAGAATCATCGGCACATAGGGAATAGCAGCCGTTGGAAGGGTAAAATAGTCAGCTACCTTTATTAAGGTAATATTGGGATTAATTAATAATCTTTATTTCAATATATTCACACACGTTTCAAAATCAAAGTAATAATAGAATATTAAGCTCCAATATATGCAGTCCTATACTATTAGCAAGACCACTGGTGGCTATTTAAATAGCTAAATAAGAGAATTATGGAACAATAATAAATTATTCGTATTTAATAGTCTTTAAATCTTTTGGAATTATTGAACAAACATGATTCACAAAAACAAATTGAAATTTGGAAAGCAATTGTTTTTTGAAAGGCAAAAAAAGTTACTGTGCTCAATGATACACTGAGACCATTGAGTTTAAGAATACTATTTAAACTAAAGGAGACCGGATAGCATAAATTGTTTCTTGTTGGATAGTTAATTCTAGGATTATAACTTCAAACAAGGTGTACAGTAGTTTGGGATTCCTGAGATTCTTCCTCAAACACTCTTAACTATTTGAAACTTCCTCATACCTGAGTTCTATAAACAGCTGTTGTATTTTGAAACCTTTTATGTTGTAAACCCTTGAAATAAATTAATCAAGCAATGAAAGAATCTAATTTTAATCTATTCAGAGCCCAATTGAAATATGTTAGAAGAAAAGTGCAGACTAACGTTTAAAAGAATAGCTATATATTAGTATTATTAGTGGAGAATTGTCGTAAAATATGCATAAATGAAATTAAAAATTTGAAATATATTTCGCAACAATGGATTACAACAATTTTATCGTCAACTTTGTAAATTCGTGGTATCATCATTTATGAATTCGCATTTCACCATTATTCCTTAAATACATTGAGTAAATATCTTCCGAAACTATTATTCAATAAAATGTATTCTATCAAGATTCAAAAAGTTGTTCCTTTCGGCGTTCTGTAGTTGAAGGCCCATTTTGAAAGTGCGGCAGTTCAAGATTGGTGGAGCAAATCTGTAGACACCTTCCTCTGGTGATTGAAATAGTTTTATGAAACTAAAACATCTCTCCAGAAAACGGTGTCACATGCTAAACCGTATTTATTAATTTAGCCTAATTGAAAGTATAATAAAATTATAGCTAATTTTAAAATCTTAGTTCATTTGTTGAATTTGGTGTCCAATTATAAATAAATGTGAAATGAATATTCGCTAAGAGTTACGCTTTTTGAATTTGAAACATTTTCATATGAAATGTGAAAAAATATATTCTCGTCCCCGTCTTTCAAATTCAATATACCAAATCTAAAATTAGGCCTTTTACTAAATTACGTGACTGAAGAGGTTTTCATTAATTTTATAGTAATCTCCATTTTTAATAGTTATTCTTCATGTCTATCAAAGTGTACATTTACTTTTACGTTTCGATTTTTCAAATTACATTTTATATACTCCGGGAGTACATTAAAGGGTTTTCTCATGTAAATTAAATGTTTAATTTTCACCATTGTATGTTTGATTTTGATTATTTATTATATTAATTTGGAAAAATAAGGAAATTCTAGCAAAATATTAGGAGAGGAAATCACAAACATTAAACATAAAGCATAAAACATTTAGTGACATTTAATATTTCCGACATATGCAATGAGTATTTTTTTAAAACTTTACTTTTAAAATAAAACTGAATTTTAATTGCAACATTTCAAATTCAAACCTTTTTAATATTTTGCTCATAGATGTATGCTCACTTTAATATACCCATAAGGGAAGTCACCTAGTTAGTTTGTTGAGTGGTTTTTCAATAACTTTTCGATGGACTAAACCAATTGTAGACAAAACATGTATATATTCTGGCAAGTTTATAGTAGTCGCAATTTCTACTCCATCATTAACAAATTTGATATTTAAACATTCAGTGTTAGATTAAAGGCTAGAAAGTAGTAGGCTATTGTAGCAAAAAATTCTTAATACCACTCCCCCCCCTTAATAATGTTATTTTTCAATGCATAGAAAAATGTAACATGACCAATTTTATTGTAGTTAGAACTTTCAACAAGCTTTGTTCCACAAATATACTTTTTCTTTTGAAATATTAAGGTGCTTGTTTTGTGTTCGACTGGAAATGTATGATTTTTATTCATCTGATTTTAGCTGTATGCTAATATTTCACGACATTACTTATTCTTAGCTTCAACAGCACGTATAGCTTCTTACCTCGGGTTATTAGAGTAGAAACACGGAGTAAAAGATGAGGTCATTTGTGTGCTATTCCAGTGACGGGACTGTAGAAGCGTCTACTATAGTGGGAAGTCTGCTTACATTGCACAGCTGAGGCGTAAATTTTTAAAATACATATGTATGAATGTTATGAGAGACGTGATAAGAGAGGTTAGAATCGAGGTTGCTAGCGATAAAAAAAAAAAAAAAAAAAAAATCACGAAATATGAGGTCAGATGGAGTCTAACGCACTTGAGTCAAAAAATGTAATAATCCGATTAGAAGCATGTAACAGCCGGGCGTTCTGACATAATAGAGTGATGGCTAGAGGAAGCTGATTGAGGGGGGAGGGGAAAGATATCTGCCATTTTGTATGAGAGATGGGCTTTTTTGGTGAGCGCATCTGCCTGCGTTTGGTGGGGTGTGTATCATGCTCTTCGCTCCCACCTCCCTCATCTAATTCATCAGTACAGTACCAACCCCTCCAAGCAACCCCCTTACCTTTCAGCCATTGTACAAGTTATATCGCATAAATATAGTAATATATAATTCTACATTCCATGTTCGAATAGACAAAAAAAGTCCGTCACGCAGGGGCTGCGTAAACTAAGCAGATTTCCCACGTGAAGTTTTACAATAGAGAAATTTCACGAGAGCCGAAGAGTTAAGAAAACGGCCGACCTAGCTTTTGGCGGAAAACTCACTCTCATCCGTTATCCGCCCCGATTTCATAAAAATGCAAATATCTTGGTTAATATTCAAGATAGTAAATTTAATTTCCAATAAGATTGATTCTATACAATTTTTCGATCCGACGTTTAGTAACGGAAATATTTCGAATTTTAGAAAATCCTCCCTTCTAAACCCCCTCCCCATCTGGTCCGATTTCAGCCATTAACGAACTTGATCTTTCTTTTTACATAAAACGACTAAATATCGAGTTTGGTATCGATCAAACCAAAATTGCGACCGCTACAGCGGTAACCGACAAATATATATATATATATATATATATATATATATATATATATAGAGAGTTTTGTACGGACCTCATTTTCGTCATCTACTAGGTAGGATCGATGGACATTTGAAGAAAAATTTCGAAAATTCCATCATGAGTACAACCTCAATAGCTGATTTCCCTTAGGGGAAATCTGCTAAAATCCACCGAGTGACCAAGTAGGTAAACTGAAAGAAAATAATTTACATAGGGAGTAAGCAAGAAATAGTGAATAGAGTGTGATAACGTCACCTGCATGCTATTTCAGAACATGGTAAAATTGTCTCGCATAGCGGACTTTTAATGGGATTTGTTATGAAACTATAACTTTGATAACTGGAATCAAAGTATAATTATATTCTTATTATTATATTATACAGGGTCATTCAAAAAGAATGAACTGATTTCAAAGCTTTATGGTCCTTACACCAGCATCGCAGCAGAACACGTTGTGATGCGGTGCTGGAAATGAAATATGATGGCGATGAAGATACCATAAAACTTTGACACCTGTTAAATACATGTGTCTTTATTGCAATCTTGTATTACTGTCTGCTAATAATATATAGCTTAATGAAATTGGTTCATTCTTTTTGAAAGACTATGTAATCATTAGAGTCATAATGACGGTATTTTTTTTTATTTTGATAGGGCTTTTATATGCACAATATTTTTACATTTCCGCATCTCCGTGTTTAGGACATATACCTGAATATTTGGCAACTAATATTCATATTTATAGCACTACTACTGTAGAGCAAATATTAATATTTAAAGCATTTCAAAGCCCTGAAGATTAAAAAGAAAAAAAATTTCCTGATCAACCCGTCTACACTGTTGAAAATATCGTGGACAATATTAATCATTATCATGGATTGCATTCATAGTTATTAAGAACCATTACCGAGATAGCTTTGCCAGGGAAATATTTAAGCAGAATGCTGAGTGTGAATGTTATTAAAATGCCAGGCAGTCTGAGTTTTTACTTTTATTAAATTTTACAGCTTTCTGTAACGATCGATGAACTATGAGTTTCTCAGACTAAACATTAAGTGGTTATTATTCAATCCCAATTTGTTGTTCAAAGCATTATGGGACACAAATATCATATTAGTGTATAACATTTTTTTTATTAAAAACTAAGTAATATTCACAATTTATAATTCCAAAAGCAGCCCCAGATACATCAGATATACCTATTTTATGTATTTAATAGCCATTTTTAAACTACTATCCTTTTCCCGCCAACAACCGTTGGTGCCCAATAAATTTTTGACTTCCGCTTTCATTATTAGCGTTTATCTCGTATTTACTTCGTTATACGACAAAAGTATATATAACTGTTGTTACTCTAAATAACAAACTAATCAACGGGGGTAATGTGCAAGTCTGCCGAAAACCCAATAAGAAACAAAATATCTCTATTTTTAATTTCAGGCCTCCCTTATAACCCCCACTCCTGTTCATCTCAGAGAATATTAGTAAAGCCTATAGTCTAAGTTGGGCTAATAGCAATTACGTACCACGTTTCATGAAATACTGTTTCAGTGGTTTATGCATGAAAAGGCAACAAACTAACGAACTGACACTAAAGTTACAAATTGCAGATATCGTTTCTATGGCATGTGAAGCGAAAAAGTATCGTGACATTTCGAGAAAAAAATCAATGTACAGACAGCGGTAACACGTTATATATATATATATATATATATATATATATATATATATATATATATATATATATATATATATATATTTTTTTGTAGGTACATATTTCGAAAATTCTAAATATCTCCGTTATTATGCGTCGGATCGAAATATTATATAGAGCCAATCATAATGAAAATGTAATATTCTATAAATGTTGTTGTGTACGGTTTTTCATTATCTTCATTATTAACCAAGATATTTGCATTTTTAGTTCTCGGCCTTCAGTAAACCCCGCTCCTACACGTCATATTAACAATAAGCTGTTATATTATGAACCACAATATTTGAAGACTAAATACCAAATATTGTTTTTATTGAACTATTACGTTTTGAGATGAATGCAAATACCAAACGCAAGTGGGAAATCTGCTTAGTTGACGGACGTTTTGGTGAAGTCAGGTTCACCGTACGTCCCCATTACTTTAGCGCTGCTTCTGATTCTCTATTTGTGCTGTTCCTTGCCGAAATATTTTTCGCTTTTATAAAATCATTGACATTGTTTATTGGATGAGATAAGTGGAGAGATAATTTCTCTAGAAGGGGAGGTTTATAAGAGTGTTTATGCTAGAGAAAGGGGAGTAGGAGTTCTTGAGAAGTGGGAGATGGGCTGTGAACCAGTTCATTACGGAGGAGAGGTGTGAGGCAGAGAGGAGGAAGGGACATCCCTTTGGTTGATTTGCCACGGCTCCAAACCTGGTTAGGGCTCGTTTAGTGGGGACCGGGAAGGAGACCGCACCCCGCACTGATTTCTTCCTCTTCGCTCCTTTTATACCCAAAGCCCATTTCACACGGCGTTCCATCTCCTCCACGCACATCTACATCGGGGGAGGGAGAGCCCTTCCCTCGCCCCCTAACCAAGATCGAGACTCTTTCTCTTTCTCTTAGGGCCATTATGAGAGAAAACCTCTCAAAGAAAATTTCCCCTCAACATTTACCATGCATTCTTATGGGGGCGACGGAATTTGGTATAAACGATAGGAATATGAATTTTTACGTACAATTCCAGAAAAGCCTCCCCAGGAGAGCCAACTTCGTCTTCCAAGGGGAGTGCACCCCAGATAAATGTTTTTAATGTGTAGCATCGAATAAAAAACAAATTCTGTTTTTCGCACACTTCTCACGCATTCGTATAAAAAAATAAGTTAAAGATTTACCCAGTCTAGGGCTGTTCCGAAGACGTATATTTCATAGAGCTTCGGTGGCTGAGTTGATAGCGTTCATCTTTTCTAACCGCAAGATCTAGAGATCGAATCTTGCCGGGAACAACGTTTTTTGAGGGGGAGGATTGTTTTTTGAGTATTTATTTGATATTAATAGATAAATAAGTTGTTTGAATTATTGGCTTTTAATTTTTAACGTGTTCTATATATTTAAAGAAAATTTGAATGCTTTCTGTCAAAAATATAGGGGTATTTAATAGGGGTTTACTGAAGGCCAAAAACTAAAAAAATGCAAATATCTTGGTTAATATTAAAGATAGTGAAAAAAACGTTACAATTTATTTATATACAATTTTTCTATCCGAAGCATAATTACTGAGATATTAAAACTTTTGGGAATTCTCCCTCTAAACCCCCCACCCCTCCCTCTGTCCGATTTCAGTCATTAACGAACTTGATCTTTATTTTTGCATAAAACGGTAGTAACGAACAACAAAAATTACGACCTCTAGAGCGGTAACAGACAAATATATAAATCTGTATATATATATATATATATATATATATATATATATATATATATATATATACAATTTTGAACGGACCTCATATTCGTCATCCCCTAGATAGGATCGGTGATCATTTGAGGAAATTTTTAAAAAATCGCGTCATGTGTACTAACTATAGCTGATTTCCCCTAAGGGAAATCTACTAAAAATGTTTAACGAACTCCGATTATCTTAGAGTTTAAGAAAAGTGTATAGAATGACAATTAGGACGTACTTTTTAAACAAGATTGCCTGTGCATAATTATTTCGATTGTTGTTTATTTCGAAATGTACATTAATGTTTTAAATATCAAGTTTTGAGTAGTACACCTCGAAACCCAGCTTTTTTTACGCATTTTTGTTTGGCTATTTTTACGGCGAGGCAGTTGGTAAAAATCGAAGCTTACTCGTCAGAATATGTTAATGGTTTCTACTATGGTGTTGACGTTGTCGTGAATTGTGCTACTGAGTAGGTGACAATGAGGGGGCAGCGTTGAGCTCTATTGTGCTCCGGCCTACAATAAAAGGGTAGGGCCGTTCCTTAGGAAGGGTAATTTGTAAATAGGGAGTGCGGTGGGATTGTGAAGGGCCCCCGTGTGACATGGCCTCTACTACCCCTCCCCACTGTCAGGCCAATGTCACTCTCTCCTGACAACCAGTGATACTGGTCACTTCCACCCTCCCATCCATCCGCCCATCCATCACATCTCCATTTTCATTTTAATGAAGTCATGTATTCGGGAGGGTGTATCGAATATTGTAAGCATTTACTCCATATATTCAGCCGGGATCAGTTTGTTGGGCTCCAAGTACATGGATATGAGTGGGGGTAGTCGGAAATCGGCTGTCTATTGATTGATTTTCAGCAAAACCTTCTTCAATTTCCAACTTACTATAATAGCTAACGACGAATCTGATGCTCACTTCAGTAGTAGCAGTTGAGATTACCACATACCACCCAAAGACAAATCTGAACTGTACCGCTTCGTGCTTCAACAGAGTTATCTGTATCTTCATTGCTACCTTTTAACTTTCTCTCATGAATCACATTTATTTTATTACAATATACAGCACCTTCTATTGTCATTAGTGGTAGATAGATCTATATTTCTTCGAACAAACAAGTTTCAGTTAAAAATGCAAAAAGCCTTTTAATGTCTTCTTCGTCATCTCCAAAGAGTTCTCTGAAGTTCGGTTTGAGGTTCAAAGCTCTTCTTGGAAAATCGTATGTTTTAAAATTAAGGAGAAGATGTGAGACAGTAAGCTGGACATTACAACAATCGCAAGTTGGTGGGAATAAGCTTTTCAATAAATAACTATGTATTAATTTTGTGTATCCAAATCAGACACGGGCAAGAATAACCTCCTCTTATCGAATTTTCCTACTTGCAGTATTCCAACGCTAAGTAATTTCTTTGTTTTGCTGCAGTTTATTGTCATGTTTTTTCGACCAGTCTGACTTCAACCTTTGAAATATGAGCTTTTGAAACTCTCGTTTCCAATCATCTGTGGAGATGAAGGAAACCAAAATGTGAGGGAACCCTAAAAAGTCATATATATCCGTTTACATAGTGATATATTTTTCATTTTTAGAATATAACACTACGTAAATTTCTACTGTTATTTTGTTTTTCTCTGTCTACATGTAGATGAATTATTGTAATCTCGAAAAATTTCTATTTCACCGGTAAAAGTATCTATTTTTACCCGTTTTGAATAGTTTTGGCATGACGTCTGTACGTATCACACTCAAATAAAAAATGACTAGCCGTAGAATATTGAAATTTCATATTTAGGACTACTGCAACATCTTTATCCAGCATAATGATCTCAATCTAGTTAAGGTGGTATTTAAGAAAAAGGCCAAATTTGAAATGTCACAAAAGCTATTAGCTGTGGAAAAAAACCTATTTAACTCCCACTAACCAATCGATGGTGAAAGGTTAACAAAAACGAAAAAGTCCAGGGGCGTTAACTATGCTTAGTAGATTTCCCACGTGCGTCACGTATTTGCATTTATCACAAAATGTAAAAGTTCAAGTACAACAATATTTTTTATTTAGGCCTAAGATAATGTGCTTCATAATATAACAGCTTGCTGTTAATTAGGCATGAGTAGGAGCGGGGGTTTACTCGAGGCCGAAAACTAAATAATTGCAAATATCTCGGTTAATAATCAAGATAGTGAAAAAACGTGCATAACAGCATTTATAGAACATAACACTTGAAATATGATTGATTCTATACAATTTTTCGATCCGACGCATAAATGAGATATTAAGAATTTTCGAAATTCCTCACCTCTAACCCGAACTTGATCTTAAGGGAAATCTGCTAAAAATCTCATATGATTATTAAACCATTTTTATTTATATAGTAGTCATGCGTCCACAAGGTGCCTCATCAGGAGAAAGGGGCTCAGGTTGGCCGTGTGAGTTAAGGCGTTGGTCTTAATCTCGCGTGGTAGACCTGGAGTGGCAGGTTCGATTTCCGCCCTGGGCAGTAGAAATTTATTTAGTGACGGACTCTTAAATAAACTCCTTTGGCCAACCCTGGGTAGAAAAGGGTGGAAACCTCTAGATAACCCGTCCCGATTAGCCACAGTAGCATAAAATGGACGTAAATAACAATAAATATTTGTCATCAGGAGAAAATATATTACAAAGAGGTAACTAAACTGCCAATGCAGCCGTTAGTTTAGTAACCTATAGGACCTTCCACAAGCAGAGCCATTCAGAGAATGGAATGCTCTGAAATGCACGTATCTATCAAAAGTCCGTCACGCAGGGGCTGCGTAAACTAAGCAGACGTCCCACGTGACGGACTTTTTAAGAATTGTTTCAAGAATACATTGGTTAGAGTTGGCCATGTGGCAGGGAGTCTTATCGGGGTGGCCTGATGGCTTGGTAGGTCTACTGGCTGCCCAATCAGCCGTGCCCCAATCTATCCCCCTAACTATACTCCATCTCCCAGCCAGTTAGAACCCCTCTCTCTCTCTCGCTCATTTATATTTACTAGCCCTCGTCTTCTTTATTCTCTCCTCCTTTTTATTTCTTTAATCCGCCTCTATTTATTATGCCGCTAAACTGAGGATGGCGAAGGCCCCATGTCTCAATCAGCTTCAGGCTCCATCTCTTGTGCTCATTGTCTCCCCTCACTGCAGGGCGGGGCTGCATCACGGGGTGAGTCTTGCATTTGAAGGATATCTAACGACAAAGGAAGAAGAAGAAAAATATCCCGCCACGCAACGCAAGGGAAATCAGCTATTGAGATCGTACTCATGACGCGATTTTCGAAAACTTTCTTCAAATGTCCATCGATCTTACCCAGGAGATGACGAAAATGAGGTCCGTTGAAAATTATTTATATATATATATATATATATATATATATATATATATATATATATATATATTTGTCTGTTAACGCTCTAGCGGTCGCAATTTTTGTTTGATCCTTACGAAACTCGATATTTAACCGTTTTATGTAAAAAGACAGATCATGTTTGTTAATGGCTTTTCGAAAATTCGAAATATTTCCGTTATTATGTATCGCATCGATAAATTGTATAGATTCAATCTTATTGCAAATTAAATGTACTATAAATATTGTCATATACATTTATTCTGTACCTTGAATATTAACCGAGATAGTTGCATTTTTATGAAGTCTGTGAGACACGTGGTCGGTTATAGTTCGGATTAGGTCGGCCGTTTTCGTAACTCCTCGGCTCAGGTGGAAGCTTCTTCTAACTTTACCTGTCATTTCTAACCTTACCTTACGTTCATTAGGGGCTCAGGTTAGCTGTGTGAGTTAAAGCGTTGACATTAATCTCACATGGTAATCCTAGTGTGGCGAGTTCGATTCCCGCCTGGGCAATGGAATTTATTTAGTGACGAAATTCATTAAATAAAATCCTAAGTCCCACCCTGGCTAGAAAAGGATGGTAACCTTTAGATAACCCGTCCCAATTAGCCTTAGTTGCAAAACATGGACGTTAATAAATAATAATAATAATAATTACCTTCATTACTTTGTGAGATTTATGCAAAATAAGGCCCGTTAAAAACTATATATATATATATTTGTCTGTTAACACTCTAGCGGTCGCAATTTTTGTTTAATCATCACCAAACTAGGAAGATCAAGTTCGTTAACGGCTGAAATCGGACCAGTGGGAGGGGGGTTTACAGGGGGGGGGGTTCGAAAATTCGAAATATCTCCGTTACTATACGTCGGTTCGAAAAGTTGTATAGAACCAATCTTATTGCAAAATAAATTTACTATAAATATTGTTATATACATTTATTCTCTATCTTGAATATTAACCGAGATATTTGCATTTTTATTAACTGTAACGGACGAGCTATGGTTCCCGCCGAAAGCTAGTTCGGCCGTTTTCGTAACTGATCGGCACTCGCATGGAGATGTCTCTATTGTATAACTTTACGTGGGAAATCTTCTTAGTTTACGCAGCCGTATTTTTATGATGTATACTTACATGCTTAATTAGCATTGACAATTTTTGATTTTTTAAAATACTCACATGTATAAAAAAAATACAAAAAAAAAGTTTCTATCCCACTAAACTCACATAAATATTGGTGGTATTAACACAGGCCAAGGATTAAATTTAATTTAATTATTTATTAACGTCCAATTTATGCGACTATGGTTAATTGGGACGGATTATCTACAGGTTACCACCCTTTTATAGCCAGTGTAGGACGAAGGATTTTATTTAATGAATTCCGTCACTAAATAAATTCCTTGCCCAGGCGGAATTCGAACTCGCCACTCTAGGTTTACCATGTGAGATTAGGTTCAACGCTTTAAATCACATGACTAACCTGAGCTCTCAGGTCAATGATTAGCCAATGGTTCTTAAAAGGGCAGCTCAACACTTCTTAATCATTGGCCAGTTGTAATGCAACAAATACTAATGTGAGTTTAGCATTATTATTTTAAATAAACATAAATTGGGTACGCTAATGAAGCATGTAAATATATATCATAAAAAGTAGAGAAAAGAAACTAAAATGCCCTTGATAAGAAGCTGCAATGCTTGGAAAAAGTTGGGGATGAAAATAGATAAGATATTATAAAGAAGATAAAATGTTTATGTTTTGACCCAGTGCGATTACACATTCAAAAAATTTCAGAAGCTGGTCATCAGTTGTAATGGATATATATATATATATATATATATATATATATATATCTGCAAGAAATTTGAATTGATTTTGAGGAATTTGGTCAGTTTCTGCTTTAATTAAAAATTAAATTCATGCCTGTATTTCAAAATATTATATTGTTTCATCTGGGCTGGAATTTAATTTGGTATATTTTAACATCTGTATTATATGATTCAACTAATATATTATATATTTAGTTGGAGCACACGGAGCATATGTTATCATAAAACAAAAACGAAAAAACCTAAATTCCGGCCCTGATGAAGAGATAACATCGGCATCTAGGAATATTTACATGGGTTGAAGTTTTATGTATACCAGATACTGCCAAAAATCATTAAATTCATAAGTCCCGTCATATCCATTTCGCCCGGTAGAAAATAAAATCATACATCATTTATATATATATATATATATATATATATATATATATATATATATATATATATATGTGTGTGTGTGTGTGTATGTGTGTGTGTGTGTGTGTGTGTGTGTGTGTGTGTGTGTGTGTATTGAAGAATTGTCCAAGAATATTTAAAACAGAGTGGTATTATAGTATTTAAAGAAAATATGGGATATGTAATAAAAGACAGAAATAAGAGGTCTTTGAAATGAAAATTTTTGAACCAATGTCTCACAACTTATGTACAGTTGTATATGTGTGTATATATATATATATATATATATATAAAAAAAAACTTTAAGACATTTTGGAAAAAATCACTTCATATAGAAACCTCAATTCCTGATTACTTTTTAAAGCTCAAGCAATCTTATTTTCTTCCGATATCTTCATATATATGTTTTTTCATTTTTAAGCAGAAAATTGAAAATGAAAACTTACTTTTAGACCTCTGTCGTAACCTCCTTCATATTTAATTAGCTATAGCCAATGCCATCTATAAATGAGAACATCCAGTTTCATTTGAAGCTTCTTCAGGGGTAAAATTGAACCAGAATTAGGTCATATATCAATTTATGTCCAAAACTGTAACATATACGAGTATGTTATTATTATATTCCCATCTAACAAGTATTTTAAAACCTTAATTTTTTTAATGGTTTTTTGTTACAATTTATTTGTATATTATTGAATAAGAACCAGTGTGGTAATAGGTATTATATTTCTGAAATTTATAAGTTCAGAAAGTAAATTTCAGGGGAAAAAGTGTTTGTTAAAGGGCTGTTAGTTGTTTACGTTTTTAATAGCTTAAGAATATATGAACCCTCATTAAATTATTAAAAAAAATGTTTAAGTTTAAAAAACTAACTGTACTGTAAAAATGACTGGTTTACTATTCACGGATAGCTGAGTATTCGTGCTCGACATTCAGCACTCGATATATATTAAAGATTTTGTTTACATGCTTTGTATTTTTCGAAAAAAATAATTTGGACTTGGAAGTGACTGGGTGTTAATATTGATCTTGAAATACAGGGTTGTAATTTGCTGATATTCTAATAATAAACTGTTCGAAAATCATGCAAAAGCTTGCGAGACAACTTTTATTTTGGGCCACTGCTTGTCTGATTTTTCAACTACGCTAATCAAAGAATAGTTTAGAGCATGGAGGATAGTTTCGGGCCTAGGAAAGGTCGAGCGAGCAATATAGGGCATCGTTATCGGCGCTGGCCAGTGTGCGGGCACGTGCCTTCCTCGTTAGCTCAACCCTTTCCAACCCTTTTTGATCTATATACATTTTTACATCTAATAATCGTCCAGCTGCACGCTGCTTCAGATTTTCACTCGACAAACTCAGAGCCCAACAATTTTTAAAAAAGTCCGTCACGCAGGGGCTGCGTAAACTAAGCAGATTTTCCACGTGAAGGTTTAAAAAAGATGAGTCTACATACTGGTAACGCGACCGTTAATATTAACTGAATCAATATATACGGTAATGCGAAATCTTTCAGCCAATTTACAAGTTAATAATCTCTACAACGGAAAGCGTTTGAATTGTAAACCAACAGGCCAGCCAACCTCTTCTTAGAACTAAATAGATAGAAATATTCTAGAACGGAAAGAAAAACAATTACTGAAATATATCTGAATATAACATATTATATTTATTAAAAACTATTTAATACAGCTAGTCATGTAATTTATAATGAATCAGAATAATTTTTATTTCAATCACTCAAATTTTAGTAATCCAAGAACAGTAGGGGTGGGGATCAACAGAACGTATTTGCAAATATCTCACAAAGTAAAAGTTCAATGAAAACAATATTTGATATTAAACCTTGGAATGAAGTGGTTCATGATATAATAGCTTATTATTAATATGTCATAAGTAGGAGGGGGGGGTTACTGAAATCCGAAAACTATAAAATCCAAAGATCTTGGTTAATACTCATGATGCAGAAAATACGGATTGAACAATACTTATAGATAATTTAATTCGCAATAAGATTGATTTTATACAATTTTTCGATCCGGCGTATAGTAAAGGAGATATTTTTTTATTTTCGAAATCCCCCCTCTAAATCCCATCTTTCTTTTTCTTTCTAAACTTCATATTTCTTTTTACAGAAAACGTTATACATGGAGTTTGGTAATGATCAAAAAAAAATAGCAACCACTAGAGAGAGCGTTATCAGTCAAATATATATATATATATATATATATATATATATATATATATATATATATATAATTTTGAACGGACCTAACTTTCGTCATCTCCTGGGTAGGATCGATGGACATTTGAAGACATTATTCGAAAATCGCCTCATGAGTACGACCACAATAGCTGATTTCCCTTAATGAAATAATTATGCTTTAATTATTAATTGCATAATTTGGAATGTCACAATATCGATTTAATACATTCTGGCTTAACATTAATGAATGTCACTTCCGAAAATGGTATTTGGCAGTTCTACAAAAATTATGATTAGGAGTTTAAACCATGCATAAGTATCTCGTTAAAATTTATTATACTATTATTATAGATGAAAAAAGTCCGTCACGCAGGGGTTGCGTTAACTAAGCAGATTTCCCACTTGCGTCCCGTATTTGCATTTATCTCATGACGTAAAAGTTCAATAAGAACAATATTTGTTATTTAGGCTTCAAATAAGGTGCTTCATAATATAACAGCTTATTGTTGACATGACATGAGTAGAAGTGGGGGTTTACTGAAGGCCGAAAACTGAAAAACGCAAATATCTCGGTTAATATTAAAGATAATGAAAATATGTACATAACAACATTTATAGATCTTTTACTTGTCCAATAAGATTGGTTCTATACAAATTTTCGATCCAACGTACGTTAACGGAGAAATTTCGAAAATTCTCCCAATAGTCCGATTTCAGCCGTTAAAGAACTTGAACTTTATTTTTAATTGAAACGTTTAAATATGGAGAATGGTAACGATCAAGCAAAAGTTGCGACCACTAGAGCGTTAACAGACACACACACACACACACACACACACATATATATATATATATATATATATATATATATATATATATATATAAATTGGAACGGACCTCATGTTCGCCATCTCCTGGGTAGGATCGATGGACATTTGAAGAAAATTTTCGAAAATCGCGTCATGAGTACGACCTCAATAGCTAAGCTCCCTTAAGGGAAATTTGCAAAAATGTTTCAACTAGGTGTCTCTGTGGCTACAGTGTATTCTATTTAAATGAACCACGTCGGAAATTGCAAATTACAAACTAATCCACAATTTTATTAATATCCTGCGTTGCCTTTAATCTCACATGGTAATCCTAGAGTGGCGAGTTCGATTCTTGCCTGGGCAAAGGAAATTATTTAGTGACGCAATTCATTAAATAACATCCTAAGTCCTACCCTGGCTAGAAAAGGGTGGTAACCTGTAGATAACCCGTCCCAATTAGCCTGAGTTGCAAAAAGTGGACTTTAATAAATAATAATATTAATATCCTTTATTACGAAAAGTAGAACTCTCTTCTTAAAACGTTTTTTAGGTGATTATTACGAAGAAAACGAATAGTTATTGTCAGTTTAGCTGTCAATTAGGAGTGTTCCCTGGGGAGAGGGAGCATTGTTGCCGATTTCTGGCCTATAATCCCAGCAGCTGAGCTTCCCTATCGACACCTAGGAACGGCCGCCTTGTCCTGTCCAATACGATTTACAGCTTTCACATTTCCCGGCTCAAGGAGCCCCGGCCAGAGGGGTAGCAGAAACACCCATAAATGATGTCGAGAGATGGGGGGACAAACTGAAAAGGAAACATCAAAAGAACGATTCAGCCTAAGGGGACAACAACAAAAAATAGCCTTTTCTTTCTTTTTTTTCTGGTAGCTCGTTCAGAAGACACATATAGTTCTATTACAAGAGCCTAAGGGTCGGGAGTCATTGAGGAGAGCCAATTGAGGACTCCACCTCCAGCTGTGAGGAACATCGCTTACCTATCATCAAAAGCCACCGCTATCTACCGTCACTCTTCTCCACAATTGAATTCTTACTCACAACATACACACCACTATTAATTTGTCTTTTGATTACACCATACGTTTTCTCGCACATAAAGTTATTCATTTCTAGTATTTCACTTGATTTGTATCGCCGGTATATTTAATGCTATAGCCGTATTTTCCTGGGGTAATCTTCGTTTGGCAAATATTTTCGACATGTGATAAACATTTAACAGTTTTCCCTGAAGGGAAATCAGGTATTGAGGTCGTACTCATGACGGAATTTTCGAACTTTTTCTTCGAATGTCTATCGATGCTACTAGTAAATGAGGTCCGTTCAAAAATGTATATATACATATATATGTGTATATATATATATATATATATATATATATGTGTGTGTGTGTGTGTGTGTCTGTTTCTGCTCTAGCGGTCGCAATTATTGTTTGATCGTTACCAAACTCGATATATAGGCGTTTTATGTAAAAGAAAAAAAGATCAAGTTCGTTAACGGCTGATATCGGACAAAGGGGAGGATTTTCGAAAATTCGAAATATCTCCGTTACTATACGTCGGATCGAAGAAGTGTATAGAATCAATCTTATTGCAAATAAAATGTACTGTAATTATTGTTATATACCTTTATTCTCTATCTTGAATATTAACCGAGATATTTGCATTTTTCAGTTTTTAGCCTTCAGCAAACGCCCACTTCTACTCATGTTACATAAACAATACTCTATTATATAATAAACCACATTATTCGAAACTTAAAATCAAATATTGTATTCAAGAGACCTTTATTATACGAGATACATGCAAATATGTCCTGGTGACCCCCCCCCCCCTCCCTCCCCGTCTTAAGGTCTTGGATTACTAAAATTTGATTGATTGAGATAACAATTATTCTGACTCATTATTAATTACAGTACTATATATAGTAAATATGTCTCAACAATATTAATATGTTTTATTCTTATATATTTCAGTAATTGTTTTTCTTTCCGGCATGAGGCTGGCAGATCTGTTTGTTTTCATTTAAAACGCTTCCTGTCGGCAGGTTATTGAAATTGACTGAAGCATTTCTTATTTCCGCTTGTATTTATTCAAGTAATATTCATGGTGATGTTGTGTTAGCAGTATGTAGATTTATGTATTGTTAAACTTCACGCGGGAAATCTGCTTATTTACGTAGCCCCAGCGTGACGGACTTTTCAAGTTATGCCGTGTTTGTTTATTACCTTCAAGTCCGTTAGCCTGATTAGCCGTGTTTGATATCTCGCATAATGGTTTTGTACCATTGTATGTAATACTATTTTGAGGTGTTTAATACAGAAGGCAAATGATTTCTTGTGAGCTCTCACGGCCTGTTGGCAACCTGGCATCTAAATCACCTACTCATGTTACATAATCGGTTGAATTCGAAATAAAATATTTTTTTACATAGGAACAGTTACGGTACTGAAAAATACAGTAGTACTATCGATTCAATAAATAATACTTCTGGGTGACGAGATTTTTATATTAATAAATATCAGTAATTTAATTATTATACTATTTTATAGGCACAGAGTACTACTGTAGTATGAGAGGAGATAATTATTCTAGATAAATATTTTTAAAAAAAAAAAATGGAATACTTTATGTTTATCTCACATTTGACGGCACAGTCTTTTAAGACCTCAGCTACCATATTGTCAGTTCATTAGGAGTTGAATCTAGGCACGATAAAGAAATTGAATCCGAAATACTCTTATTCTAGTTTTTTTAATTCTTTAAAAACTTTCTGAGTGCGAATGAATGTGTATGTGAATTATGTTTCTAGAAGAAAGCACTTCCATATTTTTAAATACCTTATATCATATTGGATTTAATGTTTAACTATGTTATTTACTACATGATTATTCAGATCCTTACCTAGTTATTTCCACTCATAACTGTCTACATCCAGAACACTTACTATATACGTATACTTTTGGTTGTTTAAAGCGCTGTATAGGTCACTTTTAATAAATAAAATTAAGCCAGGCATTGCAAACATCCTTTCTTCTCGCCTCTCCTCAACATTATACAACTATTTCCGCCTTGGCAAACTCATGATCCAAACGCCTTCTTACTCTTGAAGGTGAACTATTCAATGCCTTTTATTCGAGTTCATTAAACCCTCCCTTCTTCTGTGGGGGTCTTCCATGATATTTTTGAAGCTATTCTAGTTTTCCTTGGAACAAACACTCGTTTCGCTGATGTTAATAACAATTTTATTTAGTACTGTTAAATATATCACTAACTTGACATGGCTCAAAAAGCTTTTGAAAATAAGAGTTTTCTCAGATAAGATAATTAATACTATATGGAAAACAACTAAAGAAATTTTGTCACTTGAAGAGGCTATGATCTACTTACAAGGACAACTGTAAGACACGGGGTTAAATAATATTCAACAGATTATTTGTCCGACATGAGATACAACATTTTTATCAATCATGAAGTGTGGTGCAACATCGCATCTAAAATATCATTCAAACCCACCTAAAATATTTTTACCCAAAGAACTAGACTATTGTATAAAACATCTGCCATCAACTAAATTAACTGGTTATGATAGTTACGGCTAAAATTTTCAAAAGACTACCAAAAGAAAATCAGTTACGTACTCATCATATATTTTTAACAGGATACTACAACTGACATACCAGTCAAAAACTGCAAAATGACTTTAGCATAGTTAATTCTAAATACGGTAAAACACACAAAAAGCTGCGTCCTACAAACGCCTCTAAAAGTAATTACTCATACTAAAATCAACTTCTAAATTGTGAAAGAAATCAATCTACTTCCTAATTATCAGTTCGAATTTAGAAAACCTGGTTTAATAATACAACAATCTCATTGGGATCGCTTCCAGCGTTGAACAAAAAGAATGCATTGCCATTATTTTTATTGATGTTGAATAAACACTTGGCAAGGTCTGGTGGCATCCTGGAATATTTTGTAAGCTCCAGAACATGGTGCTATCGAATTATTCTAAAAATTAAATCATTTCTGCAAAATTGAACGTGCCCGAAGGAAACCAAATGACTAACGCAAAAAGTAATTTTAATGTTTTACACCTCTTTATTCGCTGCTTACAAATCTCATTGCATTAATAAAATAATGCATAAAATACTGATGGCCTTGACATATTAGCAACAACATTTTATAAATATAAACTGATATATCATACATATGAAACACGAATTATAACGCTATTTAAGGCTTAAATGCATTTACATTATTTTTTCTGAATAAGAGAACGTCAAAATAAATACTTACTCAGTTGATAGTTTCATATGAAAATAGTATAAGTATGGAATTGTACGAAGGCCTTGGTTTGCGGGCTCAAGTTTTTTGGAGGATTGTAGGTTGTCTCTTTGAAGAGACTGCTATCAATATTTTCAGCCTGAATACAAAGCAGGACGGCCAACAAAACTTATTATCCCCTTGAAAGAGGCCTCCACGGCTAAGTTTAAAATTTCCTAATTGCCTACTCCCCCAACTCCTTCTTCCTCTTTATTCTGCGCTTCCGGTTTGGGAAACTTCCTGCAAGAACCAAGACCAGCCCAGTCATATTATTCTGTTTATTTTTCTTTAGGAAATTTAATTATACTAGTTTTGCCGAAACCTTGGGAATATCGTAGTTGTATAAATACATTTATTTTCAGCATAATCTGTATATTTATGTGAACCTCCAATATAACTTAGCAGGGATATTAGAATTTTAAAAACATACATGTAAGCCTAATTCTCTAAGAAATAAAAAAATAAAAGAATATTCCACTGTATCCATTAAGGGAATTCTATTGTTTTTATTTTACGTGTTTCTATTTTTTTTTTATTTTATTCTTATATAAATATAAGAAAATGGATTTTTGGAAGTATTTTCCGGTGAATTATATAGTAATGCTGATGTAACAAAAAAAAAAATCCATCATACGGGGGCTGCGAAAACTAAGCAGATTTCCCACTTGCTGGTACGACATTCTACTGATCCCATCTCACCATATAGTCTCTATTTCAAAAATAAAAATCCAATGAGTAGAAGTGAGGGGTTATCAAAGACTGAAAACAAGAAATTTAAAATAACATGCTTAATATTTGAGTAAAGATAAAATGTATAGGACAAGTAAAAGTACTAGTTTAACAAGATTTGTCCTATAACATTTTTCTATCTGACTCACAATAACGGAGATATTACGAATTTTCGAATTCCCCCTCCCTCTAAACCTCTTCTTTTCCCAGTCCGATTTCAGCCATTAATGACGTTGAACTTTAGTGTGAACTAAACGGTTTTCAATTAATCAATTATGGTATTGATCAAATAAATATTTTCGAGTTTAGTACAAAAAATCTTCAATGATGACGTCATCGCACAACATATTTGCATGCACCTCCCACAGCAAAAGTTCAACTAAAATAACACTTTGTATTTAAGTTTCTAATAAAGTGGTCCATAATACACTCAACCGCAAAAAAAAAACCGGACACTTCATTTTTGTCGTATTAAAAGCTAATTTTCAGCAATTTTCTTTATGTGGGTATTCCAGTTATTACAGAGAATTTAGAGTCTAAGTCCATTGAACTAATCCCTTCAGGATTAGTAAACAATTAGATAAAACTCAGATTAGATTTATTTGTCGTGAAGTTGATCTATTCTAAACTGTAAGTAGTTTTTCGCATATTTAAACATCTTTAATTATTAACCAAGCATTTTCTTTAATTAATGTTTTATTTTTATTTCTGTCCAGAATAATGGGTCTTTCAAACTTAGATGGAAGGCCGTAGCTTACGTTACATTGTTGTTGTTTTTTTTGCGGTTGAGTGTATAACTGCTTATTGTTAATATGACATGAGTAGGTGTTGAGGTTTACCGAAGCCCGAAAACTAAAAAATATCTCGGTTAATAATCATGTTACGGAAAATATTTACAAAGTAACATTTATATGATTTTAAATATGCATAAGATTGTTTCTATATAATTTTTCAATCCGGCGTATAATAACGGAGAATTTTCGAAATCCCCCATACAAACCTCTTCCAACTGTTTGGACATCAGGCATTAACGAGCTTGATCTTTTATTTTGTTCAAAAATCGCGTCATGAGAAAAACATCAATAGCTGCTACTTTTTAAAGAAATCTGCTAAAAAAAAATTAATATAAGTTTTGGAAAGATGCTACGTTACTTTACTAAGAAACTGTTTTACTGCATGAAATTCTGTTGTAAGGTTAAGGCAAAAGTAACAACCTCCCAAGATCCGAGCATCGGCGGAATTGGAATTATTTGTCTAATTTCAAGCTGTAGTAATTGAGAGAATTCTTCGTAATAAAGAAAAAGTCACGATTTTCTCTATATTTTTAATTAAGTGATTTTTTTTCAGCATCGAAAACTTAATGAAACATTTTGAATCCACGGAAATAAAATTTGTCGGTGAGCTTGCGATTCGTGTAAGAATATTAAGTAATAACACTGCTCTAAATATCTTCATAAATTTTTATTGTATTCAATAAGTGATGGGAATATAGTGAGTATAAAACCTTAGTAAGAGACAAGGAGGAACTTCATTATCGTAAGCAGTCCCTTGAGACATATCTTTAGGGTTACTTCATCGCCCAGCTTTACGACCGCAGTCCCTCTTATGACAAAAGTAAGCACTAAACGCTTATAGGTGTTCTTTATATCTATCGATAAAATGACTTAGTTTATCAAGATCGGTTTGTTCCGAGATTCCCTCGGCACCTCTTCATTGCAGTCGCAGAATACAATTGTAAAATGAATAAATATTCGGTACTTATCGATTATCGGGAGATCACCCATTTAAGACGATTAGTAAATCATGTTAAAAGAAATAACACTTTATTGAAGTGAAAACTTCTTTAGGCACGTTGTGTACCCCGTAAGGAAGCATTTGCGGGAGAGGAAAAAAGTATGAAATCGCGACACCGCCACCGCCACCGCTAGTACTCAACTCAAAGCTAAAGGAGCTTCTTTTCTTTATAACTCCTGAACCAAATTAGCTAGAGTTTTCGTTCGCATACCATTTTAAAGAGGACAAAACCAGCACCATTTCGTTCACAGATACTATAAATCTACCATTTTTACTTTCATAGATATTTTAATCCGAAGTTTAAATAAATTCCGATATTTAAATAAATTCGAATCAAAACTGTTTGTATCCTACTTTAGCTACCATATAGCGATTGTATCAGTTTTAGAAATTGGTGATGATGCTGGCAGTGATGATGGTGCAAGAGTTGTTGAAATTATGGATAGAAATTGATTTTTCTGAGTGTACTTAACTTATTTTTGTAAAGCATTTGTAATAATTCTGAAATGTAATTTTTTTCTTTTATGTAAAATAACTGAAATAATTATGTATAGTATTTTATATTGATAAATAAAACAATTCGTGGTACATTATTTTTTTTATCGCTATTATTTTTGTCATTTCATTTTTTCATATAAAATAGAACATAACTGTTACTTATTGATAAATAACTAAAAATATTTTTAAAATAAGACTTCGTAAACAAAATTTCTCAGCAATGCCAAAATTGAGCGATCAAAGCTAAAGGAGTTTTCACTTCTACCGGCAGTCCCCTGACTGCTTTTTTTTTATTTAAAATAGCACTTCTAGAATTTATTTGAATGGCAAAAGTAATAATAAATTGAGTTAGCCCAAAACTGGACCGTATAAAAAGTTCATCACCGGCTGTCGTCTGCCACATGAGCTCTGCAAGATAGCTGTCAAAGTGGTGATAATAAACGAGCACTCATTTCCTGGAAACAAAAGAAACAGAACGACTAAAATAACTTAGTTAAGCATGAGCCACCATATACACCACGACTATATAATAGCGATAAGCGGTTTTCAACCAGTACATATTTTAACTATGAATAATGAGTGACCTCCCTTTAACTATTTTGCCATTTATAAATTCTAGAAGTTATATTTTAAAAAATAAAGAGATTTTCTGTCTTTTAATTATGATTTAATAATTGTCTTTAAACGGGTGGCCTTCTGATAATCGATAAGTACCACATTTTCTAAATATTCGGACTTAATTACAACCGTAAATAAGCTGATATGGAAATCAGTTTGTATATGAATAATCTTATGCATCAGAAGACTTCTTGCATTCTTGTTGCCCTAGTGAAATTATATATATACAAAACAAGCTGCCCTCCTTCTGGAGGGTTCCCCTCAGGGACAGCCTCCTAATCTGCCCAACTGGGTAATGTTAAAATAAAAAAAAAATATCACTTTTTTTTTTTAATATTTCTTTTTAAAATAAGAAATTTGTTGTTAAATTTTGATGGGCCATGTGGAAAGGAGTGCAGCTTTGCATCGTGCCTTTATTTGTATAAATGATAATTTATAATTCTCGCCGAATGCTTAATAATGGTTGTAGACAAATTCTGGAGGTCGTTCGTGGATAATCCCAGTTCTTTTAGAGTTTCGGCTGTCCTTTGGGATATTGCACCTCTTGCACCTATCTGCAAGCCTTTTACACTCCATATATATATCCTTCCTGAAGTAACCCTACATGAATGGAATTTATTAGCCATTCGACCCGTACAACAATTTGTACATAACGTGTGCTTGATACAAACATTTTTTTTAACTATGAATAAAATATAATATTTGTAAAATAAAATTATTTTCAACAGACAGAAAAAGAAAGAAAAAAGAAGAAAAGAAAAACAAAAACAAATTTTGGATTCAATGATGAATAATTAATTAATTTAACTGTATTTCAATTTTAAATAGTTCAGGTTGTTATACATTTCTTCAGCAAATTGTGTTAATAGTTTAGTGTTTATAAAATCAAAGTTCTTCCTCAACAGGCCAATTATCTTGTCGGCATTTTAATTGAGTTTTAAAGTCTTCTCTTTGGTCCGTTAGTAGTCTGCAGTCATAGAGCAAGTGTCTGTATGTCTGTTCAGTAGTAAAGTCGCAGTAACAGTTTGGTTGATCTGTTAGGCCAATTATGTATATATATATATATATTATATAGAATTGTCTGTTAACGCTCTAGCGGTCTCAATTTTTGATTTAACATTACCAAACTCGATATTTATTCGTTTTATGTAAAACTAAAGATCAAGTTCGTTAATGGCTGTAACCGACGACTGGGAGGGGTTTAGAGGGGAGATTTTCGAAAACTCGAAATATCTCTGTTACTGTACGTCGGATCGAATAATTGCATAGAGCCAATCGTATTACAAATTAAAAGTACCATAAATATTGTCACATTCAATTTATTCCCTATATTGAATATTAACCGAGACATTTGCATTTTTCAGTTTTCAGCCTTCAGCAAACCCCCACTCCTACTAGCGTTAATAATAATCTCTTATATCATGAACAACTTTATTCAAAGGTTGAATACCAAATATTGTTTTCATTGAATTTCTACTTTGTGAGATATATGAAAATTCGTTCTGTTGGTCCCCCACATCTTTAATTCTTAAATTTCAGTGATTGAATTAAAAATTATTCCGATTCATTATAAATTACAGTACTATATATAGTAAATAGTTTTCAATATGTTCAAATATATTTCAGCAATTGTTTTTCTTCCCGGTGAAGAATATATCTAACTATCTATTAAGCTCTGAGCGGTTGGCAGACCTGTTTTTTTGTTTACAATCCAGACACTTTCCGTTGGGAGGTTATTAAAGTTGACTACAAGATTTTCCTTATCTTATTTATGAATTCACATAATATTAACGCTGGCGTTAAGTGTTACCAGTATGTAGATTTATCTGTTGTAAACCTTCTCGTGGGAAATCTGCTTAGCTTACGCAGCCCCTGCGTGACGGACTTTTAAGTTATGCCTGCCTTTAGTTTGGTATACGGCACTGAAGTCTACAAGCTGTACATAGCTGGAATGACCAAATAAAGTTTCACCTTGAGCATCGTTTGCAGTATTAAACTTCCGATTAGCTTCTCAGAGGATTGAAGAAGGAACGGCTAGCCGTCCTGCTCTAAGACTGAGCAAGGCTTGAGTGATTAGACGTGGAGGGAGTTGGCAGCTGTATTGGTGAGGCGACGAAAGGCGGAGCGAGGAGGGGATCAGTAGCTAGCTGACTGCTAACCAGTCGAGTGTAAGCCCCACCTGGCACAGGGCCACACCTGGGGCACAACCCCCCCAGCACCTGTGCACCCCTAACCCGCCATACCCCCCCCCCCCATCAAATACTTTATATTTACCATTTGCTCAAAGGTACTATCTGCTTTGGATGGGCGGTGGAAGATAGTAATATTGATGTATCGATAGATTTCTATCTACCTATAGTCCTATCCACAAGACAATGTCTAGATACTGGAATCACTGGTCTTAGAAATCGTAAATTAGAGGCCCATTAAACTGTTTTAATTCCAAATTAAAAAAAAAGCAATCAAAATGCTACCATAACTGAGCAGATTTCCAACGTGCGTCACAATTTTGCATTTACTTCATAATGTGAAAGTTCAATGAGAGCAATATTTGGTATTTGGTTTGAAATAATGCACTTCATAATATAACAGCTTATATATATATAATATATAATATATATATATATATATATATATATATATATATATATATATACATGAGTAGGATTGGGGGTTTAATGAAGGCCGAAAACTAAAAAATGCAATTATATCAGTTAATAATCAAGACAATGAAAAAACGCACATAACAACATTTATAGATCACTACATTTTTAATAAGATTGATCCCATACAATTGTTCGATCCGTAGCATAATAACGGAGATATTTCGAATTTTCGAAATTCCCCCTCTAAACCTCCTCTATTCCCTGTCTGATTTCAGCCATTAATGAACCGCCATTGATGAACATTAGTGTGTCTGTGTGTGTGTGTGTGTGTGTAGAATTTCTGAATGTAATTGTTTTTATTACCATAACAGATGGTCGACAAAAACATTCCTCACTTTAGTTATAATAATAATAATAATAATATGCCGAAAAATTAAGAAAATATCAAGAATTGGCTATCGAGCTCAAAGACAAACTGAAATCTGCCATGGTTACGCCTATTATAGTAAGTTGGAATGGACTCGTGCCAAAAACAACAGTAGCAGGCACCAAGAACTTGAATCTGTCAACAACAATTATAAAAGAAGCACAGCAAGGGGTACTTCTTGATACTGCCAGAATCGTGCGTAAATTTTTAAATTCCCCTTAATATGTCACAATCACAAACTCCATATCGGTTGGACTTTCCCCCGATATGGATTTTATTCCAGTTCTTACTGAGTATAAACCTCCCCCAATAATAATAATAATGTTTTTTTATTGACAGGTGAACATAAAATAAAGAACATAATTTATAAATAACGTAAACAAACATATTAAAAATTACCTTTCCAAATAATGAAACAGATCAATTTACTTTCTTTTAGTAGATTTCCCTGCAGGGAAATCAGTAATTGAGGTCGAACTCATGACGCGTTTTTCGACAAATTTTTTCAAATGTACATCGATCCTATCCTGGAGATGACGAAAATGAGGCCTGTTAACGCAGAGGTCGCCATTTTTTTTTATCGTTACCAAGCTCAATATCTTATCGTTTTATCTAAAAGGAAAGATCAAGTTGGTTAATGGCAGAAATCGAAACAGTGGACGGGGGGGGGGTAGAGGGGGGATTTCGAAAATTCGAAAAGGTTCCGTTACTATACGTCGGATAAACAAATTGCATAGAACCAATCTTCTTGGAAATTGAATGATAGATACATGTTGTTCTATACATATTTTCTTTATCATGAATATTAATCGAGATATTTGGATTTTATAGTTTTCCGCTTTCAGTAAACCCCCACTCCTACTCTGGTTATATTAATAATAAGCTGTTATATCATGAACCAAGTCATTAGAAGGTTAAATAAGAAATATTGTCTTCATTGAACTTTGACTTTGTGAGGTATATGCAAAAACTTTCTGTTGATCCCTCCCCCCTTCTTTATTTCTTAAATTTGAGTTATTGAATTAAAACTTATTCTGTTGTCGATCCAGCTAGCTCCTCAAAGCTGTTTGCCTATCTATGGTTCAGTCTTCCTCTTTCTGTCATACGGCCACTTTAGTTAATTCCTTTTAATAGATAATGCTCTATATGTTCTTAATCAATTTGTCATTTTATTCAACTCTGTGTCAATATAATATAACTTTAATATAAGATGAGTAATCGTTTTCCTACTTATTGTACAATTTAGTTTCATGACTTCACTCGATGTGGCTGATGTATGAACGCAATTGATAACCAGTTCTAAAATTGTTGAACCTGGCTACTATTGAAGATTTTCAAAATTTGCTTCCCCTTATTATTTATGAATATAAACAGTATTTGTTTTGGTAAGTTATGTATCGATATATCAACGGACCCATTTACCTATGAATAAGACCACCAGTATAGTTTACCCAAATGCACTGTGAAGGGGAGATATAAGGCTCATTAATATACATACAAAGCAAATCAGTGCCGTGAATCAGCTGAAAGCAATTTGCAATAATAGATTAGGCGAAGATGCTTATCAACAACCACAGCTATAGTAGTGCATTACGGGTGTTAAATAATACAGTTCCAGGAGTAGAGTCAACCAGTCAAGACTAGGTATTCTAAAATAAAATGCAAACACCCAGTTTACACCTACCCTCCGCAATCAGTGAAATTCATTTAAACCCCTTTTCCTTAGTATATTTTGATTGAAGGGGAGAAACTACTAGGTAAATATGAAATTGCAACATTTGCAGGCTAGTCTTTTTCGAATTACGCGAGATAAGTATATTTTTTTATTTATTAACGTCCACTTTATGCTACTATGGCTAATTGGGACGGGTTATCTACAGGTTACTACCCTTTTCTAGTCAGGGTGGGAATAAGGATTTTATTTAATGAGTTCGTCACTAAATAAATTCCTATTGCCCAGGCGGGAATCGAGCTCGCCACTCTAAGTTCATCATGTGGGATTAAAACCAACGCTTTAACTCACATGGCTAACCTGAGCCCCGAGATAAGTATAGAAGTTACGCCTAAACTAGTCTAAATGGGTTCGGGGAATTTTAAAACGGACAATTCCGATGAAATCTGAAAATTGTAGTGATTACAATACTTCCCTTATAAGGGAAATCTGCTAAACGTTTTTATGCACATTTTAGTAGATTTCCCTCAAGCAAATTAAATTAAATACTATAAAAATTGTTCTATGCATTTATTCTCTATCTTAAATATTAACCAAGATATTTGCAGTTTTATTAATTGTAACGGACGAAATGAGATCGGCTAACTTCGGGTCTAGTTGTGAGTTTCCGTCAAAAGCTAGTTCGGTCGTTTCCTTAACTGTTCGACTGTCGTGAAATTTCTCTATTGTAAAACTTCACGTAGGAAATCTGCTTAGTTTACTTTTTTATTTGTACCCCAAATAGGAGTATGGAAATTCATAGCTTTCTGCGTCAATAGTGGAATGTTGAATTCCTGGGAGCATGGTCTTAGAAATCTGTATATATAAGTAGTTATGCTCAAAACGTAGAGTGATAGAAAACATGGAACATATAACAGTAATGATAAATTATACTATATGTTGTTATTTAAAATTGGTTCCCTTCCTGTCTAAATTCTCAATTTCTACATGTCAGTGGGACAAAACTGGAGAATAGATTGCATACTCATATTGTCTAATGCCTATCGTAAATCAGCTTATGTATGGGCTACAGGCTATGGAAGGAGGGCTTTCTAATAACTCTGTTGAATCGAAATTTTTTTCCACTCATGCTTTTACTGATGTGAATGGAATTTTCCTCATTATGCCTGATGATTGCTGGATGGTCTGATGCAGAAGGCAATGGGAAACCACTGCATGTCCTTTTGACCCTTTTATTCCCTTTTTCGGTCCCGTGAAATTTTACCTGTTCACGAGATCAATTAACCTAGGTGTAGCCTGTAAATATTACCTATTTAAAATGGGAACGAATTTCAAGTAATTCTAATACTTATTTATGCTTTTGTTATTGACAAAACTGTTGTATTGGTCCGAAACTTTAGCTTAACTATGTCAGTAGTTATTGAAATCCATGTGACTGGAAGTTTAATAAAATTTCATTTGCGGGGAATTGCCACGAATTAGCGGTTCTTTTATTTTTTTTTTAATTTTAAAGTTGTGTACAATAACCATATACATGTATAACATCGTTAATTATTGCATGCCCGGCGAGGTAAATAATTAGATTAAGTAGATGAGCAGAGTGACAGGTGGAAATTCCACCAAATATGTGGTCTTGATATGTCAAAAAAAAAAAGGAATAACTTACTTCACATGCTTTGAAACGCTTTGTACCGTGTAAAGAATGAGATAGTTGAATGGCATAACGACCCCTATTAAAAAAAAAAAGAGAGAGAAAAAACTAAGTAATTAAAGGGAATAGGCAGGACGGAAATATGAAATGCAAAAACATTTACAAAAAATAACCTAATTAATTATGAGAGGTTTAGAAGGCACGGGGAGTGGTTGCATTTCTCAGTAATTAGTATGATACTGAAAGCTGGCTGGAGTAGCTCTTGAAGTCTGAAGGACTTATTTTCTTCCCCTGACGATTTTAAATAGAAAGGTGACGGAGGGTAGGATCCTTTCAAACCCCATATACATTCCTCGTGGATTGAGACAAGTGGAGACACTAAGCTCGCGTGATATTGTATTCGAGGCAAGTGTTGGCTTTTCATCCACTTCTTTCAGCCTATTAGGGATCGGGGGATCATCCTCTCATAGCCTACTGATTGGCTTAGGTATTCCCAGACATTTTTTCTTTTCCGTGAGCACGCCACAAACTGATAACTTCAACCTAAAGCAGTACACACGTTATTACAATATTTTCCTTATGGAAAATTAGCTATTGGTGTATTGCCATTTCGTAATGTTTTTTAATGTTTCTTCAAATTTCCACCGATCCTACATACTTGATGAAAAAATCTGATGTGAACACCACACGACCTCCTTGTACACCTATTAAACGAAATAAAAATGCACTTCATTCAAAATATTTTCATTTGGAAGTGATAAGAGTTATCTCCATTATAATGAATCTGATCAAAATAAGTCATAGATCATAATATAATATCTTTATATGATAAATACAAATCTCCTTACCGCAATCGTCTGTGTCTCAAACATATACATATATATATATACATATATATATATATATATATATATATATATATATATATATATATATATATATATATTTCATGCTCCTCTGAACCTTCGATTTTGATCCCAACAAGAATGCACAACTAAATGTTGGAATAGTCCTAAATATAAAATTTCAAGACTATAGTCATTTTTGAGTTATGAGACGTATTATTAATTTTTTTTATTTTTTATACTGGAGCACCCGCCACTAGGCGATTTGGCTCAAAATTTTACAATGTTATAAAAATCAATATAATAGAAAAATAACAAAAAACTGAATCAACATTAAAAAAAAAAGATTAAACACGATAAATAAACATTAAATACAAGTAATAAAAACAACAAATATAATACTATACTACAAAAAAGAAACAAAACCTATAACATCATTGACATCTTAACTAAAACTTTTCGAGAATGCTATACTTCTGTAAAAGGTTGGATGGTTAATCGTTCTATGTAAAACTTAAGGCAAAGATTAAAAATGGTTGAAATCATACCACGAGTGGGAGGGGGTGAGTTAAGAGATTGGGGAAAAAAGCCAAAGTGTTCATAACCCCTCTGGTTATTATTATTCCAATACTGCCATATCACCAAAATTTTGAAAGTTCTAAATATCTCTGTTATTATACGACGGATCGAAAAATTATATAAAAACAATATTCCACATTTAATAACCTATAAATGTTTCTTCGTATATGTTTTCTATATCATGAATATAAACTAAGATATTTGTAATTTTTAGTTTTCAGCCTTTAGTAAACCATAAGCTGTTATATCATGAACCACTTTGTTTTAAGCTTAAATACAAAATGTTGATTTCAAGATATTATCATTATGCGTTGCTAGAAGACGTCATCAATTAATATTTTACGTTGTTGTTTGGAAAATGTTTACGTGATTATACCATGCTCGATATTTAACAGTTACAGTCACCAATAAAGATCACATTACTTAATGGTTGAAATCGGGCTTGTAACAGTGAGGGTAGAGGGGAGGGATTTGAAAATTCAAAATATTCCCGCTATAATGAGTAGGATCGTAATATTTATAAAGCCAGTCTTGTTGAACAATTTATGTTCTATACGTGTTTTCTTAACTCAAATATTCAACGAGTTATTCGTAATTTATTATTTTCTGACTTCAGTAACCCTCCAGCCACCGCCCTTTCTACTGGTGTGTATTTTTTGCACAGAAATAGGGAATATGTTGTAGTAGGAGATCAAAAGTGTGGGTAATCTGCTTAGTTTACGCAGCTCCTGCGTGACGGACGTTTAAATTTCTTTTTGTGGTAATGAAGAAGGAAGATGAAGTTTTCTGTGACGAGTAGAGTGTAGTGGGAAAAATTGACTCGTCAAGAGGATAGGGGTGAAAATAAATAAATGAACTTGTTTTATATGTGTGAAAAATACCACACATTAACAAAAGATAAATGGTATACTTTTTTTTCGACATTGAGCAATTGATCCTTCACGTTCCACCTTGGGAACAGACCAAATAAGTCAACATTGCAGGTGAGTAATATTCATTTGATCTTTATAGAATGAAAGAAGACGATTGTGCAGGCAATGTTTCTGTTTCATTTATGCCTATCACCTTTGATTGCAGGAGAATGCTGGGTGGATTGTGCCGAGATGGCCAGCCTATTCCACACCCGGGGCTTCAACACGCACCTCATTGGCCCCCGCCACCCGACGATCTGCCCCACAAAGGTATCTAATTCATGACTGCTTCTAGTTATAGGAATTTACTGAGAGAATATGATTAGCCTTATCCTAAAATAGAAGAAATAACTGGTCGCATATTAGTTTTTTCATGAGGCTGTCAGAAAGCTAATACCACACATTTTCATAAACTGGCGTTAATAACCATTTGGGGTTGACACGCCAAAAAAAAAATTCTTCCTTGGTGGAGAGAGGCCTGTGGTTGATGAAACTACGCCTTCACTTGAACATCCAAAAGCGCTCCCACAAATATTATAAGGACGTGCTATTGCTAAATATTACTCAGTACTACGTGATCTGAGAGGGCACAAGCAAGAGTTTTAGCAGTTTGAGTTTCCGGGAAGTTTGTTTCACAGTCTAATTAACATTAGTAAACCATCTATTACTGCAGGGATTTATAGCTGCTGATCAGCTTATAATTAATGATTTACAGATTCTACTTAGCTCACGGTCTTGGTCACTACGAGAAGCGAAGTATGTAACGCTAAATTTGTATCGATGGGATGGGATGGGCCAAATACACCTTTGGCGTATCGAAAAATGTTATATAACCAATCTTGTTGAAAATTGAATTTCCTATCATTTTTCTTTTATTAACGTCCACTTTTTACCATTTTTTTTATTTGAGACGGGTTTACCACCCTTGTCTAGCCGGGGTGGGACTAAGGATTTTAATTAAGTATAGCAAAGTCTATATTTCATTTAACAGGAGTAGAATGGAATCACGTGTATCCCTTAGATTTGTAATTCCTGTTTACAGAGGTTTATTATTATGAGAGAAATAGAGAATAGATTGTTAGAAGACATCATCTGTGTGTGAAAAATCTGCTAAGCTTACTCAACCCCTATGTGGTGTACTGTTCCTAATCTATTACCAAACTCTGGTTTACAAATAATTTGATATTCGAGGTTTCCTGTTTGATCCCAATGACTCCTCATAGCCGGGGATTATTCTATAAATCACTTGGCGTTTTGACTCCTTTATTGGTTTAGGAAGAGAAATGTTTACCCAGGCATCGGCTGATGGGTGAAAGATAGCCATAAGATAGGAAGTGAATGTGTTGACATGGTGAGGGTAATTGAACAAGGCTCAGGTTAGCGGGGTCCTTTATTCAGCACCATTTGTTAGGGCACCCCGCTCCGAGTGGATCACAGCACTCCTCATGTTTATTTAGGGCTCTTCTATTCGCCCGCTTAAAGGCCGTGTTTGACAAGGTTTACTCCCGCAGCTATTGGCTCTACCCACTGTCCATTAGGTGCTATTTTATACTCCAGCACAGCTGATCTTGTACTACAGAAAAAGGTGCTGGCCATACTAGCCTAGTGTGAATTCTAAGCATCATTTCCATTTCCTTTCCGTGGTAAGGGTTTCTTTTTGATTCCCAAATAATAATAATAAAAAGGCAGATTTCCTATGTAATCCCACATTATATTCTTATATTTCTCTCTTAGTAAGAGCGCTCTACATAAAAGACATGAAATTTACACTAGACATTACATGTTTAGGGACGCGAAAATATACTGTTGGCTGAAAACAAGAAATCTGATGTGGCCACCACGTAGCTCCTTGCATTCCCAGTAAATTCAATAAACAAAATTTTTGGTTGAACTTTGTTTACAATTATTTTATTTGAAAGGCATAAACGATATGCCCGTCCCAATACATAGGATCTCCGCCCCAATACATAGGATCAAAATCTTTCATAGAACTTAATTCATAGATGTTTCTATGATAAACAAAACAGTTCGTATAAAAACGTTTTTGTATCTCTAATGCGTTCGGAGAAATTTGTAATTTTTCCCCAACTCTTTGGTCAATTTTGATCAAGAGGAGACATATAACTATATACTATAACAGTTCAAATATGAAATTTCGATATTCTAAGGATTTTCTAATCTCTTATGAAGATACGTATATACGTCATGCCGAAACTAGTCAAAGTGGGTTCAGGGGGGGCAAAACGGATAACTCCGATAATATATGGAAACGGAAAATGTTCACGATAACAATTCTTCCTTTACTTTGTATAAGGAAGTAGAATGACAAAGGTTTTGTTAGCCAGACTTCATTTGCACGACACTAACACCATCCTAATCCACGACCTGAGTTGGGTTCCTTTAAACATAGAAATAAAAGAAGAAAAGTTCCTTTTAAATTTTAAAATCAGCGGAGATCTGAAAGTGAAGCTCATCAACTTTACAGAATGCATTTTAAACTAAAAATAATTAAGAATTTAATACATATTCTTCTTTTTACACGAAATAACTACGAAAACATGAAAAACATTCCATAAATAATAAAACTCTAATAAGTGGCACTGAATCATGATTGCTGTGTAAATCGGACCCGGAGCATTGTGACTAGTTGTAACTTTTTTTTTTTTTTTTAATTACTTAGAAAGAGCTTCAGCTGTGAATTCAAGCATGGAATAGTAATAAATTGATGAATTAATAAAGAATGAAACCGTAGATGCATAGAACTAAATAAGTCACGGTCAGCCTAAAAGCGTAGGGTTCACAAGAACTAGACCAGCTTCTTCTGAACTGATAAAAATCATATCGAGTGTCATACAAATTAATACAATGGAATAAAATCTAAAATTCTATTTACATAATATTCCAGTGGCATTTCCATTTAAATTTAAAAGTATATTATATTAGTTTGTTAAATATATGTCCATATAATTTTGAATGAATGCTTTTCTAATTTTTTTTCCATTTGTCCGTGTTTTATCAGTTATATCAACATTTAATCATGTTTTTATGATAAACAGAACTATTTTTATGATGTGTATTCAGTGAATGTTGTGAACGACGAGTTTACATTATAAAAGAAGAGTTAACAACTTTTCATCATCGTCATAATGAACGTGCAGAAATCCAAATTAGTTTACTTCACACTCAGAATTAACGCGTAATTAGCAGATTTCCCTTAAGGGAAATCAGCTATTGAGGTCGTACTCATGACGCGATTTTCGAAAATTTTCTTCAAATGTCCATCGATCCTACCCAGGAGATGACGAATATGAGGTCCGTTCAAAATAATATATATATATATATATTTATTTATTAGTCTGTTAACGCTCCAGTGGTCGCAATTTTATTTTTGTTTGATCGTTACCAAACTCGATATTTAAACGTTTTATGCAAAAAGACAGATCAAGTTTGTTAATGGCTAAAATCGGACCAGTGGGAGGGGGGGGGGGTTTAGAGGGGGGATTTTCGAAAATTCGAAATATCTGTTACCATACTTCGGATCGAAAAATTGAATAGAACCAATCTTATTCCAAATTAACTTTACTATAAATATTGTTTGAAACTTTTATTCTCTATCTTTAATATTAACCGAGATATTTGCATTTTTATTAAATTTGGGCCGATAACGGATGACAGTTTCCCGCCAAAAGCTAGATCGCCCCTTTGCCGTAAATGTTCGGCTCTCGTATGGAGATTTCTCTATTGTATAACTTCACGTGGGAAATCTGCCTAGTTTAGCAGCCCCTGCGTGACGGACTTTTTTATTACCAGATTTCCCTAAAGGAAATATATATATATATATATATATATATATATATATATATATAAACAGTGGGAGGGGAGGGGGGGTTAGTGGGGGGAATTATCCCCGTTACTATACGTCGGATCGAAAAATTGTATAGAAACAATCTTATTGGAAATGTAATTCCAAGTAAATTTGGTTTTGATTATTAACCGAGATATTTGAATTTTTTAGTTTTCGGTCTTCAGTAAACTACTCATGTCATAATGTGTTATATTATGAAGCACATTACTTGAAGCCTAAATACCAAATATTGTTATCATTGAACCTTTACGTTTTGAGATAAATGCAAATATGTGGCGCACGTGGGAAATCTGCTTAGTTAACGCAGACCCTGCATGACGGACTTTTTTAATATTTAAGAACACAAGCTTCCGAAGTGTTAAGGAGATGAACTTAAAAAAATAATGGATGTTACCTACCTGTTGGCTAATGGTACGAGGATCGGTTTACCTGGGCCTATTATTCAGGGTCATTTGTTTGGTCTACTACTAGACAAGCCGGTGGCTTCCGGGCCTCCTCCTGTTTATTTAGGTCTCTTAATTCAACAGTTTACAACCTATTTCGGATTAAGGCTGCTTAAAGGTCGATACCTCCACGCGCCATCCACTGAAAATAACATCAGTATTAAATGGTAGATTCAGACATTATTTTCTATATGAACGTGATGTGTTTATTTTTACACCCATAGACAATTAATAGTTATTTCTTCACTTTATTCGTCGTAAATTCTATACGAAGTTCACTGAATAAAATCGGTTACCCTCCTGCAATTTATTTATTAAATTTCCTAACTTTAATATGTTTTTAATGTTAAGTCCCTTTACATTAAGTAACAAAACCTTCAAACTAACAATAAGGGTAACCCACCCAATCTTAAAGCTGATCAAGTTGGATTTTAAGTAATTACTCACTCCCTGCGAGGCATATCCAAATTATAGGCAAAATCCATGCTTTTGAGAAAATAACGCTTTTTTTTGCGAGACATTGGGTGAGATTTTGGAAAATAAATACAGAATTTTGATTGAATCAAGGGCACATTTAGAATAGCCTCCTGACAAATATTAAAATTATAATATTTTACTATTTTGGGAAAGTATACTAAAAAAGTCCGTCACGCAGGGGCTGCGTAAACTAATGAGATTTCCCATGGAAAGTTTAATAATAGATAAACCTACAAACTGCTAACACAACACCACCTTGAATATTAAGTAAATAAATACAAACGGTAATAAGAAATCTTTCCCCTCCCATTCCGGCGTGAATCGTCTAAAATGTAAACAAACAGATCGCCCAACGGCTCACCGGAAAGAAAAACAATAACTGAAACATATCAGAATATAACATATTAATTTTATTGAGAACTATTTCCTATATCTAGTACTGTAATTTATAATGAATCAGTACAATTTTTATCTTAATCAATCAAATTTTAGAAGACCAAGAATTTAAGACGGGGGAGGGGGGTTCACAAGAACATATGTGCATGTATCTCGTATAATAAAGGTCTCTTGGAAAATAATATTTGGTATTTAAGCTTCGAATAATGTGGTTTATTATACAAAAGAGTAACGAGTAGAAGTGGGGGTTTACTGAAGGCTGAAAACTGAAAAGTGCAAATATCTCGGTGAATATTTAAGATAGAGAACAAATTGATATGGCACTATTTATAGTAAATTTAATGTTCAATAAGATTGCATATATACAATGTTTCGATCCGACGTATAGTAACAGAGATATTACGACTTTTCGAAATGCCTCCGCTCTAAACCCCCCCTCCCCCTGGCCCGATTTCAGCCGTTAATGAACTTGATCTTTCTTTTTGCATAAAACGACTATATATGGAGTTTGGTAACGATTAAAAAATAATTACGACCACTAGAGTATCACCACTTAGCGTATGTATATATATATATATATATATATATATATATATATATATATATATATATATATATAAAGATATATATATATATATATACAGTGTTTAACGAACCTCATTTTCGTCATCTTCTGGGTAGGATCTATGGACATTTAAAAAAAAAAATTCGAAAATTGCGTCATGAGTACGACCTCAATAACAGATGTCCCTTAAGGAAAACCTGCTAAAAAAGTCAACGCATCCTCTAATGTTTGGGCATTTAATGAAAATGCTTTATTCCTCTTTACTTCTTTCTCGTTTCATGAGTTTTAGACTTGGAAGAGTTCACAACAAAACAAAGCTCCATCAAATATTGTATGCAAATATTTACAATGCGCAAACAATTATGAAGTATCGAAACTAAAGAATAAAATAAAAATAAAAACCTATTTCGTATAGATTCATCAATTCGAACATTAATTTACCCTCACTGTTTACATTTGTATGATTGAAAATGCTTACTCTAAACAGGTTGTTTTCTGCAAATAAGATGTCATTTAAATCGCTACGTGTCCGCTAAAATCACCACTCAAATTTATAATATGTTAGGGACTATTATTTGTATGTTGAAATATAAAATCGTTCAAATAAATGCATAGCACATCTTGTATTGGCATCTATTGGTTTCTGTAGGAAATGCTGCTCTGGTGATCGCCCCTAGAAACATTTTAGTGGGTCTACTTCATTCCCTATGGCCAATAATCATACTTTTGTGATGGAATTCTAGCACATTATAGAATGTGCCCAATAAATTGCATCTGTCCATGACTTTGATAGGCCTTGATTCTTTTTTTTTGTACTTATTATGGTGACTATGGGTAAAATTCAAATTTCCATTGCTACCAATCGCTTACGTTATCTTCTCTGAAGAGTTCAACTTTCTCTTCCATTAAAAAGTTCATAGTAGACGAATTTGCAACGGACTTGCAAGCCCGTATTAATAAAAATACTCCTTTTGTTTTTGGCTCCTCACTCAGCTAGGTATTATTTTTATATGAACTCTCAGTTCTCAGGCAACAGAACTGTGTACCTCTTTCAATTATGAAAGTGGAAAGCCTTTGGCTTAACAAACAGTTTTGTTAGTCGGCTAAGTTGTTAGTTTCACGCATTAAAAATTTTTTCGAAAATTTCCTTCAAATGTCCATCGATCCTACCTAGGAGATGACGAAAATGAGGTCCTTTTTAAATTGAGTGTATATATATATATATATATATATATATATATATATATATATATATATATATACATTCTGTTACCACTCTGGCGGTCGCAATTATTGTTTTATCGTTACCAAACTCGAAATATAAGCGATTTAGGTGAAAAGAAAGATCGAGTTCGTTAACCGCAAATATCTCGGAGAGGGGAGTTTAAAGGAGGAGAATTTTGAAAACTCGAAATATCTCCGTTATTATACGTCGGATCGAATACGTGTATAAAACCAATCTTATTGTAAAATTAATTGTCTATAAATGCTGTTAAATATATATGTTCTCTAAGATTAATATTAACCGAGATATTTGGAAATTTTAGTTTTCAGCCTTCAGTGAACCCCCCCCCCTCCTACTCGTGTCCTAATAACAATAAGCTGTTATAACATGAACCTCTTTATTCTAAGCTTAAATACCAAGCATTTTTTCTATTGGACCTGGACTGAAATCGGACCAGGGTTAGGGGGTATAGAGAAGGAGGGGAATTCAAACATTCATAATGTCTCCATTATTATGAGCAGGGCCGTAAAAGGTTATACAATGGATCATGTTAAACTTTTGAAGCTCTACAATTTTTTTTCTGCGCATTTTTGTTGTAACTCAATTGCTAACCTAGTTATTCGTTATTTCTTATTTTCTGCCTTCAGTTACCCCCCCCCTTTCCCTGCGACTCATCAGTTTTTCTTATGGAATCTGCTTAGTTTACGCAGCCCCTGCGTGACGGACTTTTTTTATTATACAAGTATTTCGAAGACATGAGGCAGAAAGGAAGTAGTTCTATAATTACGAAAACTATTGTGCTTCCTTTTACATCCACTCTATAGGCTTAAAAATTGGCAAATTTCAAATTACTATAAACTTCTGTCCAGTTCAATTTATCTGTATTTACTAAGTTACTTCATATATTTAAGTTGTATTGTTTCATTTGTTTTTAATACCACGTAGAATAACAGCTTTATCCGTTGATTATAATCACGTGTTTATCGGGCTGACACATTTTATGCTGTTTTCTCTCTGTTCTTCCTACTTACGGCTAGGACCGGGCTACTTCGCCACTGATGGTTGATTAGTAACTACATGAGCTGATTTAATTTTGTCCGGGGCCGAGTACTATTTATTCTGCTGAAGGAGTGGAGGGACACGAGTGGATTGGGCTAGCATGAAAGAAACATAAGGCTAGTAAAGTTTATGGAGAGGGTACGGACACCTCAGCATCGTAGATAGCTACTGGGGAGTCCCCGGTTAGCTTTGCCCTTTTTCTCTTAACAAATACTCATTCCAATCCTACATCAGAACTTCCACACCAAGAGCTCATTAGCCATGGAATCTAGCAAATAGACCGTATTAATTTCTGATTAATAAATACATAGGTATATAATGTAAATTCTAAATTTTGTACCTCAGTTGCACGTTTTTTGTACGAGCCTAGTAATAGCAGGAGGGAAACAAACTTTTACTTAAGAAATATATGTGTACTCGAGTAGTACTAATAATAACACCCATTAAAAATTCATCAGGCCCTGGCTGCGTCTCCCAAATGCAGGAATAACCCCGAGACCACGTCATTCCACTTCCTATTCCCTGTTTAAAAAAAGTCCGTCACGCGGGCTTGCATTAACTAAGTAAATTTCTCACTTTTTGGATTTATCTCAAAACGTAAAAGTTCAATGAAAACAATATTTGGTATTTAGGCTTCAAATAAAGTGCTTCACAATATAACATCTTATTGTTCATATGACAATAGTAGAGAGAAGGGGTTTAGTGAAGTCGGAAAATTAAAAAAAAGTAAATTTCTCGGTTAATACTCAAGCTAATGAAAAAATGTACACACCAACATCTACAGAACATTATATTTACAACAAGATTGGCTCTATATAGTTTTTCGATCGGTCGCATAATAACGGAGATATTAAGAATTTTCTAGTTATATACATAGAAATATATATATATATATATATATACTATCTCAGATACCCGGCTTCGCTCGGGAATTCATTTGAGGCTGAATGGTGATTGTATATTTTTGGCAAGGCTTTACTTTGCACAATATTTTGACATTTACCCGTCCCAGTGTTTAGGGTTAACACCCGTCGTTTCTGTGGATTTGTTAATAGTAAAATTATTTTTTTATGTAAGACTTCACTGTCCTGTATATTGTCATATTTCCCGTTTCCTGTGCATTATGCATAGATTTGAATTAATAAGGAGAAAATATTGACATACATTTGAATTAATTTTTTCAGGTGAGGTACCTGGTAGTTTATATTGAAAAGAAGTGTTGAGCAAATGTCTCTAAATAACTAAATAAACAACTTTTGTTATGTGCATATTTGCCAAAACCCCAATAGGAAATCACTATTTTTAAATTCAGGCCTCCCTTATAACCCCCACTCCTGCCCGTCCCTAGAAATGTTAGTACGTATGTTATACTAATTCACAAAACTAGTTTGGTTTAGTTCGGTTGAGTCTTTTGTACCAAATAAAATTTTTCACTTCCGCTATAGGTTTTAGCGTATATCTCGTTTATAATTCGGTATACGAAAAAAGTGTGTATAACAAAAGTTACTCTAAATAACAAAATAAACAACTTTTGTTATGTTCATATTTGGCGAAAAACCAATAGGAAACTAAATATCGCTATTTTTAATTTCTGGCTTTGGAACCCCCACTCCTGTACGTCTCAGAGGATATTAATATAGCCTAAAGTCTAAGTTGGGTTAGTAGTAATATACATACCAAGTTTCATAAAATTAGGTTCAGCCGTTTATGCGTGAAAAGGTAACAAACAAACAAACAGACACCAAAGAAACAAAATGCAGTTATGGTGTCTATGACATGTTAAACGAAAAGCTATCGTGAAATTTCGCGAAAAAAATCAATGTACAGACAGAGGTTACAATTTTATATATATATATATATATATATATACACAGTTTTGAACGGACCTCATTTTCGTCATCTCCAGGTAGGATCAGTGGACATTTGGGGAAATTTTTCGAAAATCGCGTCATGAGTTCGACCTCAATAACTGATTCCCCTTAAGGAAATATGCTAACAATACTCAACATTTAAAACATGTGACATTCAATGTTATAATAGTTTACAGATACAATTGCATGAGTAAGTGTTGGGGTTCAGGAAAGAAATAGACTAAGAAATATAAATTGAACGCTACACTTTTAGAGTAGTACACTCTGCCGGGTGATGTTGAATTTTTTCCAGTGGCGGCTTCGCCCCTTGTTATAATGAATGCTTAGAAACGGGTAACAACTTTAGTCCTCCCACTGTGGCAAATATATGAATGTTTGCATCAGAAATCTTCCGTTATTAATGTATATGTAGTGCTAAGAATATGGAGTGGTGAAAAGCCTGCTTTTATACCCGTATATACATTGCTGTATAACTCATTTGGAGTCTCAAATGATTATCTTCAGTTCTAAATTTTTTTATTAGTGTAATTTTATTCCATCCTTTACCAAAAGAATTTAAGGAGAGATACTACTAATAACATCTCTGAATACTACGATTGATAGAAATATTTCTATTTTTGGTCCTTTTCAAATTTATGTGATTTCTTGAATTATTCAATAATTTAAAAGGTCGACTATATTCCCCTTATTAATATCATCGACTATAACACTAATTAGTAAATACGCCACACTGAAAGTAGTGGTAAATATAACCACGACTTTTCGCAGGGCCTCCGCCCCCCCCCCATATATATAATAGTATAAAAACATATATGTAAAATCTCCAATTGTTGACGATTAGACCAGTGTACTTATTGATAAAACTTGGTTGACGAGTGAATCCTAGACATATACTGGGTATGATTAACAATCCTACGACGATTGAATTTTAATGATGAGATGTGTAGAAAACTGCAATCTAAATAACATTCTCACTTGTTTCCATTGGTCGTGAGGAAACGCTTCAGTTTATATATAAATCTGGTTAGAATTTTTATATAAAAAGGGAGCTTATAGCTTAGGGCGGAGAGATGGTATGGTAAAGAAGTGATTTCTTCCGGAGAGGGGAAACGTTTATCGGGGTAAAGAGGCGAAGAGGCAACTATAAATATAGGTTATACCCTATCATGTTATGTCAGTTGTGGGTGTGTAAGCTGCGTGTAATGTATGGCTGGGATTGAGGGAGGGAGAGCGTGGGTGGGCTCCCCACCCCTAAAGCACTACATCAGCTAGCCTACCAGCCAATGGGCAATTATTTGTCTTGTTAGCACCTCTGCCGGCCCTATCTATCTAATACACTCCCCACCTAACTCACTCATACCGACCTCTCGCCTAAAAACAATCCCCCATTATTAGCATTTATCCCCTTCCCTTATACGGCCATTAAATATTTTCTCTTGCCGTTCTTTCAACAAGAGATGAAAATATTGAGATGGGTGATGGGGGTTGATATGAATACCAATTAAGTATATCCTAAACCTTACTAATTGGATGCACAGATCAATAAGCTAATATTTGGAGGTCTTTTTAGTGTGTTTTCCCTTTTAAAAATGAGGTCTTCAGGTTTTGCCTATGCCTATATGATTTCAACGTGGGAGGATATTGGCACGACGGGAAAACCTATTTATATATAAAAAAGTGTCCGTCACGCAGGGGCTGCGTAAACTAAGCAGATTTCCCACGTGAAGTTTTACAATAGAGAAATTTCACGAGAGACGAACAGTTACTAGCTTTTGACGGAAACTCACGACTAGACCCGAAGTTAGCCGATCTCATTTCGTCCGTTACAATTAATAAAACTGCAAATATCTTGGTTAATATTTAAGATAGAGAATAAATGCATAGAACAATTTTTATAGTATTTAGTTTCATTTGCTATAAGATTGGTTCTATAAAATGTTTTGATCCGACGTATGGTAATGGAGATATTTCGAATTTTCGAAAATCCTCTCTGTAAGCTCCTCCCCCTCCCACTGGTCCGATTTCAGCCATTAACGAACTCGATCTGTCTTTTTGCAAACAAAAATTGCGACCGCTAGAGCGTTAACAGGCAAATATATATATATATATATATATATATATATATATATATAATTCTGAATGAACCTCATTTTCGTCATCTCTTGGGTAGGATCAATGAACATTTGAAGAAATTTTTCGAAAATCGCATCATGAGTACGACCTCAACAGCTGACTTCCCTTGAGGGAAATCTGCTAAAAATGAATGTTTGTTTGTATGTCCTTTATAGAATCGTAAACGGCTGAACCGAATTTTATGAAACTTGGTATGTATATTACTACTAACCCAGTCTAGGTTTTTGGCTATATTAATGTTCTCTGAGACGAACAGGAGTGGGAATTATAAGGGAGGCCTGAAATTAAAAATAGCGATATTTCGTTTCCTATTGGGTTTTTGGCAATTATGCTCATAACAAAAGTTGTTTATTTTGTTATTTAAAGTAACTTTTGATATATGCACCTTTTCCGTATAACGAAGTATAAATGAGGTATACACGAAAAACTATAGAAGGGGTCAACAATGTTATGGGACAGGAAAGACTAAATCGAAATCAACGAAACTCCGTATTTTTGACTATAAGCTATATTAACATTTTTAAGAACGAACAGGAGTGGTGGTTGGTAGGGAGGCGTGAAATGAAAAATTGTCTTATTTTGTTTCCTATTGTTTTTTAGCGAACGTGCACATGGTAAAAGTTGTTTAATTTGACATTTAGAGTAACTTTTAGCAGATTTCCCTCAAGGGAAATCAGCTATTGAGGTTGTACTCATGACGGAATTTTCGAAATCTTTCTTCAAATGTCCATCAATCCTACCTAGTAGATGACGAAAATGAGGTCCGTTCAAAACTGTATATATATTTGTTACCGCTCTAGCGGTCGCAATTTTTGTTCGATCGTTACCAAACTCGATATTTAGTCGTTTTATGTAAAAAAAAAGATCAAGTTCTTTAACGGCTGAAATCGGACCAGTGAGAGGGGGGGTTTAGAGGGGAGGATTTTCGAAAATTCGAAATATCTCCGTTACTGTACGTCAGATCGAAAAATACAGAATCAATCTTATTGCAAATTAAATTTACTATACACATACAGTAAATATTGTTCTATACATTTATTCTCTATCTTGAATATTAACCGAGATATTTGCATTTTTATTAAAACTGGGCGACTAACTAGGCTTCCCCACCAAAAGCTAGTTTGGTCGTTTCCTTAACTCTCGGCCCTCCTGAAATTTCTCTATTGTAAAACTTCACATCGGAAATCTGCTTAGTTTACGCAGCCTCTGCGTGACGGACTTTTATTATATACATCTTTATCATAATTTAGTATTTTAGTTGGTGGCGTAGCAACGCGCGCAGGGTACAGCTAGTAGAATATAAAATAGACGTCAGCATTCACAGCATACAAGTCGGTAGATGATATGGCTATTTCTTTGGAATCACATTCCGTTTATTCCCAACTTATAATTGTACTAATGATAGTCTTGAAGGATGACTGTTTGCTTTCTATTGGAGGATCATAATTATGAAGGAGAAGAAAGTAAGGGGAGGAGCTAATGGAAGGTGATTAATAAATCTTATTAAATTCCTTAGGAGGAGATAGACTGAAAAGGGCGGGGATGAGAGGGAATCAGCCTGAGCTTAGAATGCCTAGTCACTGGCCTTATTGCAGCCCGGCTCGAGCTAAAAACTGCCTACAACAAAGGACCCTATGCTTATATCATATATTTTTGGGGTGTACTAAAAATGAGAACGGGGTAGCTTTTCTTTTCTTATAAAACTCTCAACAGAAAAAAAATATATAAATATGTATACATCCGTCATTGACTACTGGAAATACAAATAGCTTCGATATAATGAGTGGATTAAAATATACACAAAATAATCGCGTTATATTCATCACAGCACAAATGTCCTATAGCATGTACAGTAAGTGTGAAGTGATTCACTCGTGATATCAATTGTGCTACTCAGATGAAGTATAAATGATTTGAAATAATAATGGTTTCTTGTCGTAAGATTAGATTAAAGCAAACACTAAATTATTCCCTTGTTGTCATCAAATTACAGTCATATTATTGATTTAAGCTTAAGCATGATGCGTGGAATGGCTATTCGGCGAATATTAACGAATTTATTATTGTTCATGAGTTAAAATACACCTAGATTCCCGACAAAATATTACTATTGCTTCGTCTTAGTCTTTGGTGGAACTTTTTTTATCAAATTTCAAGCTTTCTATATAACAAAAGTATGACCAAACTAATTAGCTAACCTTGACGCCGGTTCAGGTGGGACGAAAAAAAACTGGTTTCCTAGGAAAATATAATTAATGCTATTCCAATTATATTCACATTCCTATCAGTGGATATATGGTCCTTATGTAGCGCATGGTGACAAAATGCATTCTCTGAATAAAAATTTAACAATTTGCTCAAAGCCTTCCATGTGCTACTAATAAATTCATCAGACGCATTCAGACTTTCCAATCCAAAGACCTGAGCACCATACTAGATGCTCCAGATTATACCACCAACCACACCCTCCATAAAGATCTTTAATATCCCATTTGTAAAGGACCTAATTCCCTTAAGATTCAGAAAATTCCACAGCAGGCTATCCAATCATCCTAATCCAGAAGTCCTAGCCCTTTCCAGTACCACTCATCCTTATTCCCCTCCGCGGCGCCTCAAGAGACAATGGCCCAGAGATCTCCTATATAAGTGTAAAGTGAAGTGATAGCAGTGGCTATTTTCTTATCAAGTGCCATTCCTCCTTAGCTCTTGACTTCCTTGCCTGGCAGGGAGAGGCATCTCCTCTCATTGTGGTGAAGGAGTGTAGCTTTTGTCGAGAGTGATGGAGGATAATTGTATTGTACATTCACATTACCAAATGCATTTAAATGCAGACTATTATATTCTTAATAAAATAAAAACTAATAAATTAACAAATTTTGATATTCATAAATTGAGCACAATATGTTCTTTACATTTTTACTATGAACGTACTGACTAAATCAGTTTTGACTTCCAAGTAAACCCCCACCCCTATCAGTAGTAATAAAGTATTAAAAAGCCTACGCTGACAATAACCATATCCTTGAATAGTATACAAAAGAATTCACATTTTATCCATATATTCTTAGAAACACTAATAAATTCCATTTAATGGTAATTAAATTTAACTTCTATTTAATGGTAGGATGGTTGGGTATCGGCCATAAATTCTCAATTCTTCAGATAGAGGAGATTATTTATTTTTTATGTTGACAGTTTGGGGGCACCATTGGGTTCCCTCCTTCAGAGCAATTGTAGTAGAGGAGGAGCAGGGAGCACAAAAACTACTTGAATGAAAACCATTCAAGATGTAACTTTCACTACGTGCGATAGATTTTTTTTTTGTCCCTGCTCCTCCTCCACTACAATTGCTCTGAAGAAGGGAACGAATGGTGCCCGAAACTGTCAGCGTAAAAAATAAATAAACTCATCTAAGGAATTGAAAATTTATAGCCGATACCCAACCATTCTCTACTATCATTCAATAACTAACGGCTAACCAACAACCAATAGATAAATTCTGTTTAGTGACCGGATGTTGGAAATCAAAATTAAGAAACTTTATGCCTCTGTAAACAACGTTAAACCATTACTAGATTCCCTAGATATATGATATTATGTCCATCTGGTTTCATAAAATCATTAGGAAACGAAACGCCGTTACCAATGGAAAATTAGTAATAATAATAAGATACTTAAGAGGGATTCTCTGTATTAGTAGACATTTTAGCAGATTTCCCTTAAGGGAAATCAGCTATTGAGGTCGTACTCATGACGTGATTTTCGAAAAATTTCTTCAAATGTCCATCGATCCTACCCAGTAGATGACGAAAATGAGGTTCATCAAAACTATACACACATATATATATATATATATATATATATATATATATATATATATATATATGTCTGTTAACACTCCAGCGGTCGCAATTTTAGTTTAAGCGTCACCAAACTCGGTATTTAATCGATTTATGTAAAAAGAAAGATCAAGTTCGTTAACGGCTGAAATCGGACTAGTGGGGGGGGGGGGGTTTAGAGGGGGGAAATTTTAAAATACGAAATATCGAAACATTTTATAGAATAAAACTTATTGCAAATTAAATTTACTATAAATATTGTTCTATACATTTATTCTCTATCTTGAATATTAACCCTAGTATTACCGAGCTCTCCCAGGTCACATGGATTACCAAGGGGGGGGCTCCTCGAGCCCACAACCTTAAAAACCTTTTATTTTGGTTCTATAATTTTTTTAAAATTTTTATTTCTATTGGATTATGTTTAATGAACGTTTCTTATGACGCCTGTGAAAAAAAAAATTAAAAAAAAAAATGAAATACAAAAATAAAAATAAATTAAAAAAAAAAGTTCGGATGGGGAAAAAAGGATGATTTGAAATTAAATGTTATTTTATTCTACTCTAAACATTGTTAGAATAAAAAGTTATCTATATCTAAGTTATTATAACATTATAATAGAATAATAATTTAAGAAAATATAATTATCAGATTCGTAATGCAATTATCGGTGCTTTTGCACAATAATTTAACGAGCCCATACGTCAAAAAAAAAATTTTTTCTCAACATAGAAATTTTTTTATTTAATTTTATTGTTATGCCCTCACTCTAGGATGTTTTTCTGAGGAATACATAAAATATCAAAAATATCCCATTAAAATTGGGTGATAGGGAACAAAAACAAAAAGTTGTGGGCTCGAGGAGCCCCCCCCTTGGTAGTTCTAGGGTTAACCGAGATATTTGCATTTTTATTAAGCGTAACGGACGAGCTATGGTTCTATGCGTTTCCGCCGAAAGCTAGTTAGGCCGTTTCCGTAACTGTTCGGCTCTCATGAAATTGGTTTAGAGACTCGTTACTGCTACTTTTATTAGTAGGCAGATTTTTCTATTGTAAAACTCTGCTTTGTGGGAAATCTGCTTAGTTTACGCAGCCCCTGCATGATGGACTTTTTATATTATGGCCACTTTTCTTTCCTTAAGTGCCGTAGTTGGCCAGTGGTCATTATGGTGATACAATCGTAAATTAAATTTGTAACATGAATCTCATTTTCATGTTGATTGAATTGACGATCTACAGAAATAAATTAAATATATGTTTTATCCTGAAATAAACTGTAAATAATAGTAAATTACTGTCTGAAAATATATTTGTTTTTCCTTAGGATGGGAGTACAGCGAAATCTATGATATAATGGAGCACCTAAAATAAACTTATACCTATAAATCTAAGTTAATCACTGTTCAGTGGAGCGGTAGTAGTGCCGAGAGGATGTCCAAAATATTTATGTACCGAGTTAAGTTACTTACTTTCTTCCTCCTTTCTGTTGTCATAACAGAAGTGAAGGGAGGAGACTAAAAACAGCTTCCCGGCTTTTAGGGCTACGAGCATTCTAAATGCACTACAACAAAGCTCGTACCTTTCGTTTAGTCCCCTCATAAATCTCTCACGAGGTCTGTTTTTCCTTTAACTATGTAATAGTTTCACCATTTTTAGGAATTGAGGGTGTACACTTTGACAAAACTAAAATATACACCAATCGTTTCTATATAGTAGAGGACAAAAATGAGGTCCGTTCAAATGTATATATATATATATATATATATATATATATATATATATATATATATATAAAATTGTAACCTCTGTCTGTACATTGATTTGTTTCGCGAAATTTCACGATAACTTTTCGTTTCACATGTCATAGACACCATAACTGCATTTTGTTTCTTTCGTGTCTGTTTGTTTGTTACCTTTTCACGCATAAACGACTAACCCAACTTAGACTTTAGGCTATATTAATATCCTCTGAGACGAACAGGAGTGGGGATTATAGGCGAAGAAAAAAATTAAAAATAGCGATATTTCGTTTCCTATTGGTTTTTCGGCAAATATGAACATAACAAAAGTTATTTATTTTGTTCTTTAGAGTAACTTTTGTTATATACACTTTTTTCGTATACCGAATTATAAACGAGATATACGCTAAAACCTATAGCGGAAGTGAACAATTTTATTTTGGACAAAAGACTCAACCGAACTTAATAAAACTCGGTATGTGTATTAGCACTAATGCTTTCATTATAACAAGCCACGCCAACATTTCTAGGAACGGGCAGGAGTGGGGGTTGTAAGGGAGGCCTGAATTTAAAAATAGCGGTATTTCGTTTTCTAGTCGTTTTCCGGCAAATATGAACATAACAAAAATTGTTTATTCTCTTATTTAGAGTAACTTTTGTGATATTCATTTTTGTCTTTTAACAATGTATGAACGAGATATACACTATAAACTAAAGCGGAAATCAACTATTTTATTGGGCGCTAACGATTGAACCGAACTTAACAAAACTCGGTATGTCAATTAGCATTAATTCTTCCATGATTATAAGCTTTATTAAAGTTTTTAGGTTAAAACGGGAGTGGGGGTTATAAGAGAGGCCTGAAATAAAAACTCGCAATATTTCATTGTCTATTTGTTTTTCGACAAACATGCACATAACAAAAGTTGTGTACTTTGTTATTTAGATTAACTTTTGTTTTATACATTTCTCCAGAAACAATGTGTGGAGCAAGTAATTTGCGTAGAAATATTGATATGCTCATAATTCAATCCAATTTGAACTATGAGGTACCTGACCTGGAAAAATTAATTCAAATCTACGTTAATATTTTGTCCTTAATAACTGAAATCTATACATAATGCACAGGAGACGGGAAATATGAAAATATGGAGGACAGTGAAGTCTCACATAAAAAATTAATTTTATTATTAAAAAATGCCAACAACGGGTATAAACCATGAACACTGGGACGGATAAATGTCAAAATAGTGTGCAAAGTAAAGTCTTGCCAAAAAAATACCAATACCATTCAGCCTCAAATCAATTCCCGGGCGAAGCCGGGTATCTGAGCTAGTGTATATATATATATATATATACACTAGCGGACCCGACATACGTTGTCCTGCATGATATTTCAAGCGATTAGGATATTAAATTTAATAAAAATAATAATATAATATAATAATAATTTAATTATGTTTAAAACAAAAGCTACTTTTAATAACACAAAAAACAACTTTTGTTACGTGCACGTTTGCCTAAAAACAAATAGAAAATGAAATCGCGAATTTTTTATTCAGGCCTCCCTTATAACCCCCACTCCCGTTCGAACCTAACAAATTTAATATAGCTTATAATCATGGAAGAATTAATGCTAATTTACATATAGAGTTTTGAAAAGTTCCGTTCATCGTTAGTGTCCAATAAAATTATTGGCTCCCAATTTAATTTTTTAGTGTATATCTCGTTTATACTTTGTTATACTAGAAATGTGAATATAACAAAAGTTACTCTAAATAATAGAATAAACAGCTTTTATATATAACTTTCAAACGAAATATCACTATTTTTAATTTTAGGCCTCCTTTACAACCCCCACTCCTGCTCCATCTGCCGGGCTGATTTGCGAATCTAAACCTTCCAGGGCGTCACCCAAACGCATACAAAAAAATCATTCAAATCTGTTCAGCCGTTTAGGAGGAGTCAAAAAACAAGCCTGTGTTTTTGTTTTTTTGCGTGCGTGTATCAAGTATAATTATTTGATTAGATGATCATGAACATTTTATTGAGCTACACGATTAACGTTTACCAAATTTTATTTTGAACGGCATTTAATTTCAAAGCTCATTGTTTTATAAGTGATTAAACAACTGCATTATTCTTAAATAGAAGCTACTATAGGACTATTAAAGGGATCAAACAGCTCCACTATTCTTAAATAAAAGCTACTATAGGGCTATTATTTGAATCACTAACAGAGTCAGCTATTAGTATAACAATCGTATAATATAAGTGTGCACTCGACACGGGCATAGAGTGAAGTGGCTTTTGGCTGAAATAAAAGGGGAAGAAAAAGCGGAGGGCCTCGATCAGAAAGAGGTGACCATGATCCCGCCGGCTGCACCTATTCACTCATTCACTCTACTTTTGACCCTTCGACTCCATTGTTAACAAACACCATTCAAGGTATTTTTTGCTCAACAGTTCGCGTTCGACACACTTATAGCCACTAGCTACTTCTGGGCCTTTGTCACGACTAGAAAACATCTTGTTCCTGAAGAGAAAGACCGACGGTAGGTCTGCTTGAAGGATGAAATGTTTTCTTGGCACCTCGTAAAATATCGTGGGAGCCGTGTATCTTATTGTAAGACTAGATGTGAGCTCGTTCAGAAACTTTAAAATCAAAAAGTGATTCTGATTTTGGGGACACTTTGTAACATTTTCTTCTTCATCATGCCAATGGTTCTAGATTGCATCAAGAAATACTTGTCAGGACCTTGCACTAATTTCCTAAAATAACTTTTAGCAGATTTCCCTCAAGGTGTCCATCGATCCCTATCTAGTATATGACGAAAATGAGGTCCGTTCATTCTATATATATATATGTTACCGCTCTATTGGTCGCAATTTTTGTTTAATCGTTACCAAGTTCGATGTATAAGCTTTTTATGTAAAAAGAAACATCATGTTCGTTAACGACTGAAATCGGAATGGGGGAAGGGGGGTTTGGAGGGGAGAAATTTAGAGAATTTGAAAAATCTTCGTTATTATGCATCGGATCGAAAAAGTGTATAGAACCAAAGTTATTGCAAATTAAATGTTCTATAAATGTTGCTATATTCTATTTCTCACTATCTTGATTATGAACCGAGATATTTGCATTTTGTAGTTTTCCGCCAACAGTAAACCTCCACTCCTATTCATGTCATAATAACAATAAGCTGTTATATTATGAAGCAGCTTATTTAAAGCCTAAATACAAAATATTGTTTTCATTGAACTTTTACGTTTTGAGATAAATGCAAATACGTGGGAAATCTGCTTAGGAAACACAGCCCCTGGGTGACGGACTTTTGTTAGTGAACGATTAAATGTGAGCGTTTTCGAATGCTCAAGCACCTTTGCAATCTAAAGAATCTTTTTTTTTTATTTTATATATATGTACACACACACATACACGCAAGTTTCATAATGACTGAAAAAGGACCAGGAAAACATGAGCTAAACATGGGATTAGCGGCAGTCTAAAACGTGAAATCCCAAATTTCTCGGTATTATTAGTTAAATCTAAAAACGTTGTACAACCAATCTTGTAAGCATATTAATTTCAGTGCCCTAAAATGGTTCTGCTTACATTTTCCTGTAGCTGTTATATTTATAGAGGTGGATATATTAGCAGATTTTCCTTAAGGGAAATCAGCTATTGAGGTTGTACTCATGACGTAATTTTTGAAATTTTTCTTCAAATGTCCATCGATCCTACCTAGTAGATGACGAAAATGAGGTCCGTTAAAAACTGTATGTGTATATATATATATATATATATATATATATATATATATATATATATATATGTCTGTTACCGGTCGCAATTTTTGTTTGATCGTTAACAAACTCGATATTTAGTCGTTTTATGTAAAAAGAAAGATCAAGTTCTTTAACGGCTGAAATCGGACCAGATGGGATGATTTTCAAAAATTCGAAATATTTCCGTTACTATACGTCGGATCGAAGAATTGTACAGAATCAATCTTATTGCAAATTTAATTTACTAAAATATTGTTATATACATTTGTTCTCTATCTTGACTATTAACCGAGATATTTGCATTTTTATTAAATATGGGCCGCTAACGGACGGGTGACTTTCTCACCAAATGCTAGTTCGGCCGTTTTCTTAACTGCTCGACTCTTGTGAAATTTCTCTATTGTAAAACTTCACGTGGTAAATCTGCTTAGTTTACGCAGCCCCTGCGTGACGGGCTTTTTTTGTGTTTCGAGACTTCAGTAAAGCCCCACTAATACCAATACGATATTCACTTTTGAGGTACCGTCTCGATAAACATGGCATATTATAAATAAGCTAATGCCAAGCTTACGTTTCAGGTCTTGTTTAGTTAGAAAGTGAGAAATAGAAATTATAATGTCCCTATAAGTTATTGAAGATTTAAATGCTATAAAATATTGCAGATTATGACTCTATAAGGTATTAGAGATTATAATGCTTCCATAATTCATTAGAGACTACATTGTCTCAATAAGGTATTACAGATTGTAATTTATGATCTCTATTCTCAGTGCTCTACATCTGTACTTGTAAACTGAAAGTCATCTTGTGCGATTCCTGCTTATTTTACGTATTCGTGATGGGCTTTTTCATTCATTACTTAAAATTCCATAACAAAAGTTATTCATACGGTGGAAAAATTTAATTTTTCTGTAATCGTTGAATAATGGTAACATTACTAAACTGAAATGAGTGAAGAAAGTGAAACATTTTGCAATAGAGTGAAGAAAGTGAATTGCCTTCTTAATTAGTAATAAGTACGAGTATAAATTAAAAAATAATTTGAAGTTGGAAATTAAATGCTTTTAAATGTTTCTTAACATTGTAAGAATTTATTTTAACAAAATAAATTGAAATGTGAATGAATTATTGGTGGAAATAATCCATATATTTTAAAATTTAAATATAATAATAATTACCTTCCTTGTTTATAACCTGCACTACTTCACAATCATCACTAGTTGTTTTATAACTATGCTTATAACCTTTCACAACCATGCTTATAACCAACCAACAACATACCATAATCTTCACAACATCCTAATTTTGTTCATATTCTGGTTAGATCTGATCATGTATTACACGATTACAGAAAAAAAATAATATTTACACTCGTGACGAATGTAGAAAGTACACTCGTGAACGAAAGTAGAATTTACAACTACTTTCGTCTCTTGTATAATAAATAACTATTTAATAGAGAATCCAAAGAATATGTTCTTTACGCTAAAGTATCCCACTAATACAAACTATTCCAGTTGTCTTTAATTGCGTTTCTAGTATGCTGAAAATGTTAGTGAGCATTGTCCTCACCTACAAGACACAACATTTTTTTTCTAACGCGAGTAATTCTGTAACTTTGGTCAAATCTCACTCAATAGAACATTCGGTGTACTTTAATAGCAGTAAATTAAAATTACTATTGCAATTGTTGAGACTAAGACGAATTGTTGTAAATTGAATACTCAGCAACACAGTAAACAAGCTAACTTATAAATAACCGATTACTATTAAGTATTGAAAATTCGCCTTTACATTTCGTTTTAAATAGCACAAAACCAATAATTTATATTGAAAATTTAACATATATTAGTAATTTTACAATAATTAAAATATATTTTATTTCAAAATTATTTTTCTTTTCTTTCTCTGTGTAATTTACTAGTACATTTTTGTTTATATTTGATTCAATAATTTACTCTAAGGTTCCAATTTAAACATATTTTTTAATGAGATGAAAATGGTGCATTATAACCTCTAAGGTAATTTAATTGACTTCATACAAATTCTCAGATGAATAATAGAAAAAGTCCGTCACGCAGGGGCTGCGTAAACTAAGTAGATTTCCCACGTGAAGATTTACAATAGAGAAATTTCAGAATAGAGAGTCTAACAGTTACGGGAACGGCCCGAACTAGCTCTTGACTGAAACTCACGACTAGACCCGAAGTTAGCCGATCTCATCTCAGAAGCTGAAAACAGAAAAATGCAAATATCTCGGTTAATATTCAAGATAGAGAATAAATGTGTATTACATTATTTATAGTAAATTTAATTTTCAATAAGATTGATTCTATATAATTTTTCGATCCGACGTACAGTAACGGAGAGATTTCGAATTTACGAAAATCCTTTCCTCTAAACCCCCCCTCCCACTTGTCCGATTTCAGCCATTAACGAACTTGATCTTTATTTTTGCATAAAACGTTTAAATGTCGAGTTTGGTAACGATCAAACGAAAATTGCGACCGCTAGAACGTTAACAGACAAATATATATATCTATATGTATCTATATAGATATATATATATATTTACAATTTTGAACGGACCTCATTTTCGTTATCTCCTGGGTAGGATCGATGGACATTTGAAGAAATTTTTCGAAACTGGCGTCATGAGTACGACCTCAATAGCTGATTTCCCTTAAGGGAAATCTACTAAAAGATAAGACACCTAGCATCTTATATCGAAAATGTTTTCAATTTGCAGCTAGTAGGAGAATTCAAAATAATAATTTAGATATTTATAGATGACTCCTACAAAAATTTCTATATTTATAGGTCTCATAATTATATTTTAAAATAATCTATCTCATAAGTATGACCAGAATTATTCAATATTCAATTTACTTGTCTTTTTTATTTATTTATTATTAAGTACCGTTGTAAAGACATTTGAAATGAGATTTTCCCCATAACAGAGATTTTCAAAAGTCTTATTCGTATTCCACCAACCACTGCGTGCCTCCCTTACATCTGATTTTAGTATCTACTAAAATCATTTCTGTTCTAAATCAAATGAATTTCATTATTTATAGACGTGTTTATGTGGAGTAATGCTGTTAGGCTTTGAGTGAAATATAACAAATACTCATGTATCTCTCCTAAATAAAAGTAATTGAGTATTCTTCACGCATGGGCAAAGAAAATTCCTCTAGTTGTATTGGTCAGTAATTTAATTTGCAAAGAGTTGAACTTTGTGTCCGGAGAGCCACGTAAATGCATAAATAATAAGCAGAACCTCGTGAATTATTTTAACGGGAAAAACATTGGAAGAGGGATTTTTTAAGAGCAAAAATGTGTATTGTGATCGATTTAAGGAATTTATATTATGAAAATGTGTTTTATTTCATGATATTCCTTTCAAGTATCCGTTTCCGAGCTGAAGTACATTGTGCAAGTGGCGGCTCTTTGGAACCAGGTAGTTTTTCATCCATGGAAGGTGATTCAAAGGCTGCTAGCTAAGCTACCTCTCTTAAAGCCCAATAGAGCTAAATTAGTCTCAACCCTTAATGCCGGGCGGCTACTTTGGAGTTGGACAGTTATAATAGAGTACAGAGTGGATAGTACAATGGTGTAAATAGTAGACCGTTGGCTGCGGGAGGCCTTGTCGACAGCAGGTATCCCATACCCTTTAGCTACCAGGGGTTATCCTGGTTAAATTAGTCCCTATCCTTCAGGTTTGTTGTTAACCTGACGCCGACACGATAAAGAGGATTGCCGGCCAGCGACATACAATAGGGGTACTAGGTAGGCACCCCCCGGGACTCCTTCTCAATAGCATTCTCATGTCTACCGCCCCCATAGACTGCTCTCTCTCTCTCTCTCTCTCTCTCTCTCTCTCTCTCTCTCTCTCTCTCTCTCTCTCTCTCTCTCTCTCTCTCTCTCTCTCTCTCTCTCTCTCTCTCTCTCTCTCTCTCTCTCTCTCTCTCTCTCTCTCTCTCTCTCTCTCTCTCTCTCTCTCTCTCTCTCTCTCTCTCTCTCTCTCTCTCTCTCTCTCTCTCCTCTCACACACTCTCACTCTCTCCTCTCTCTCTCTCCTCTCACACACTCTCACTCTGTCTCTCATGCACTCTCACCCACCAACAAAACTCTCAAAAGCCTAAGAATTCTGACAAAGAAATCTTGAGTGGATTCGAATTTTCTTAAGAGTCAATGTTTCTTTTCAATTGAATCCCATCAGACGAGGAGGGTAGGTCTTTTAACATTCACCATGCGTTTCAATTTGACAAGCTAAATTATTTTTTCCAACTACAATTATATTCGAAAAATTAAAAATAAAATCACCTTCAGTAACGTACTGTTAAAACCGTGTTAGTAGAAAATCTGCCACTCTTAAATATATAGATCTATCTGCCAAATGTTGTAGTTTTGATATAGAACCTTTTTATTGGTGGGAGAGTTGTTAATGTAATGTGTGTTTTCCCTTCTAAAATCTAAGAAAAAAATTATTATTCCTCTACGTAGCTCAATTATATTAGTTTCTATATTTTAGAATAAGTCTACTTATAAGTGTTGTGCGATAATTCTCTCTTGCGGCTCTTGTATATAGTTATATTTTTTCCATACTGCTTCGTTATATTTTTTTTTGCGTTTTATACAATGTTAAGTTTGAAATTATTTCATCGACAGATCCATTTACTCAATCCATCTTTTCGTTTAGTCTTTTTTTTTTTAATTTTTTTTATTCAGAAGCTTACCTACAATGATCAAAGGGTCTTGAAGCTTTTGGGACTTTGTCGAAATCGTTCTTGAGAATTCCTCACTCTTATCAATCTCTCGTATGTCCTGTCTCCGCAAATCGTACTGCTGGGCTATCTTTGCATTGGACTATCATTTTACCTACTGAACAATTTTTTTTTTTTTTTTTTTTTTTTTTTTTTTTTTTTTTTTTTTTTTTTTTTTTTTTTTTTTTTTTTTACGTATTTCCTCTACATAGTAACCCTATGTGGAGAGATTTTATTTTTCTGCACATCCCATGCATATTTGCATTATATGTGCATTTTGGCAAAACTTTTAACAATGTTTTATATAATAATAAATATAAATATTAAAAATGTAAATAAGATTATGAAAATTAAACTTGATAAAATAAAATCAAAAAACATAAAAGAGAAAAATTCAGGAATACAATTAAATAACCAATAAAAAAAAAATTACATAATATTATATTATCTTTTCCTCTCTCAGATTAAGAATATCATAGGCTATTGCTTTTAATAAATTCAGGTGTTGTATGTCTTGGGTCAGTCTACATTCATAAATCAGTCTGTTCAGTGTAACTGTCACTTTTGCAAGTCTTTGAGTCAGTATAAGTAAGAGTCTGTATTTCCGTGGCCAGTTAGTATTTGTGTTAGATAAAATGTATGTTGGGATAGTGAGATATTGGTTTTTAAAACAGGGATATATAATTTTAGATGTAATCGTTTATCTGTATGATTCCATCACTGTTGTCACAAATTAATAATTTTTTCTCTCAATAAAGATCTTAACACAGTCGGAGTAATTTTATTGTAAATTACCTCTTCGCTACTTTTAGAGGCACTTTTGGCGAGATATCGACTATTTCATTGCCCATAATTCCTGCATGTGTCTTGACCCATTTGAAGTGAATGAAAGTCAGTCTGTTTTTTAATTGTTTAATTTTAACATTTAACCTCGTATTGAGCAGTCATGATTGACCAGGTAAGAGGTTCGCTAAACTAATCTATAAGGTTTGTTATTTAGGCATACATTTGTTCAATGAGCATATAGGATCTCGCAAAAAGTCCACCTAAATGAATAAAAGCTTTAACCTACTTATAATCACCCATAGATATCGGTCTACAAAGTTCCGTTAGTTCATAATTCCATCCGCAACTTTGAATAGCCAGCTGGATTTGTTGGCGGAAACGTCTTCATCTGAGGCGGCCCCTCACTAAAGAAATCCTTACACGAGCCGGCCCATTGGGCGCGGCGAGGCTCTAATCTCCCGACGGTACCTGGAAAATATTACAATGTATGGAAAATGAAGGGATTTTACGGTTGAGACTGTCTGAAATTGGGGCATTATACGGTGAATTAGAAAGGCCCTGCCTTTGGAGCGGCACAGGTGTGAGGGAGGGCCAAAACATACTTCCCAATTGTTGTCAGCTTGTACTACCTGGGCCGGTTCAAAGGGGCCGCTGCCTTTTCCCCACCCGTCCCCTCCCATTCAGTCGGCGATGTTATAATTTCTCAGCTCTTGACACAGGGATCCTCAAGTGTTCTATTTAGAGTGAAAGAGCAGCCCTCCTATCTCTTGGACCTCTTTATAACAGTCCCCATCCATACTCCTCAGGCAACAAATCGGCTCCTGCTTCACACCGATCATTCTACTCGTGGGAAAATCTTAATTCACTTCCACCAAAAGCTTCTTTCATAGGGTAATAAATCTACCTTATTGTCTTGGATCAATTTCCTCCACAATATCGTGACCTGGAGTTATTATATTTTCAAAATATTATACATATTTAGTATATTAGTGAAACGTTGCTAACCTCAGCAGTCTTAAGAGTGGAATTCTTATTAAAAATGGAGAGAGAAAGATTGAAAATAGTTGATTATATCATAAATTTATTCAGAGATTATTTCTGTTGTTAATACTCAAAATGATCGCAGGAATGCATAGTTCAATATTCCCCAGAATGCCCCCCTCCAATTTAAATTTATACGCAGAAAGGAAAAGGTACAAATTTTCAATAGACCATCTGTCATGTATGAGTGTGAAACATGGACTCTGACAAAGGATATCAGGAAGGCACTACTAGCCTGGAAGGGAAGACCACTTAGAATTATTTTTGGAGTACAGCAGCTGCAATAGAAAATGTTTCATCAGAATGTTACATACTCTATATATAGCAAAACTAACATAATCTATGCTAGTTAATGCAAGACCGACTGCGAAGGTTGGGGCAAATAGAAAGAAGAACGTTTTTAACGTTATAATAATTATATTTGTTGTTTGTTTGCCTCGTGCTATTCCTCCGAAAATACTTTCAAATTGGAGCTGCATCCATTGAAATTTAGTTTGTTGAAATAAGCGGCGATGGCTTCATCTGAACCTAAATAACATTATGTTTACTGTGTAAAATGAAATCCGAAGAAATAATTGCACTCGTGGTCCCTCCAAAATAGCTAAACAGATATTAGCCCCCTCTCCTCCTGACATGGATCAAAGAGAATCTAAAAATAAGATACATTCACAGATTGGTATATGTTCATAAAACAAAATAGTAGAACTGCAAAATAATCAAAGGTGCGAGGAACATTACCTGTTTAAAACGGTTAATCCCAAGCACTGAGTGCCCTGTCAAGGAACTTTATGAGGAGAAAATAAATGAAAAGATATTGAAAACTTGAAAATTTATCACAGGAGAAATTAAAAAGTTAGAGAATCTTAACATCTTCAATTAAAAGCACTAAGAAATAAACCAAGAGACAGGAAACAAAATATACAAACAAATATCTCTCATCAAAAAACAAGTCAATCAACAGAAATGGTGAGTTGTCTGGACTAAGAAAGGGTCTTACATTTAGAACTCACTTTCCCTTATTTAATGTCGTTTTGCTTTCTTCCCTCCGTACTTCCTTCTGCCAAGATCGTTTAATTTAGATGCAGCTTTAATTAAAAGCAAGGACAAGTTCCGTAGAGGGTCATTTGCTCCTGGGTTCCCAGAAAGCGACGACTAAACAAGTTAACACATCCTGCATTCTAGCATCTTTTCCCATTTTCTCTTTAGGTACTCTACTTTTTTATTCTGTACAATACATTATATTTCTCTCTCTCTCTCTCTCTCTCTCTCTCTCTCTCTCTCTCTTCTCTCTCTTCTCTCTCTCTCTTCTCTCTCTCTCCCTCTCAATCTGTTCACTCTCTCCTCTCTCTCTCACAAGCTTTTCATTCTCTCTCAATTACAAACTTATAAGCTGATTGAATGACTATTCCTTTTCCTCATTGTTGGCTATTATTTCAAAGATATAATTGAACTCATTGGATTCATTGATCCTTCTTGATTTGTTTCCTACTAATTTTGTCAAGCAATCCTTGAAATTAGCGTCATTAGAGCCAGGAACGAAACTTTTTAAAGTAATATCCTCCTATCAAGTTATATGTAGAAAGGTTCATATTTCCTATGTATTGAGAAACAATTACATAGCAGTAAATTTATTATTGTTTAATAAATGTTTTAAGTGCCACTAAAAAATTGTAATTTTGATTATCTCTTTTTTCAGATGGTCCCTTACACTACAGAGACCTTTCCTTCAATTGTATGTAGCACTAAAAGTAATATTCTTAGTACTCATCCTGCCTAGTGGCACTTGAAATACTTCCTTTTGTATTTATTAAATTAGTTATCGTCGATTAGTAGTAAATAAGTAGAAACACTCAATGCCATTGGTGAATTCAGCAAGATTTTCATTATCTCAAATCCGATTAAATAACCAAAACACATAGATAATAAATCGCTCGTTGTATGATGTCTAAATGACTTCTTGCAGATTTGAACTATCGAACCACACCATAGTCCTGTAGTTTAGGACCTGGACCATCCCAAGTACTCCCTGAGGTCATACAACGAGCTCGGCCTTTTCGCCAAATCTCCTTATTGTATAACATACTTTGTCTTCTTAGTTCTATTCTTTCCAGTTGTTCCCACTGGAAGCAAATACTGAAGGAAGCATTTTCACTGTAAAGAAATCGTGTCCCCACGCAAAACGACTCCTCTTTATTTCTGGTTTCCCTTGATGACCTCATGTACCAAATTTATATTGTACCATTAATTGTGAGCTCATCTTGCCAAATTATCTACAACTCCAGTTGCACTGGTTCAACGAATAATCGTTTGCAAGCGCCATTTGCTGTTTAAGCCTATTGTATAAGGTGCTGCTGGGATTAGTTATTATTCTTCGGATTGTCATTTCAAGTACGAGAATATAAATCACTGGTCAATTGTTGTTCTTGGGGCAGGAATCTGGTATCCTCAATGCTATTTGGGACTCTTACGTTTTGAATTTAAGGACAATTTTTTCCGGTCCATTCTCATCAATCTGATAACTATACTAGGTATTCCCAAGGGCTACAACGCCAATAGTAGTATTAAACTCCCACCTACCTGCATTGGTGTAAGTCTGCCGAAAATTAATAAAGAGTTCCTTTGCTTTTCTAATTTCTGTTTAACATATGATTTCTTGTCGAGCACTCTGAGGATCCTTTTACTCCTTTTCATCATCAACCTAACCACAAACAACAACACACAATATCTCATAAGTGCACGATAGAAGGGCTATACTACATTTCACAATAAGCCTTTCTTCCCATTTCGCAGGCATTTTTCCTTTACTCGAAATACCTCATTCCAAACATTATGCTGCATGTGTATTCCAGCAGTTACAAAGGAATATAGTAAAGTCCTTGAAGACTTAATTATTTCGTTCTATTCTCAATCCGGTGTCAGAGTTTCCTCAATTCCATAGATATTGGCATGTGAATTAGTGACCGGCATGTCTCTACATTTAATATTTCTTTGATCTGATCGTTTTCAGTGAGTGAAGTACCTGGACTTGAAACAACTCACTACCGCAGACAGAACCCTCGTTGAAGTCATTGAACACCCTTTTAAAAACTGTCTGTATCTCTTCGAGTTCCTTAAGTTCATAAACTCTTTCTTTATTTATGATGTAGAAGTCTTCTTGCGTTGCTCTTCTTTACAGAACGTGTATTATACGAATCACAAGTTTTTCTTAAAAACAAACTCGTTACTGCACCTAATTAAATTTCCACATTCTCCATCTTTCACTCATTACTTCGTCCATATAATATGGCAGGTGGGAGGCTTCTTCTCGAGACAGGCCTCCCTTGTTTCATTATGACTCCGGTGGAGTCTCTTCCCAGTAAGGCTTAAGGGTTTCATCGGCCAGTATCTTCGTAGCTCCAATTCTCGGCTCTCTTCCTCAGTGCCAGAAATAACCTGTTTTTATCTGGAATCAGGAAATGGTTTCAATTTACCTCTCTAGCTTCGTACATCCGTAATGTGGGAATAAATCATGGTATTTATTTAAATATGGGCACATATGTGGGGGGCACTTTTCGTCAGGGAACATTGTGGGCCCACTTACCCGAATCCATAGCAAACTCTACAGTTCGTCACCTGTCAGCGTTGTTCAACTCATGTTTGCTTTACTATCCTACAGTATGTCTACTATAGGTGACTTAGTGCCGAGCTTGCTTCAGTATTCGATCGTACGCCATTGCCATATAGACATAGAAAGTTTGTTTTTCTTCTGCTTCTGCAACCTAACACGTCATGAACTACACGTGTACCCACTGAGTAACGAAATTTTACAGAACCCTCCCTTCTATCTGATTCTACAGACTCTGTTTCTGTAGATATTCAAGGAGTGTAGGAACATCATAAACCCGGTGCTATACTGATTTTGTCACTCCAGGCTTCATTAATGTAAATTTCAAAATGAAGACGTTACTTAAATTTTAGGAAAATAAAAAATTAGTTGAGTACTTTGTGCTATATGAGATAGGGGTACTTTTTTTTGTATTTAAATAATTTTTAACCTGCACTATCAGAGCTGTCTGGCACATTTAAACGATATTGTGAGAAGCTACAAGGTCCCCCTGGCAAACCATCAGCATTTTTATGTGAAATCTCCTTCAATATACCAAAGACACAGTGGACGCGCTTATGCATTTTGGTTGCACGCTAAATCGTTTGTCTCCTTTTTTAGCAGATTTCCCTTAAGGGAAATCAGCTATTAAGGTCGTACTCATGCTGCGAGTTTCGAAAAATTTCTTCAAATGTCCATTGATCCTACCCAGGAGATGACGAAAATGAGGTCCTTTCAAAATTATATATATATATATATATATATATATATATATATATATATATATTTGTCTGTTAACGCTCTAGCGGTCGCAATTTATGTTTGATCGTTACCAAACTCGGAATTTAATCGTTTTATGTAAAAAGGAAGATCAAGTTCGTTAATGGCTGAAATCGGACCAGTGGGAGGGGAGGGGTTTAGAGGGGGGATTTTTGAAAATTAAAAATATCTCCGTTATTATGCGTCGGATCGAAAAATTATATAGAATAAATCTTATTGCAAATTACATTTACAATATATATTTTTCTATACATTTATTCTGTATCTTGAATATTAACCGAGATATTTGCATTTGTATTCTGCGTGTGGTCGGCAGGAGTCGCCTATGTTCGGACTTTCCGCCGAGACCTCTGGCGGTCGTTTCCGTAACTATTCGTCCCACGTGAACCGTAACTACCACAGTTGTTATTAGGCAGATTTCTCTATTGTTAAACTTCACGTGGGAAATCTGCTTGGTTTACGCAGCCGACGTGACGGACTTTATTAAACATTCGTGTAGATTTATAATAATGAACTGGAATAGAGATGCACATTAAATTTTATGCAGCTTTTCGGCTAAGAGGGTCGAAATTTATCAATGAATATGTATCAAAGTTGAATTTATAATTGTCAAAGGTTGACTTCAGACTTCATTGATGTAAATTTCCAAATGAACGCGTTACATAAAAATGTAGACAAATGTGCACTTAGATGTGTGTATTAGATAAGGGTACATTTTTTTGGGCATTTAAATTATTTCTAACCTACACTGCCAGAACAGCTAGGCGCATTTAAACATTATCTATTTTTCATGAAAAACTATAAGTCTGTTATTTCAGTTCAGACGTTTTCCTTTTTTTTTTACAGTCAAAGGAATTCTAACCCTCATATAAAAATATACAGTGGATAATCTTAAAATATATGTCTCTAAGGGAAATCACCTACATATATATATGTGTATATATATATATATATATATATATATATATATATATATATGTGTGTGTGTGTGTGTGTGTGTGTATTTGTATATTTGTCTTTTAACGTACTTTAGATAGACGTATTTCTATACTAACGTTCTAGCCGTTGCAATTTTGTTCTATCGTCCCCAAACTAAAATGGACGAGATTGACTCCAATCAGTTTTCCTCTGGTGGGCTCTCGGTGTCATGAAGCAATTGAGATCACCACTATATAACAGGGAATTCGTCAATCTGACAGCTTGGTTTATCTCCAAACCTGTGTGGTAGGTTCTACCCTTTACAAAGGACGAAAGATTTTCATTTCAAACAATGCAAATAGATTTCCACTTAGTTGTTCATAACTAGAATTGGAACTTTCCATAATTCATGAGAATTCGATTTATTTTCGAATTTATTTATTTATTATTTAAAATTTATTTATTGTGTGTGTGTGTGTGTAACATGAAGTTTAGAGAGTTATGTACCAAATAAGAGTTTATACCGTTCCAAAGTATTACATTTCATATTGTAGATTTCTTTAGTTATCCCATTGTATTTAGTTTGTAGTATAATGTTGTTTCTGTGTCGGACAGATGAAATACCTGCCTAAAATAATCTAAATGTAAATTATGTTCGTATTATTTTAATTAAAGTTATTTTTACTTAACTTCAGTATTATTATTCTGGCTACTACTAGCCAATGGGGACAACACAGAGTTAAAGTCATTATATCTATGAGTAATGTGTTAATTCTTATAATTAATATTCCTTGTAGAACATGCAAAGTTCTTATAGGCGTTGCAAATCCAACTGGTAGTTTAATGGCTCTTTAAATGTCATTGGCTCAGTCCTCTACCATACATCGGTAGTAGTAGCGCTTCTTTTCTTTTTTTGCAGTAAATATGCTTTAAATTTAGTGTTATTGGTTTACATATTTCTTATGGATGTTGTAATAATTAGAAGTAATAAAATTCAATGAGATGAAAATCGCAGTCTTTAAAGTGTCGAAGGATAAATTTTTGTAAAATTGAAGTTGCTGAATTTATTCTCGGGCAGAAAAACTTGCATTCCTAGAAACATCTAAAACTAAGCCATCTAGTTGTAATAACAGGGATCTGTTAAAAGCTAAAACTTGGAGGAACATATGTTTACATTTATAAGGGCAAAAGGAGAGCTTTTCCTCCTTTATACAAAGAATAAGTGTCGACCGACTGTATTCGCTAACAATATCCTCGCATTTCATCATGGCAATCTCATGGCCGTAAATTTAAAAATAATACAATGAAGGTGAATGTGTAAGGAAACATGGCGGTGTGGCAGAAGGAGCCGTCATAAAGATTCTTACCCGTGGCTCAGCGAGCCCTCGTAAAGAGAGTCCCAGGCTCAGATCCCTCTTTTTATTATATTTTCCCCGCTAACGGTCGCCCTATGGGATAGCAATAAATAAGAGGGATGCCGGCAGGGGTAGGGCCAGGGACTGGGGGTGGGGGTGGATCAACTAGAATTACCTCACTATTAAATTATAAGTTGATTTAAAGATAAGCCGAGTGTCGGTGACGGTTCTAAGATAGCGAAGGAGGGGAGGGGGCGAAGAATGAGGAAAATCTTAGGGGTGGCCCTGACACCCCCTTCCCATCAGCCCCCTCACCCCAGTCTCTTCTCGCCATCTTTATTTAACTCTTTTGGGCACTTTAGCGGCTCCACTTGAATTATTCCACCAAGGCTCTATTTACTTTATTTACCGGTACTGTCCCCGGCTCCCTTACTTTGCTCATCCCTCCCCTCCCTCACCTTCTTCAAAATACTCTCTCCCCTGCAATCTCGCTCTATCTCTTAATCTCTATCCCCCTCCCTTTTTTATTTCTCTGTACGAAGCAGAGGAAGTATTGTAGTTGCATAAACGTTTCCCGCATTTGAACCGAATTATCCGTTTTGACGCTCCCTGAACTGACTAGTTTCGCCAAGGCGTCTGTACTTATGTTAAGTATCTCGCATAACTCGAAAGTGAAAAAAATATTGAAATTTCTTACTTAGGACTGCTGTAATGCCAAAATGTGCACCTTTTCTTTTGATTAAAATCTACTAAGAGGGCAGAGTATTTAGAGAAGAGCGGAAATAAAATCCATATAATAGAATATATCACTTCCAAACGGAAATGAGTTTAAATTAAGTGCAGCAAAACATTTTTAGTTCATTTAATTGAAGTAAAAGACAGTCATGAAGTACTTTAAAGCGTCCAATTCTTCGCGAGTCTTTATTACAGCGCTAACCGCTTTCAAGGACCTCCTTCTTCAGAGCTACTGAGCATATGCTCTCATTGGGAAAGACAGCAAGTAACACTTGTAAAAGAATTCTGCATCATGACATTTCTGAAAACGTTTAAGATTGTACTTTTATCTCTTCCGTGTAGTATTAATTTTACAATTCCCGGAATTAAAAATGTTAATTCTGCCCCTGAAAAGGCGCAAGCATGGCGTTTTTTCTTCCTTCAACGAATAAGGAACGTAAGGAAAGAATCGTAACCGTCTCAAATTTTAGGCTTCACATTTCGACTGAGTTGTTTGTTTTTATCTTTCCAAAATCCATCTTGTCAAGTTTAGGTGTGATGTACATACGTATCTCGCAAACTCATAAACGACTAGTCTTGGAATGTTGTTGTGTCTCACCTTTTGATCTAATTCTACTTAAGGGAAAGAGGGAGAGGCTAGGGAAAGACGAAGATAAAAAAAGAAAATGCTCTTTTCTTCGTACACATAAGAGATAAAGGCGATTTGTGTTGTAGGATAAAAATATTTATACAGGATGTACTATATATGCATTATATTTTCGATCCAAAGCTTTGGAACAGATATATTCTATATCACTTACAACAGAAATAATTTTTAATCAAACCA